>CM059337.1:4533288-4558288 GCA_030340685.1 Protosalanx chinensis
GATTTCAGAACTGTGTGACCTAGTGCTCACACAGTTCTGATATCACACTAACAAAAACAGTGCTTTTTATCCAACATTAATTGAGAAAAACACACACGCACATACACACACGCACATACACACACACACACACACATACACATATATATATATCTATAGATAGATACATAAATGTGCATACACACAGGCAGTCTGTACATTAATGACTTAATGATGAACTGTCAATCAAACCAACTTAGAGTGTAAAAAGACCCAAATACATCCAATGCCAGAATTAGGCCATCAATGGCTATGACTTTGGTATTAGAAATACACCTTTTATCAAAATGATACCGCATTATAAATATCAGATAACATTATAAAGTTATACAGCTGTGTTAAATGTCAAATCAATCCACATGCAATCAAACATGTAACAAATCAGGATTCAGCAATAAGCTAGCATCAAAATTCACAAAAAGCACTAGGTCACACAGTTCTGATATCACACTAACAAAAACAGTGCTTTTTATCCAACATTAATTGAGGAAAAACACACACGCACATACACATACACACACGCACATACACACACACACACGCACATACACACACACACACGCACATACACACACACACACGCACATACACACACACACACGCACATACACACACACACACACACACATATATATATATATATATATATATATACTGTTTTGTTAGTGTGATTTCAGAACTGTGTGACCTAGTGCTCACACAGTTCTGATATCACACTAACAAAAACAGTGCTTTTTATCCAACATTAATTGAGAAAAACACACACGCACATACACACACGCACATACACACACACACACACACATACACATATATATATATATCTATAGATAGATACATAAATGTGCATACACACAGGCAGTCTGTACATTAATGACTTAATGATGAACTGTCAATCAAACCAACTTAGAGTGTAAAAAGACCCAAATACATCCAATGCCAGAATTAGGCCATCAATGGCTATGACTTTGGTATTAGAAATACACCTTTTATCAAAATGATACCGCATTATAAATATCAGATAACATTATAAAGTTATACAGCTGTGTTAAATGTCAAATCAATCCACATGCAATCAAACATGTAACAAATCAGGATTCAGCAATAAGCTAGCATCAAAATTCACAAAAAGCACTAGGTCACACAGTTCTGATATCACACTAACAAAAACAGTGCTTTTTATCCAACATTAATTGAGGAAAAACACACACGCACACACACATACACACACGCACATACACACACACACACGCACATACACACACACACACGCACATACACACACACACACGCACATACACACACACACACACACACATATATATATATATATATATATACTGTTTTGTTAGTGTGATTTCAGAACTGTGTGACCTAGTGCTCACACAGTTCTGATATCACACTAACAAAAACAGTGCTTTTCATCCAACATTAATTGAGAAAAACACACACGCACATACACACACGCACATACACACACACACAGACACATACACATATATATATATCTATCTATAGATAGATACATATATGTGCATACACACAGGCAGTCTGTACATTAATGACTTAATGATGAACTGTCAATCAAACCATTCAGTGCAATGAATCACTTAGTAGCAGACACACAGGTTTAATCATCTATAAACTACAGGACTCCCCATACAACACTAGCCAATAGTTTGCAAGGTCAACCAGTATCCAGACGATTATGAATGTTTTACAGCAAGCCCCCCCCAACAATTTAAATAGCAATTCCTAAAAGACCTGTATTTAATCCCCACTGTTTCTCTATGGAACTTCCAATCCCAACCACCCACACACCTCCCCAATACCCCAAACCCTTCCGAAATCGCCCCCCCGAGCCCCCCGCAACGTAACAATCTCCGCTTGAAGGTGCATGTAAATCAATCGCGATTCTCAAACCTCTCCCACAAATAGGCTCATAGCTCATGAACCCGACCTCCCACACACCTCCCCAATATCTCGTTAGAATCCTATGGACCCCAGCACATGAACCCTGCCCTCAAACCCCCCCGCACGAGCCCCCCCGCCCCCCGCCCCCCGCGAACGCCGATCGCCCCCCCCCCCTCCGAAAACGACCCTAAACGGTCAAAATGCACACAAATAACCCCCCCCCATAACCCTGCACCACCGTCCTGACTGATAAGCACATGAATAAATATAAGCCCAAATGTTAAAGAAGTCCAAAACCCACATTTTAGCATGCTAGAAACATATGCTGATGCACTAGCAATTAGCTTAAGCGCTAATTTTAGCATTGGTCGCTAATGTTAGCAAACAGCATATCTTTACAGCTAGTTGGAATATCAGTTGTAAATCCTGACTGATAAGCACATGAATACCTATGAGCCCAAATGTTAAAGAAGTCAAAAACCTACATTGTAGATAGCATGCTAGCGAAAGAGTTGAAAAAGATGTTTGCTTACCTTAGAGACTTAGAGCCAGAGAGGAAGAGTTGAGCTGGAGTACAGTTTATAAATACACCCAAAACAAAAAGAGCCAATTTGATTCCTCCAGTAAATATCCTCCAATTAAAGTTATTAAATGTGAAATGAATTACTGTTCATAAAATAGCCACCGTCATTCGTGGCCACCATCTCTCCTCTTTCAAGCACGTTGCTAAGTAACGAACTAATGAGTTGCAGCTGACAGTTGCAACTGTCATGTCAGTTGAACAGACAGAGAGAAAAGGCTTACCGCACCCCTCGAACAGGAAGGATTTCTGGCCAAACCGTGTTTCCAATCATAAAACCAGGTTAACGTGAAGCCGGCTGAGCCCTTCCTGAACGTCTACATAGGCATTTTGTGTTGACAAGTGAAGAAATGTGCTCTTGGGAGCAATTCTAAAAAGTGTTAGTTTTGTATTCCTCCTGAAATTTTCCTGGCACTTTTAACATGGGAGTCTATGAGGCTCTTCATGGGTGCTGCGGCCGAATTTTCGCATGTCAAGCTAAAACAATAAATCTGACAGATAAAGTAAAGCAAGTGTGAGCTAGAGGACACATTTTCCTACGTTTCTATGTATAAATTGTGTCTGTAGTGGTGCATTTGAGGCCATGGTAGTCGAATACGTTTTTTTTTTTTTTACACATTTCTCTCTTCTCCTCACTCTAGCGATGACATCTCCACTCTACCTCTCAAACATTCTTTCCATTGACACCAATGCATTTTTTTTGTGTGGTTTTTGGCAATTTTTGGCAAAAATTGTTAGCCAAAAGTCTTAGAAAAATCATAGCACACATGTCGGGGCCGAGCCGCACGTTTTGATATAACTTTTGTGTATATGCGTCAAAAACTCTGGTAGGTGTTTTGAGCCAAAAAAAGGGCGTAAGAATAAGTATAATAATAATAAACACTAGTAATAACATAGTGTGCGCCTTGCAGCACGCACACAACTAGAAAAAAATTCCGAAAGAAATTTTGAGTGTGCGTGACTCTGGCCCGGGACTCTCCCCCATACATCACTGACACTGTTGAGTAATTTTCAGAATATGACTTCTACCATTGCTTAGGTATGTGACAGATCAAGCTTTCAACAGGTGTTCATTTTCTGATGCACTAGTAGTAGCGTAAACACTCATTTCAGCAGGATTAAAGACAGCTCCACTTGAGCACACTGCCACAGTTTAAGTTTAAGTAGTAAGCAAGCAGTAAACCATTGGTCACTCTGTGTCAGGTATCACTTTACATTACAGTTCAGTAGCATAGTATGAGTTTGGTTGTAATTTGATGATAGTGATAAATGCTTTAAAAAACTTAGAATGTAAAAAGACCCAAATACATCCAATGCCAGAATTAGGCCATCAATGGCTATGACTTTGGTATTAGAAATACACCTTTTATCAAAATGATACCGCATTATAAATATCAGATAACATTATAAAGTTATACAGCTGTGTTAAATGTCAAATCAATCCACATGCAATCAAACATGTAACAAATCAGGATTCAGCAATAAGCTAGCATCAAAATTCACAAAAAGCACTAGGTCACACAGTTCTGATATCACACTAACAAAAACAGTGCTTTTTATCCAACATTAATTGAGGAAAAACACACACGCACATACACACACGCACATACACACACACGCACGCACATACACACACACTTATATATATATATATATATATACTGTTTTTGTTAGTGTGATTTCAGAACTGTGTGACCTAGTGCTCACACAGTTCTGATATCACACTAACAAAAACAGTGCTTTTTATCCAACATTAATTGAGAAAAACACACACGCACATACACACACATACACATATATATATCTATCTATAGATAGATACATATATGTGCATACACACAGGCAGTCTGTACATTAATGACTTAATGATGAACTGTCAATCAAACCATTCAGTGCAATGAATCACTTAGTAGCAGACACACAGGTTTAATCATCTATAAACTACAGGACTACAGGACTCCCCATACAACACTAGCCAATAGTTTGCAAGGTCAACCAGTATCCAGACGATTATGAATGTTTTACAGCAAGCCCCCCCAACAATTTAAATAGCAATTCCTAAAAGACCTGTATTTAATCCCCACTGTTTCTCTATGGAACTTCCGATCCCAACCACCCACACACCTCCCCAATACCCCAAACCCTTCCGAAATCGCCCCCCCGAGCCCCCCGCAACGTCACAATCTCCGCTTGAAGGTGCATGTAAATCAATCGCGATTCTCAAACCTCTCCCACAAATAGGCTCATAGCTCATCAACCCGACCTCCCACACACCTCCCCAATATCTCGTTAGAATCCTATGGACCCCAGCACATGAACCCTGCCCTCAAACCCCCCCGCACGAGCCCCCCCGCCCCCCCGCCCCCGCGAACGCCGATCGCCCCCCCCCCTCCGAAAACGACCCTAAACGGTCAAAATGCACACAAATAACCCCCCCCCATAACCCTCCACCACCGTCCTGACTGATAAGCACATGAATACGTATAAGCCCAAATGTTAAAGAAGTCCAAAACCCACATCTTAGCATGCTAGAAACATATGCTGATGCACTAGCAATTAGCTTAAGCGCTAATTTTAGCATTGGTCGCTAATGTTAGCAAACAGCATATCTTTACAGCTAGTTGGAATATCAGTTGTAAATCCTGACTGATAAGCACATGAATACCTATGAGCCCAAATGTTAAAGAAGTCAAAAACCTACATTGTAGATAGCATGCTAGCGAAAGAGTTGAAAAAGATGTTTGCTTACCTTAGAGACTTAGAGCCAGAGAGGAAGAGTTGAGCTGGAGTACAGTTTATAAATACACCCGAAACAAAAAGAGCCAATTTGATTCCTCCAGTAAATATCCTCCAATTAAAGTTATTAAATGTGAAATGAATTACTGTTCATAAAATAGCCACCGTCATTCGTGGCCACCGTCTCTCCTCTTTCAAACACGTTGCTAAGTAACGAACTAATGAGTTGCAGCTGACAGTTGCAACTGTCATGTCAGTTGAACAGACAGAGAGAAAAGGCTTACCGCACCCCTCGAACAGGAAGGATTTCTGGCCAAACCGTGTTTCCAATCATAAAACCAGGTTAACGTGAAGCCGGCTGAGCCCTTCCTGAACGTCTACATAGACATTTTGTGTTGACAAGTGAAGAAATGTGCTCTTGGGAGCAATTCTAAAAAGTGTTAGTTTTGTGTTCCTCCTGAAATTTTCCTGGCACTTTTAACATGGGAGTCTATGAGGCTCTTCATGGGTGCTGCGGCCGAATTTTCGCATGTCAAGCTAAAACAATAAACCTGACAGATAAAGTAAAGCAAGTGTGAGCTAGAGGACACATTTTCCTACGTTTCTATGTATAAATTGTGTCTGTAGTGTTGCATTTGAGGCCATGGTAGTCGAATATGTTTTATTTTTTTCACGAATTCTTCTGTCTCCTCTCCACTCTAGCGATGACATCACCCACTCTAGTTTTCAAACATTCTCTCCATTAACACCCATAAATTTTTCTGGTGTGGTTTTTGGCCATTTTTGGGCAAAATTGTTCGCCAAAAGTCTTAGAAAAATCATAGCACACATGTCGGGGCCGAGCCGCACGTTTTGATATAACTTTTGTGTATGTGCGTCAAAAACTCTGGTAGATGTTTTGAGCAAAAAAACGGCGTAAGAATAATAATAATAATAATAATAATAAACGCTAGTAATAACATAGTGTGCGCCTTGCAGCACGCACACAATAAACGCTAGTAATAACATAGTGTGCGCCTTGCAGCACGCACACAACTAGAAAAAAATTCCTAAAGAAATTTTGAGTGTGCGTGACTCTGGCCCGGGACTCTCTCCCATACATCACTGACACTGTTGAGTAATTTTCATAATATGACTTCTACCATTGCTTAGGTATGTGACAGATGAAGCTTTCAACAGGTGTTCATATGCTGATGCACTAGTAGTAGCGTAAACACGAATTTCAGCAGGATTAAAGACAGCTCCACTTGAGCACACTGCCACAGTTTAAGTTTAAGTAGTAAGCAAGCAGTAAACCATTGGTCACTCTGTGTCAGGTATCACTTTACATTACAGTTCAGTAGCATAGTATGAGTTTGGTTCTAATTTGATAATAGTGATAAATGCTTTAAAAAACTTAGAGTGTAAAAAGACCCAAATACATCCAATGCCAGAATTAGGCCATCAATGGCTATGACTTTGGTATTAGAAATACACCTTTTATCAAAATGATACCGCATTATAAATATCAGATAACATTATAAAGTTATACAGCTGTGTTAAATGTCAAATCAATCCACATGCAATCAAACATGTAACAAATCAGGATTCAGCAATAAGCTAGCATCAAAATTCACAAAAAGCACTAGGTCACACAGTTCTGATATCACACTAACAAAAACAGTGCTTTTTATCCAACATTAATTGAGGAAAAACACACACGCATATACACATACACACACGCACATACACACACACACACACGCACATACACACACACACACACATATATAGTGTACACATATAATAGTGATAAATGCTTTAAAAAACTTAGAGTGTAAAAAGACCCAAATACATCCAATGCCAGAATTAGGCCATCAATGGCTATGACTTTGGTATTAGAAATACACCTTTTATCAAAATGATACCGCATTATAAATATCAGATAACAGTATAAAGTTATACAGCTGTGTTAAATGTCAAATCAATCCCCATGCAATCAAACATGTAACAAATCAGGATTCAGCAATAAGCTAGCATCAAAATTCACAAAAAGCACTAGGTCACACAGTTCTGATATCACACAAACAAAAACAGTGCTTTTTATCCAACATTAATTGAGGAAAAACACACACGCACATACACATACGCACACGCACATACACACTTACACACGCACATACACACACACACACACACATATATATATATATATATATATATATATATATATATATATACTGTTTTTGTTAGTGTGATTTCAGAACTGTGTGACCTAGTGCTCACACAGTTCTGATATCACACTAACAAAAACAGTGCTTTTTATCCAACATTAATTGAGAAAAACACACACGCACATACACACACGCACATACACACACACACACATACACATATATATATATATATATCTATAGATAGATACATATATGTGCATACACACAGGCAGTCTGTACATTAATGACTTAATGATGAACTGTCAATCCAACCATTCAGTGCAATGAATCACTTAGTAGCAGACACACAGGTTTAATCATCTATAAACTACAGGACTACAGGACTCCCCATATAACACTAGCCAATAGTTTGCAAGGTCAACCAGTATCCAGACGATTATGAATGTTTTACAGCAAGCCCCCGCAACAATTTAAATAGCAATTCCTAAAAGACCTGTATTTAATCCCCACTGTTTCTCTATGGAACCACCCACACACCTCCCCAATACCCCAAACCCTTCCGAAATCGCCCCCCCCCGAGCCCCCCGCAACGTCACAATCTCCGCTTGAAGGTGCATGTAAATCAATCGCGATTCTCAAACCTCTCCCACAAATAGGCTCTTAGCTCATCAACCCGACCTCCCACACACCTCCCCAATATCTCGTTAGAATCCTATGGACCCCAGCACATGAACCCTGCCCTCAAACCCCCCCGCACGAGCCCCCCCGCCCCCCTCCCCCCGCGAACGCCGATCGCCCCCCCCCCTCCGAAAACGACCCTAAACGGTCAAAATGCACACAAATAACCCCCCCCATAACCCTCCACCACCGTCCTGACTGATAAGCACATGAATACATATAAGCCCAAATGTTAAAGAAGTCCAAAACCCACATCTTAGCATGCTAGAAACATATGCTGATGCACTAGCAATTAGCTTAAGCGCTAATTTTAGCATTGGTCGCTAATGTTAGCAAACAGCATATCTTTACAGCTAGTTGGAATATCAGTTGTAAATCCTGACTGATAAGCACATGAATACCTATGAGCCCAAATGTTAAAGAAGTCAAAAACCTACATTGTAGATAGCATGCTAGCGAAAGAGTTGAAAAAGATGTTTGCTTACCTTAGAGACTTAGAGCCAGAGAGGAAGAGTTGAGCTGGAGTACAGTTTATAAATACACCCGAAACAAAAAGAGCCAATTTGATTCCTCCAGTAAATATCCTCCAATTAAAGTTATTAAATGTGAAATGAATTACTGTTCATAAAATAGCCACCGTCATTCGTGGCCACCGTCTCTCCTCTTTCAAGCACGTTGCTAAGTAACGAACTAATGAGTTGCAGCTGACAGTTGCAACTGTCATGTCAGTTGAACAGACAGAGAGAAAAGGCTTACCGCACCCCTCGAACAGGAAGGATTTCTGGCCAAACCGTGTTTCCAATCATAAAACCAGGTTAACGTGAAGCCGGCTGAGCCCTTCCTGAACGTCTACATAGACATTTTGTGTTGACAAGTGAAGAAATGTGCTCTTGGGAGCAATTCTAAAAAGTGTTAGTTTTGTATTCCTCCTGAAATTTTCCTGGCACTTTTAACATGGGAGTCTATGAGGCTCTTCATGGGTGCTGCGGCCGAATTTTCGCATGTCAAGCTAAAACAATAAATCTGACAGATAAAGTAAAGCAAGTGTGAGCTAGAGGACACATTTTCCTACGTTTCTATGTATAAATTGTGTCTGTAGTGGTGCATTTGAGGCCATGGTAGTCGACTACGTTTTTTTTTTTTACAAATTTCTCTCTCTTCTCCTCACTCTAGCGATGACATCTCCACTCTACCTCTCAAACATTCTTTCCATTGACACCAATTCATTTTTTTGGTGTGGTTTTTGACAATTGTTTGGCAAAATTGTTTGCCAAAAGTCTTAGAAAAATAATAGCACACATGTCGGGGCCGAGCCGCACGTTTTGATATAACTTTTGTGTATATGCGTCAAAAACTCTGGTAGGTGTTTTGAGCCAAAAAAAGGGCGTAAGAATAAGTATAATAATAAACGCTAGTAATAACATAGTGTGCGCCTTGCAGCACGCACACAACTAGAAAAAAAATCCTAAAGAAATTTTGAGTGTGCGTGACTCTGGCCCGGGACTCCCCCCCATTCATCACTGACACTGTTGAGTAATTTTCAGAATATGACTTCTACCATTGCTTAGGTATGTGACAGATCAAGCTTTCAACAGGTGTTCATATGCTGATGCACTAGTAGTAGCGTAAACACGAATTTCAGCAGGATTAAAGACAGCTCCACTTGAGCACACTGCCACAGTTTAAGTTTAAGTAGTAAGCAAGCAGTAAACAATTGGTCACTCTGTGTCAGGTAGCACTATACATTACAGTTCAGTAGCATAGTATGAGTTTGGTTCTAATTTGATAATAGTGATAAATGCTTTAAAAAACTTAGAGCGTAAAAATACCCAAATACATCCAATGCCAGAATTAGGCCATTAATGGCTATGACTTTGGTATTAGAAATACACCTTTTATCAAAATGATACCGCATTATAAATATCAGATAACATTATAAAGTTATACAGATGTGTTAAATGTCAAATCAATCCACATGCAATCAAACATGTAACAAATCAGGATTCAGCAATAAGCTAGCATCAAAATTCACAAAAAGCACTAGGTCACACAGTTCTGATATCACACTAACAAAAACAGTGCTTTTTATCCAACATTAATTGAGGAAAAACACACACGCACATACACATACACACACGCACATACACACACACACACGCACATACACACACACACACATATATATATATATATATATATATATATGTATATACTGTTTTTGTTAGTGTGATTTCAGAACTGTGTGACCTAGTGCTCACACAGTTCTGATATCACACTAACAAAAACAGTGCTTTTTATCCAATATTAATTGAGAAAAACACACACGCACATACACACACGCACATACACACACATACACATATATATATCTATCTAGATACATATATGTGCATACACACAGGCAGTCTGTACATTAATGACTTAATGATGAACTGTCAATCAAACCATTCAGTGCAATGAATCACTTAGTAGCAGACACACAGGTTTAATCATCTATAAACTACGGGACTACAGGACTCCCCATACAACACTAGCCAATAGTTTGCAAGGTCAACCAGTATCCAGACGATTATTAATGTTTTACAGCAAGCCCCCCCAACAATTTTGAGTGTGCGTGACTCTGGCCCGGGACTCTCCCCCATACATCACTGACACTGTTGAGTAATTTTCAGAATATGACTTCTACCATTGCTTAGGTATGTGACAGATCAAGCTTTCAACAGGTGTTCATATGCTGATGCACTAGTAGTAGCGTAAACACTAATTTCAGCAGGATTAAAGACAGCTCCACTTGAGCACACTGCAACAGTTTAAGTTTAAGTAGTAAGCAAGCAGTAAACCATTGGTCACTCTGTGTCAGGTATCACTTTACATTACAGTTCAGTAGCATAGTATGAGTTTGGTTCTAATTTGATAATAGTGATAAATGCTTTAAAAAACTTAGAGTGTAAAATGACCCAAATACATCCAATGCCAGAATTAGGCCATCAATGGCTATGACTTTGGTATTAGAAATACACCTTTTATCAAAATGATACCGCATTATAAATATCAGATAACATTATAAAGTTATACAGCTGTGTTAAATGTCAAATCAATCCACACGCAATCAAACATGTAACAAATCAGGATTCAGCAATAAGCTAGCATCAAAATTCACAAAAAGCACTAGGTCACACAGTTCTGATATCACACTAACAAAAACAGTGCTTTTTATCCAACATTAATTGAGAAAAACACACACGCACATACACACACGCACATACACACACACACACACACACACACACATATATATATATATCTATCTATAGATAGATACATATATGTGCATACACACAGGCAGTCTGTACATTAATGACTTAATGATGAACTGTCAATCAAACCAACTTAGAGTGTAAAAAGACCCAAATACATCCAATGCCAGAATTAGGCCATCAATGGCTATGACTTTGGTATTAGAAATACACCTTTTATCAAAATGATACCGCATTATAAATATCAGATAACAGTATAAAGTTATACAGCTGTGTTAAATGTCAAATCAATCCCCATGCAATCAAACATGTAACAAATCAGGATTCAGCAATAAGCTAGCATCAAAATTCACAAAAAGCACTAGGTCACACAGTTCTGATATCACACTAACAAAAACAGTGCTTTTTATCCAACATTAATTGAGGAAAAACACACACGCACATACACATACGCACACGCACATACACACTTACACACGCACATACACACACACACACACACACATATATATATATATATATATATACTGTTTTTGTTAGTGTGATTTCAGAACTGTGTGACCTAGTGCTCACACAGTTCTGATATCACACTAACAAAAACAGTGCTTTTTATCCAACATTAATTGAGAAAAACACACACGCACATACACACACGCACATACACACACACACACATACACATATATATATATATATATCTATAGATAGATACATATATGTGCATACACACAGGCAGTCTGTACATTAATGACTTAATGATGAACTGTCAATCCAACCATTCAGTGCAATGAATCACTTAGTAGCAGACACACAGGTTTAATCATCTATAAACTACAGGACTACAGGACTCCCCATATAACACTAGCCAATAGTTTGCAAGGTCAACCAGTATCCAGACGATTATGAATGTTTTACAGCAAGCCCCCGCAACAATTTAAATAGCAATTCCTAAAAGACCTGTATTTAATCCCCACTGTTTCTCTATGGAACCACCCACACACCTCCCCAATACCCCAAACCCTTCCGAAATCGCCCCCCCCCGAGCCCCCCGCAACGTCACAATCTCCGCTTGAAGGTGCATGTAAATCAATCGCGATTCTCAAACCTCTCCCACAAATAGGCTCTTAGCTCATGAACCCGACCTCCCACACACCTCCCCAATATCTCGTTAGAATCCTATGGACCCCAGCACATGAACCCTGCCCTCAAACCCCCCCGCACGAGCCCCCCCGCCCCCCTCCCCCCGCGAACGCCGATCGCCCCCCCCCCTCCGAAAACGACCCTAAACGGTCAAAATGCACACAAATAACCCCCCCCATAACCCTCCACCACCGTCCTGACTGATAAGCACATGAATACATATAAGCCCAAATGTTAAAGAAGTCCAAAACCCACATCTTAGCATGCTAGAAACATATGCTGATGCACTAGCAATTAGCTTAAGCGCTAATTTTAGCATTGGTCGCTAATGTTAGCAAACAGCATATCTTTACAGCTAGTTGGAATATCAGTTGTAAATCCTGACTGATAAGCACATGAATACCTATGAGCCCAAATGTTAAAGAAGTCAAAAACCTACATTGTAGATAGCATGCTAGCGAAAGAGTTGAAAAAGATGTTTGCTTACCTTAGAGACTTAGAGCCAGAGAGGAAGAGTTGAGCTGGAGTACAGTTTATAAATACACCCGAAACAAAAAGAGCCAATTTGATTCCTCCAGTAAATATCCTCCAATTAAAGTTATTAAATGTGAAATGAATTACTGTTCATAAAATAGCCACCGTCATTCGTGGCCACCGTCTCTCCTCTTTCAAGCACGTTGCTAAGTAACGAACTAATGAGTTGCAGCTGACAGTTGCAACTGTCATGTCAGTTGAACAGACAGAGAGAAAAGGCTTACCGCACCCCTCGAACAGGAAGGATTTCTGGCCAAACCGTGTTTCCAATCATAAAACCAGGTTAACGTGAAGCCGGCTGAGCCCTTCCTGAACGTCTACATAGACATTTTGTGTTGACAAGTGAAGAAATGTGCTCTTGGGAGCAATTCTAAAAAGTGTTAGTTTTGTATTCCTCCTGAAATTTTCCTGGCACTTTTAACATGGGAGTCTATGAGGCTCTTCATGGGTGCTGCGGCCGAATTTTCGCATGTCAAGCTAAAACAATAAATCTGACAGATAAAGTAAAGCAAGTGTGAGCTAGAGGACACATTTTCCTACGTTTCTATGTATAAATTGTGTCTGTAGTGGTGCATTTGAGGCCATGGTAGTCGACTACGTTTTTTTTTTTTACAAATTTCTCTCTCTTCTCCTCACTCTAGCGATGACATCTCCACTCTACCTCTCAAACATTCTTTCCATTGACACCAATTCATTTTTTTGGTGTGGTTTTTGACAATTGTTTGGCAAAATTGTTTGCCAAAAGTCTTAGAAAAATAATAGCACACATGTCGGGGCCGAGCCGCACGTTTTGATATAACTTTTGTGTATATGCGTCAAAAACTCTGGTAGGTGTTTTGAGCCAAAAAAAGGGCGTAAGAATAAGTATAATAATAAACGCTAGTAATAACATAGTGTGCGCCTTGCAGCACGCACACAACTAGAAAAGAAATCCTAAAGAAATTTTGAGTGTGCGTGACTCTGGCCCGGGACTCCCCCCCATTCATCACTGACACTGTTGAGTAATTTTCAGAATATGACTTCTACCATTGCTTAGGTATGTGACAGATCAAGCTTTCAACAGGTGTTCATATGCTGATGCACTAGTAGTAGCGTAAACACGAATTTCAGCAGGATTAAAGACAGCTCCACTTGAGCACACTGCCACAGTTTAAGTTTAAGTAGTAAGCAAGCAGTAAACAATTGGTCACTCTGTGTCAGGTAGCACTATACATTACAGTTCAGTAGCATAGTATGAGTTTGGTTCTAATTTGATAATAGTGATAAATGCTTTAAAAAACTTAGAGCGTAAAAATACCCAAATACATCCAATGCCAGAATTAGGCCATTAATGGCTATGACTTTGGTATTAGAAATACACCTTTTATCAAAATGATACCGCATTATAAATATCAGATAACATTATAAAGTTATACAGATGTGTTAAATGTCAAATCAATCCACATGCAATCAAACATGTAACAAATCAGGATTCAGCAATAAGCTAGCATCAAAATTCACAAAAAGCACTAGGTCACACAGTTCTGATATCACACTAACAAAAACAGTGCTTTTTATCCAACATTAATTGAGGAAAAACACACACGCACATACACATACACACACGCACATACACACACACACACGCACATACACACACACACACATATATATATATATATATATATATATATATATGTATATACTGTTTTTGTTAGTGTGATTTCAGAACTGTGTGACCTAGTGCTCACACAGTTCTGATATCACACTAACAAAAACAGTGCTTTTTATCCAATATTAATTGAGAAAAACACACACGCACATACACACACGCACATACACACACATACACATATATATATCTATCTAGATACATATATGTGCATACACACAGGCAGTCTGTACATTAATGACTTAATGATGAACTGTCAATCAAACCATTCAGTGCAATGAATCACTTAGTAGCAGACACACAGGTTTAATCATCTATAAACTACGGGACTACAGGACTCCCCATACAACACTAGCCAATAGTTTGCAAGGTCAACCAGTATCCAGACGATTATTAATGTTTTACAGCAAGCCCCCCCAACAATTTTGAGTGTGCGTGACTCTGGCCCGGGACTCTCCCCCATACATCACTGACACTGTTGAGTAATTTTCAGAATATGACTTCTACCATTGCTTAGGTATGTGACAGATCAAGCTTTCAACAGGTGTTCATATGCTGATGCACTAGTAGTAGCGTAAACACTAATTTCAGCAGGATTAAAGACAGCTCCACTTGAGCACACTGCAACAGTTTAAGTTTAAGTAGTAAGCAAGCAGTAAACCATTGGTCACTCTGTGTCAGGTATCACTTTACATTACAGTTCAGTAGCATAGTATGAGTTTGGTTCTAATTTGATAATAGTGATAAATGCTTTAAAAAACTTAGAGTGTAAAATGACCCAAATACATCCAATGCCAGAATTAGGCCATCAATGGCTATGACTTTGGTATTAGAAATACACCTTTTATCAAAATGATACCGCATTATAAATATCAGATAACATTATAAAGTTATACAGCTGTGTTAAATGTCAAATCAATCCACACGCAATCAAACATGTAACAAATCAGGATTCAGCAATAAGCTAGCATCAAAATTCACAAAAAGCACTAGGTCACACAGTTCTGATATCACACTAACAAAAACAGTGCTTTTTATCCAACATTAATTGAGAAAAACACACACGCACATACACACACGCACATACACACACACACACACACACACACACATATATATATATATCTATCTATAGATAGATACATATATGTGCATACACACAGGCAGTCTGTACATTAATGACTTAATGATGAACTGTCAATCAAACCAACTTAGAGTGTAAAAAGACCCAAATACATCCAATGCCAGAATTAGGCCATCAATGGCTATGACTTTGGTATTAGAAATACACCTTTTATCAAAATGATACCGCATTATAAATATCAGATAACAGTATAAAGTTATACAGCTGTGTTAAATGTCAAATCAATCCCCATGCAATCAAACATGTAACAAATCAGGATTCAGCAATAAGCTAGCATCAAAATTCACAAAAAGCACTAGGTCACACAGTTCTGATATCACACTAACAAAAACAGTGCTTTTTATCCAACATTAATTGAGGAAAAACACACACGCACATACACATACGCACACGCACATACACACTTACACACGCACATACACACACACACACACACACATATATATATATATATATATATATACTGTTTTTGTTAGTGTGATTTCAGAACTGTGTGACCTAGTGCTCACACAGTTCTGATATCACACTAACAAAAACAGTGCTTTTTATCCAACATTAATTGAGAAAAACACACACGCACATACACACACGCACATACACACACACACACATACACATATATATATATATATATATCTATAGATAGATACATATATGTGCATACACACAGGCAGTCTGTACATTAATGACTTAATGATGAACTGTCAATCCAACCATTCAGTGCAATGAATCACTTAGTAGCAGACACACAGGTTTAATCATCTATAAACTACAGGACTACAGGACTCCCCATATAACACTAGCCAATAGTTTGCAAGGTCAACCAGTATCCAGACGATTATGAATGTTTTACAGCAAGCCCCCGCAACAATTTAAATAGCAATTCCTAAAAGACCTGTATTTAATCCCCACTGTTTCTCTATGGAACCACCCACACACCTCCCCAATACCCCAAACCCTTCCGAAATCGCCCCCCCCCGAGCCCCCCGCAACGTCACAATCTCCGCTTGAAGGTGCATGTAAATCAATCGCGATTCTCAAACCTCTCCCACAAATAGGCTCTTAGCTCATCAACCCGACCTCCCACACACCTCCCCAATATCTCGTTAGAATCCTATGGACCCCAGCACATGAACCCTGCCCTCAAACCCCCCCGCACGAGCCCCCCCGCCCCCCTCCCCCCGCGAACGCCGATCGCCCCCCCCCCCTCCGAAAACGACCCTAAACGGTCAAAATGCACACAAATAACCCCCCCCATAACCCTCCACCACCGTCCTGACTGATAAGCACATGAATACATATAAGCCCAAATGTTAAAGAAGTCCAAAACCCACATCTTAGCATGCTAGAAACATATGCTGATGCACTAGCAATTAGCTTAAGCGCTAATTTTAGCATTGGTCGCTAATGTTAGCAAACAGCATATCTTTACAGCTAGTTGGAATATCAGTTGTAAATCCTGACTGATAAGCACATGAATACCTATGAGCCCAAATGTTAAAGAAGTCAAAAACCTACATTGTAGATAGCATGCTAGCGAAAGAGTTGAAAAAGATGTTTGCTTACCTTAGAGACTTAGAGCCAGAGAGGAAGAGTTGAGCTGGAGTACAGTTTATAAATACACCCGAAACAAAAAGAGCCAATTTGATTCCTCCAGTAAATATCCTCCAATTAAAGTTATTAAATGTGAAATGAATTACTGTTCATAAAATAGCCACCGTCATTCGTGGCCACCGTCTCTCCTCTTTCAAGCACGTTGCTAAGTAACGAACTAATGAGTTGCAGCTGACAGTTGCAACTGTCATGTCAGTTGAACAGACAGAGAGAAAAGGCTTACCGCACCCCTCGAACAGGAAGGATTTCTGGCCAAACCGTGTTTCCAATCATAAAACCAGGTTAACGTGAAGCCGGCTGAGCCCTTCCTGAACGTCTACATAGACATTTTGTGTTGACAAGTGAAGAAATGTGCTCTTGGGAGCAATTCTAAAAAGTGTTAGTTTTGTGTTCCTCCTGAAATTTTCCTGGCACTTTTAACATGGGAGTCTATGAGGCTCTTCATGGGTGCTGCGGCCGAATTTTCGCATGTCAAGCTAAAACAATAAACCTGACAGATAAAGTAAAGCAAGTGTGAGCTAGAGGACACATTTTCCTACGTTTCTATGTATAAATTGTGTCTGTAGTGTTGCATTTGAGGCCATGGTAGTCGAATATGTTTTATTTTTTTCACGAATTCTTCTGTCTCCTCTCCACTCTAGCGATGACATCACCCACTCTAGTTTTCAAACATTCTCTCCATTAACACCCATAAATTTTTCTGGTGTGGTTTTTGGCCATTTTTGGGCAAAATTGTTCGCCAAAAGTCTTAGAAAAATCATAGCACACATGTCGGGGCCGAGCCGCACGTTTTGATATAACTTTTGTGTATGTGCGTCAAAAACTCTGGTAGATGTTTTGAGCAAAAAAACGGCGTAAGAATAATAATAATAATAATAATAATAAACGCTAGTAATAACATAGTGTGCGCCTTGCAGCACGCACACAATAAACGCTAGTAATAACATAGTGTGCGCCTTGCAGCACGCACACAACTAGAAAAAAATTCCTAAAGAAATTTTGAGTGTGCGTGACTCTGGCCCGGGACTCTCTCCCATACATCACTGACACTGTTGAGTAATTTTCATAATATGACTTCTACCATTGCTTAGGTATGTGACAGATGAAGCTTTCAACAGGTGTTCATATGCTGATGCACTAGTAGTAGCGTAAACACGAATTTCAGCAGGATTAAAGACAGCTCCACTTGAGCACACTGCCACAGTTTAAGTTTAAGTAGTAAGCAAGCAGTAAACCATTGGTCACTCTGTGTCAGGTATCACTTTACATTACAGTTCAGTAGCATAGTATGAGTTTGGTTCTAATTTGATAATAGTGATAAATGCTTTAAAAAACTTAGAGTGTAAAAAGACCCAAATACATCCAATGCCAGAATTAGGCCATCAATGGCTATGACTTTGGTATTAGAAATACACCTTTTATCAAAATGATACCGCATTATAAATATCAGATAACATTATAAAGTTATACAGCTGTGTTAAATGTCAAACCAATCCACATGCAATCAAACATGTAACAAATCAGGATTCAGCAATAAGCTAGCATCAAAATTCACAAAAAGCACTAGGTCACACAGTTCTGATATCACACTAACAAAAACAGTGCTTTTTATCCAACATTAATTGAGGAAAAACACACACGCATATACACATACACACACGCACATACACACACACACACACGCACATACACACACACACACACATATATAGTGTACACATATAATAGTGATAAATGCTTTAAAAAACTTAGAGTGTAAAAAGACCCAAATACATCCAATGCCAGAATTAGGCCATCAATGGCTATGACTTTGGTATTAGAAATACACCTTTTATCAAAATGATACCGCATTATAAATATCAGATAACAGTATAAAGTTATACAGCTGTGTTAAATGTCAAATCAATCCCCATGCAATCAAACATGTAACAAATCAGGATTCAGCAATAAGCTAGCATCAAAATTCACAAAAAGCACTAGGTCACACAGTTCTGATATCACACAAACAAAAACAGTGCTTTTTATCCAACATTAATTGAGGAAAAACACACACGCACATACACATACGCACACGCACATACACACTTACACACGCACATACACACACACACACACACATATATATATATATATATATATATATATATATATATATATATATATATATATATACTGTTTTTGTTAGTGTGATTTCAGAACTGTGTGACCTAGTGCTCACACAGTTCTGATATCACACTAACAAAAACAGTGCTTTTTATCCAACATTAATTGAGAAAAACACACACGCACATACACACACGCACATACACACACACACACATACACATATATATATATATATATCTATAGATAGATACATATATGTGCATACACACAGGCAGTCTGTACATTAATGACTTAATGATGAACTGTCAATCCAACCATTCAGTGCAATGAATCACTTAGTAGCAGACACACAGGTTTAATCATCTATAAACTACAGGACTACAGGACTCCCCATATAACACTAGCCAATAGTTTGCAAGGTCAACCAGTATCCAGACGATTATGAATGTTTTACAGCAAGCCCCCGCAACAATTTAAATAGCAATTCCTAAAAGACCTGTATTTAATCCCCACTGTTTCTCTATGGAACCACCCACACACCTCCCCAATACCCCAAACCCTTCCGAAATCGCCCCCCCCCGAGCCCCCCGCAACGTCACAATCTCCGCTTGAAGGTGCATGTAAATCAATCGCGATTCTCAAACCTCTCCCACAAATAGGCTCTTAGCTCATCAACCCGACCTCCCACACACCTCCCCAATATCTCGTTAGAATCCTATGGACCCCAGCACATGAACCCTGCCCTCAAACCCCCCCGCACGAGCCCCCCCGCCCCCCTCCCCCCGCGAACGCCGATCGCCCCCCCCCCTCCGAAAACGACCCTAAACGGTCAAAATGCACACAAATAACCCCCCCCATAACCCTCCACCACCGTCCTGACTGATAAGCACATGAATACATATAAGCCCAAATGTTAAAGAAGTCCAAAACCCACATCTTAGCATGCTAGAAACATATGCTGATGCACTAGCAATTAGCTTAAGCGCTAATTTTAGCATTGGTCGCTAATGTTAGCAAACAGCATATCTTTACAGCTAGTTGGAATATCAGTTGTAAATCCTGACTGATAAGCACATGAATACCTATGAGCCCAAATGTTAAAGAAGTCAAAAACCTACATTGTAGATAGCATGCTAGCGAAAGAGTTGAAAAAGATGTTTGCTTACCTTAGAGACTTAGAGCCAGAGAGGAAGAGTTGAGCTGGAGTACAGTTTATAAATACACCCGAAACAAAAAGAGCCAATTTGATTCCTCCAGTAAATATCCTCCAATTAAAGTTATTAAATGTGAAATGAATTACTGTTCATAAAATAGCCACCGTCATTCGTGGCCACCGTCTCTCCTCTTTCAAGCACGTTGCTAAGTAACGAACTAATGAGTTGCAGCTGACAGTTGCAACTGTCATGTCAGTTGAACAGACAGAGAGAAAAGGCTTACCGCACCCCTCGAACAGGAAGGATTTCTGGCCAAACCGTGTTTCCAATCATAAAACCAGGTTAACGTGAAGCCGGCTGAGCCCTTCCTGAACGTCTACATAGACATTTTGTGTTGACAAGTGAAGAAATGTGCTCTTGGGAGCAATTCTAAAAAGTGTTAGTTTTGTATTCCTCCTGAAATTTTCCTGGCACTTTTAACATGGGAGTCTATGAGGCTCTTCATGGGTGCTGCGGCCGAATTTTCGCATGTCAAGCTAAAACAATAAATCTGACAGATAAAGTAAAGCAAGTGTGAGCTAGAGGACACATTTTCCTACGTTTCTATGTATAAATTGTGTCTGTAGTGGTGCATTTGAGGCCATGGTAGTCGACTACGTTTTTTTTTTTTACAAATTTCTCTCTCTTCTCCTCACTCTAGCGATGACATCTCCACTCTACCTCTCAAACATTCTTTCCATTGACACCAATTCATTTTTTTGGTGTGGTTTTTGACAATTGTTTGGCAAAATTGTTTGCCAAAAGTCTTAGAAAAATAATAGCACACATGTCGGGGCCGAGCCGCACGTTTTGATATAACTTTTGTGTATATGCGTCAAAAACTCTGGTAGGTGTTTTGAGCCAAAAAAAGGGCGTAAGAATAAGTATAATAATAAACGCTAGTAATAACATAGTGTGCGCCTTGCAGCACGCACACAACTAGAAAAAAAATCCTAAAGAAATTTTGAGTGTGCGTGACTCTGGCCCGGGACTCCCCCCCATTCATCACTGACACTGTTGAGTAATTTTCAGAATATGACTTCTACCATTGCTTAGGTATGTGACAGATCAAGCTTTCAACAGGTGTTCATATGCTGATGCACTAGTAGTAGCGTAAACACGAATTTCAGCAGGATTAAAGACAGCTCCACTTGAGCACACTGCCACAGTTTAAGTTTAAGTAGTAAGCAAGCAGTAAACAATTGGTCACTCTGTGTCAGGTAGCACTATACATTACAGTTCAGTAGCATAGTATGAGTTTGGTTCTAATTTGATAATAGTGATAAATGCTTTAAAAAACTTAGAGCGTAAAAATACCCAAATACATCCAATGCCAGAATTAGGCCATTAATGGCTATGACTTTGGTATTAGAAATACACCTTTTATCAAAATGATACCGCATTATAAATATCAGATAACATTATAAAGTTATACAGATGTGTTAAATGTCAAATCAATCCACATGCAATCAAACATGTAACAAATCAGGATTCAGCAATAAGCTAGCATCAAAATTCACAAAAAGCACTAGGTCACACAGTTCTGATATCACACTAACAAAAACAGTGCTTTTTATCCAACATTAATTGAGGAAAAACACACACGCACATACACATACACACACGCACATACACACACACACACGCACATACACACACACACACATATATATATATATATATATATATATATGTATATACTGTTTTTGTTAGTGTGATTTCAGAACTGTGTGACCTAGTGCTCACACAGTTCTGATATCACACTAACAAAAACAGTGCTTTTTATCCAATATTAATTGAGAAAAACACACACGCACATACACACACGCACATACACACACATACACATATATATATCTATCTAGATACATATATGTGCATACACACAGGCAGTCTGTACATTAATGACTTAATGATGAACTGTCAATCAAACCATTCAGTGCAATGAATCACTTAGTAGCAGACACACAGGTTTAATCATCTATAAACTACGGGACTACAGGACTCCCCATACAACACTAGCCAATAGTTTGCAAGGTCAACCAGTATCCAGACGATTATTAATGTTTTACAGCAAGCCCCCCCAACAATTTTGAGTGTGCGTGACTCTGGCCCGGGACTCTCCCCCATACATCACTGACACTGTTGAGTAATTTTCAGAATATGACTTCTACCATTGCTTAGGTATGTGACAGATCAAGCTTTCAACAGGTGTTCATATGCTGATGCACTAGTAGTAGCGTAAACACTAATTTCAGCAGGATTAAAGACAGCTCCACTTGAGCACACTGCAACAGTTTAAGTTTAAGTAGTAAGCAAGCAGTAAACCATTGGTCACTCTGTGTCAGGTATCACTTTACATTACAGTTCAGTAGCATAGTATGAGTTTGGTTCTAATTTGATAATAGTGATAAATGCTTTAAAAAACTTAGAGTGTAAAATGACCCAAATACATCCAATGCCAGAATTAGGCCATCAATGGCTATGACTTTGGTATTAGAAATACACCTTTTATCAAAATGATACCGCATTATAAATATCAGATAACATTATAAAGTTATACAGCTGTGTTAAATGTCAAATCAATCCACACGCAATCAAACATGTAACAAATCAGGATTCAGCAATAAGCTAGCATCAAAATTCACAAAAAGCACTAGGTCACACAGTTCTGATATCACACTAACAAAAACAGTGCTTTTTATCCAACATTAATTGAGAAAAACACACACGCACATACACACACGCACATACACACACACACACACACACACACACATATATATATATATCTATCTATAGATAGATACATATATGTGCATACACACAGGCAGTCTGTACATTAATGACTTAATGATGAACTGTCAATCAAACCAACTTAGAGTGTAAAAAGACCCAAATACATCCAATGCCAGAATTAGGCCATCAATGGCTATGACTTTGGTATTAGAAATACACCTTTTATCAAAATGATACCGCATTATAAATATCAGATAACAGTATAAAGTTATACAGCTGTGTTAAATGTCAAATCAATCCCCATGCAATCAAACATGTAACAAATCAGGATTCAGCAATAAGCTAGCATCAAAATTCACAAAAAGCACTAGGTCACACAGTTCTGATATCACACTAACAAAAACAGTGCTTTTTATCCAACATTAATTGAGGAAAAACACACACGCACATACACATACGCACACGCACATACACACTTACACACGCACATACACACACACACACACACACATATATATATATATATATATATACTGTTTTTGTTAGTGTGATTTCAGAACTGTGTGACCTAGTGCTCACACAGTTCTGATATCACACTAACAAAAACAGTGCTTTTTATCCAACATTAATTGAGAAAAACACACACGCACATACACACACGCACATACACACACACACACATACACATATATATATATATATATATCTATAGATAGATACATATATGTGCATACACACAGGCAGTCTGTACATTAATGACTTAATGATGAACTGTCAATCCAACCATTCAGTGCAATGAATCACTTAGTAGCAGACACACAGGTTTAATCATCTATAAACTACAGGACTACAGGACTCCCCATATAACACTAGCCAATAGTTTGCAAGGTCAACCAGTATCCAGACGATTATGAATGTTTTACAGCAAGCCCCCGCAACAATTTAAATAGCAATTCCTAAAAGACCTGTATTTAATCCCCACTGTTTCTCTATGGAACCACCCACACACCTCCCCAATACCCCAAACCCTTCCGAAATCGCCCCCCCCCGAGCCCCCCGCAACGTCACAATCTCCGCTTGAAGGTGCATGTAAATCAATCGCGATTCTCAAACCTCTCCCACAAATAGGCTCTTAGCTCATCAACCCGACCTCCCACACACCTCCCCAATATCTCGTTAGAATCCTATGGACCCCAGCACATGAACCCTGCCCTCAAACCCCCCCGCACGAGCCCCCCCGCCCCCCTCCCCCCGCGAACGCCGATCGCCCCCCCCCCTCCGAAAACGACCCTAAACGGTCAAAATGCACACAAATAACCCCCCCCATAACCCTCCACCACCGTCCTGACTGATAAGCACATGAATACATATAAGCCCAAATGTTAAAGAAGTCCAAAACCCACATCTTAGCATGCTAGAAACATATGCTGATGCACTAGCAATTAGCTTAAGCGCTAATTTTAGCATTGGTCGCTAATGTTAGCAAACAGCATATCTTTACAGCTAGTTGGAATATCAG
>CM059337.1:5879325-6318776 GCA_030340685.1 Protosalanx chinensis
TGTTGAAAGTATGTTTGGGGGTTCAGGGCGATCAGCTGCGTAGTGCGGGTGGTCCTGGACCTCTCCAAGGTTTTGGAGATGTAGACCAGGGTTCCATGCTAGAATGCTAGCTGGAACCGTATGGTATTGTCTTTGTGTAACTTTCATGTGTTTGTGCATTGTGTGTGAACATGTGTGTAACGTTGCTTCAATATTCCTCATACGTTTTCCTCTTTTGCTACTTGTAATAAACATTAACAAGTTACTTCACCCAACTTTAGTCGAGCAGATTGATTCTCAGAAAACCGCCACCACAGAATAAACATGAGTGTGTTATGAAAGACGTGCCACATGTATTTTTGGAATTCTATGGTGTGTACTTCATCTACATGGGAGTCCCATGGCTCAGCGGTTAAGGCGTTTGATCGGAAGATTGCGAGTTTGTTTCCCGGCTGTGGCTATATGATGTTGTGTCCTTGGGCAAGGCACTTCACCCTACTTGTCTCAGGGGGGGAATGTCCCTGTACTTACTGTAAGTCGCTCTGGATAAGAGCGTCTGCTAAATGACTAAATGTAAATGTACATCTCACGGCAGATCAATGCGTCACCTGCTGTAGGGTGGCCTTCTGAACCGATAATCTGATCGGGTTTTTAAGTCAAAGTGAGTGGAGCGATGTCCTGGGCCCAGGCCAGCTCCTGCAGCCATCGCTCTCAGCCAATGAACAGACGGGAGGGCGGGGCGCTTCATCTCCAGAACACTGGGGACGACGTTCAGCATGAGTCACAGGCACTCTGGTCGTCACGGCGCCCATGGAGGAGGAGGAAGGGGGGGGGGGGGGGGGGGGGGGGGGGGCAGCCCGCATTAGAGCTCCTTCTACAAGGTTGGCAGGTACTTTATGATGGCGGGGGGGGAAGGGAGGAAGGCAGGAGGAGAGACCGAGGAAGAGAGGACGCGGAGGAAGGGAGAAAAAGGTGGATCGCGGGCATTTTGGGGAGGCTTGGGGGGGGGGGGGGGGTGAGGAGGACGGCCGGCCCGGTACAGAAGGGGGGGGGGGGGTCAGCTGCACCCTCCCTCCGCCCCTCTCCCTCATCCCTCCCCTACGCTTCCAGGCAATCAGTTAATGGGATGGAGGAGAGGGAAGTGAGGGTGAGGAGGAGGAGGAGAGGAGGGGGGGGGATAGGAGAGGGGAGGGGAGGGGACAGAAGGCAAAAAGGGGGGAGGGGGGGGGCGTACTAATAGAAGCACTGGGTTGAAAGAGAAGGAAGGCTTTAATAAAAGGAGGTGAGCACACAGTCTGATGGTCTCTCGTTGGCTAACCTAGCGGTCTCTCCCTCCCTCTCTCCATTCATCTCTGATTCATCAGCCTCTTTCTCCCTCTACCGACTGGGGCGCACACACACCCTCACACACACACACACACACACACCCACACAGCCGCACACACACACCCACACACAGATATCCCCAGTTTCAAAGCCGTTTTAATGGGCACACATTCAGGGTTTCTTCTCCAGAACGTCTCAGTTCTTCTAAACATGATTCACCGTTCAGAGCCCAAATGTCACTCCCGTCTCCTGCGTGATTATGATATTCTTTCACAAGATGGCATTTACTACAACCAAGTTAGGAGTGTGAGTGTGTGCGTGTGTCGCTGTATGTGTGTGTTAGAGCTAAAGGCCAGAGGCTGTCTGTAGGGTGGACAGACAGGAGCAGTGAGGCAGGGCAAAGCTGCCACTCAGCCTGTCACAGTGTGTGCGCGTGCGTGTGAGAGTATATGTGTGTGTGAGGGTGAAGGGGGGGGGGGGGGGGGGGGGCCTCCTACCTGACAGCTGATTTGGGTATGGATCCATAGAGGAGCGAGCTCAGCCCTCGGTACAGCCCTCTGATTCCATGACCCTGGACTGTCTGCTTCACACAGTCCCCTGGCAGAGCGCACACACACACACACACACAAACAGACAGACACACACAGACAGACAGACACACACACACACACACACACACACAGCCAGTTAGCCTGACGCTGCACGTCCACAGAACATCTGCCTGCAAGACTCATTAGAACAGTCTGACATCCTCAAAGATATCTGTGTGTGTTTGTCTGTGTGTGTGTTTGTCTGTGTGTGTTTGTGTATCAATCTGTTCTCAGTCAAATAAACAAGCAGGATGACAGCCGGCCAGAATCCCTAATGCACCTAGGCATGATGGGTAATAGGATAATTAGGTCCAGAGAGAGACGGTGGAAAGAGAGAAGAAAGTGGAAGAGAGTGAGTGAAGAAGAGAGAGAACGAGAGGGAGGTGGACAAACATGCAAACTCAACACTGACAGAAACCAATGTATATTAAGACACACAGACACACACACACACTCACCGATCCCCCTGTATTTGGGGTGGGTTGGCCCTCTCGTCCAACTGTAGCTGGGTCGTTCACATACTCTGTAGGGAAGGTGATGCAGATCTCTATACCTCAGCGATACCACCTGCAACACACACACACACACACAGGTTAGATCAAGGTGTCACTATCCTGGTGCTGTCCGTCTGTCTGCCTGCCTATCCATGACTGAGGGGTAGAACGGTGTAGAAAGGGAGGAGGGAGAGCTGGGGGGAGAGGGTGGGGAGGGGAGAGGAGGAGGGAGGGAGGGAGGATCTCAGGTGGGGTGAAACGAGCAGGGTAGCTCCCCTCTCCCCACCAGAGGACAGGCCCCATAGATCACACCAAACTTCCTTCTCTCAGCCTAGGATTTACACTCCTCCACTCTTCCAGGACAGAGAGAGGGGCGAGGGGAGGGGGATGGGGGGGGAGGAGAGGAGAGGAAGAACGTGCAGGGGGGGAGACGAGACAAGAGGAGGGGAGAGAGGAGACAGAGGCCCAGCGAGAGGGAGGAAGAAGGAGAGAGGATGAGAGATGGAGGCAGAAGGGGGGGAACGAGACAAATAAAGGAGGGAGAGAGGGGAGGGGGAGACAGAGGCCAGCGAGAGGGAGGGAGAAGGAGAGAAGGGGGGGAGGATGAGAGATGGAGGCAGAAGGGGGGACGAGACGAATAAAGGAGGGAGAGAGGGGGGAGGGAGAGAGATAGAGGCAAGCGAGAGGGAGGAAGAAGGAGAGAAGGAGGCAGAAGGGGGGGAACGAGACAAATAAAGGAGGGAGAGAGGGGAGGGGGAGACAGAGGCCAGCGAGAGGGAGGAAGAAGGAGAGAGGATGAGAGATGGAGGCAGAAGGGGGGGGGAACGAGAAAATAAAGGAGGGAGAGAGGGGAGGGGGAGACAGAGGCCAGCGAGAGGGAGGAAGAAGGAGAGAGGATGAGAGATGGAGGCAGAAGGGGGGGGGAACGAGAAAAATAAAGGAGGGAGAGAGGGGAGGGGGAGACAGAGGCCAGCGAGAGGGAGGGAGAAGGAGAGAAGGGGGGAGGATGAGAGATGGAGGCAGAAGGGGGGGGAGGGGATGTTAGGGAGGTTGCCAGGCTGACGCTAATTAAATTATCGGCTTTACCGGAGGGAGGGGCTCTGTTACAAAAGCCAAGACCTCCATTAGATCACTGACACACGCACACACGCACCACTTCACGCAGATCTGAGTGTGTGTGTGTGTGTGTCTGCAACACCAGCCATCTTCCCAAGGTGTAGTTTTAATTTCAGGTTGGTTACAGCAGGCTTATCTCTGGGCACCTGGCTAGGGAAGCATTCTAGCTAGCATGGTCCTGATGTTCATATGATCCAACACACACTTCTAATCTCCTAATCCTGGTGGGGTACTCTAGAAAGATCCAGTCAGGAGCCGATCAGATCACATGAGTGCAGCCCTTTGTGTGTGTGTGTGTGTGTGTGTGTGCGTGCCCATTCACGTCCTACAGCAGGAGCCTGTGACATTAAACTAGCTGGATGTCTGAGAAGGCTACTGTGAGTGAGCTGGTTTGAATTCCATCCCATGACACACACACACACACACACACACACACACTCCAACAGCATGTGACCAAACGCACTAGCACGCATTCACTCGCATTCTATTTCACACGTGCGCGCGCACACACACACACACACTTTAAACGCACGCCACTTAGCCAGGAGACCAAACTGGCTGAGGTACGAGCTCAGAGGAATAGACAGAGAGAGAACGACCGTTCATTTCCATCCCCTCCCTTCGGTCCCCCGCTCTTCTCCTCTTGCTTGTTCTCTCTCTCGCTCACTCCCCTTCTCTCCCCCCCCCCCCCCCCCCCCCCCCCCCCCCACACACACACACTTTCTCCTTCCCCTCTAAATCTTTTTCTTTCACACACATTTTCTCACCCTGTTTTTCCTCCATGTACTCCCCCCCCCCCCCCCCTCCCCTCACGCACACACACACACTTTGTTCTTTACAATACAAGATTCCTCAACCAGAAAAACAAGAGAAACCCTTCATTCATCAGCATGACGTGTTGCTCTCTCCTGTCGTCTCTCTCGGTCTCTCTCTCCTACCTCGTTTACTCTCCTTTGCTCTCTCCTTCCTCTATTTCCCCATTGAGCTCAGACAAGTCATATAATCAATATCTTCATGACGTTAGCGATCAACCACAGGCCTACATCCAAAAACACAGCCCTGTACCCCAAACCACAGCCATGTACCCAAAACCACAACCCTACATCCAAAAACACAGCCCTGGACAGAAAACCACAGCTCTGTACTCAAAACCACAACCCTACATCCAAAAAACACAGCCCTGGACAGAAAACCACAGCTCTGTACTCAAAACCACAACCCTACATCCAAAAAACACAGCCCTGGACAGAAAACCACAGCTCTGTACTCAAAACCACAACCCTACACCCACAAGAGTCCATGATCAAGCCGCAGAACCAACACTGGAGTTGGATCATGTCTACAGCGCATAATTGGCTGTCAAAGAAAAACAGTGGCATTTATGCACACAGTCACAAACACACACTGTCAGACTTTGTCACACACACACACACAGTCATACAGTGATGCACATGCACACACACACACAAACAGTGTCACAAACACAGTGTCACACACACACACACACACAGTCACATGGGCACCCTGATGGCTAGTTCAGAAGAGGAAAAATGGGCCAATTGAGAGAAAGTTCATGGATCACTGACCGCTTCTTCTTTACCTTAGCAGCGTCGAGAAACACGACGTCCAATCAAAGCCGCCAGACTGAAACCCTCACTTTACCACCAATCCCCAGCCCCCCCCACACCAGCCCCACTCCCACGAGGCAGATTTATAGTTTAATCAACACCCTTCCCAATTCACAGCTGGGCCTGTTTGAATCGCAACCACACACACACACACACACACACACACAAACCCTCACACACAAGGAAACGCTGTACTTGAATCCCCATGACGCCTTGTTGAAATCAGGGAATCCTTTGAAAAAGAGACATAGAGAGAGACAGAAACAGAGAGACAGGGAGAAAGAAAGAGAGACAGAGAGAGACAGACAGAAACAGAGAGACAGAGACAGGGAGAAAGAGAGACAGAGAGAGACAGACAGAAACAGAGAGAGAGAGATGGAGACAGGGAGAAAGAGAGAGAGACAGACAGAAACAGAGAGAGAGAGATAGAGACAGGGAGAGAAAGAGAGAGAGACAGACAGAAACAGAGAGAGAGAGAGAGATAGACAGGGAGAAAGTAAGAGAGACAGAGACAGAAACAGAGAGAGGGAGAAACAGAGGGAGAGAGAGACAGGGAGGGAAAAAAGAGAGACAGAGAGAGAGAGAGAGAAACAGCGAGAGAGAGACGGGGAGAAAGGAAAGAGAGACTGAGACAGAGACAGACGGAGGGAGGAGTGGGCAGGTGACCAAAGAAGATCATTCTGGAATGCTGGAATGGTCCGTCTGCTCAGTGAAGTAACCCTAACGAGCTCGGGGGAACATCTGCTCCAGAAAAACAAACAACTTCCTGTTTCGCTGTCGAGAGGTGCTGCACACCATCAACATGTAGAAGGAACCCACGCTGTGTTTGTGGATTTATTCTCTAGATTCATAACCAAGGGTGTCAGGTGGGCTCAGGGCGGGTGGTTAAGGTGTCGGCCTCATGATTGGAAAGTCATGAGTTCGATTCCCGGCTGTGGCTATGTGACGTTGTGTCCTTGGGCAAGGCACTTCACCCTACTTGCCTCGGGGGAGAAATGTCCCTGTACTTGATGCAAGTCGCTTTGGATAAAAGCGTCTGCTAAATGGATATGTATTTTGTATCCATGCAGAGAGGGGAGGGGGGGGGGGGGGGGGGGGGGGGGTGTGGGGCATTCGAACCTGCAGCTTTTGCGCACACACACACACACACACACAGACAGACAAACGGGTCCCCTACATGCTCGCAAGACAACAAACACTGAAAAATTGCAGCAAAACACCCCCTAAACACACACACACACACACACACACACACAGAGGCCACTCCGCATACTTAGCCAGAAGACGTCAACTTCAAACACGAATCATTAATAGACCCTTAACATTTTCTGTTTGCCTCGTCTGCGAGAGATGAAAGGCATAATTAATCTCGTCTTCTGCCATGTTAAGGTCTGTTCCCTCAATGCACGGCTATGTTTCATCAAAGGAAAGAGGGAGCCCATTAATTTTCCATGGATGTGTTTTTAACTGCCTGGAGCCCTGGGCTCAGATCCTCCATCTGTACCTCTGGGAGTACGGGGAACAGGTCTCTCTCTGTGGGCTGGGAACCTGTTACACTGAAGCGGATCACAAAGAGGATGGGTCTGCCTGTCTGTCTTGTATACGTGTCTGCCTACCTGTCTGTGTGTCTGTCTGACTTCTTGCCTGTCTGTCCAGCTGTCTGTCTGCGTGCCTGTCTTCCAGCCTGACCTACTGTCTGTCTGTCTGACTGACTGACTTCTTGCCTGTCTTTCTGTCTGCGTGCCTGTCTTCCAGCCTGACCTACTGTCTGTCTGACTGACTTTCTTGCCTGTCTTTCTGTCTGCGTGCCTGTCTTCCAGCCTGACCTACTGTCTGTCTGTCTGACTTCTTGCCTGTCTTTCTGTCTGCGTGCCTGTCTTCCAGCCTGACTGTCAGTCTGTCCGACTCACTTCTCGCCTGTCTATCTGCCTGTCTGACTTCTTGCCTACGTTGTCTGTCTTCCAGCCTGACCGTCTGTCTCTCCAGGGGCGCCTGTCTGATACAGCTCCTCAACATGCCGAGCCACTTTCAGAAGTAACAGAGTTCATGATACCGGAATACCCAGGGGAAGTGGCACTGACAGAAAAAGAGGGAGAGACAGAACGAGAGAGAGACAGAGAGAAAGAGAGAGAGAAACTGAGAATGATGGACAGGGAGTTTTTCTTTCTCCCTCAAGCTCTGGCAGTTCGTGAAGAGAGGCCGGCTGCGAGGGAATGGTGAGGCGGGGGGGGGGGGTTCGACCGTGGCGCGCTGCGAGCGAGCCAGCGCTAAGGGAACGAGGGTTTTGACGAGCCCTCAGAGCCAACGAGGAGACAGACACTCTGAGAACCTCACACACGCGCGTGCGCAGCGCGCACAACACGCGGCTGAAAGCTGCCACACACCACAGGAACGCACAAACACAGAGCGAATCAAGAGAAGACCTCCATTAGAACCTCCCTCCCCCAGGCCACACCAGCAATCAGCTTCCCTCTCACTCGGCAGCGCATCAACCCCGGCCTTCCCCGGCCTTCCCCGGCCTTCCCCCCCCCCCCCCCCATTGGCTGCTGAGCAGAGGAAGGAGTGATTGTATGGGTAGGGAATAGAGGACTTCCATTAAGCTGGTTGGCAGAGACTCAGGGGAATCAAGGTCGCTCACGCACACACACACACAGAGCGAGGACAGGCCCTAAACCGGACCAGACCAGGTCCCCTTCGGCATGTCAAACTGGATCTTACAAGTCAGCACGATATCTCTCTCACTCACTCACTCTCACTCTCTCGGCTTTTATAGTCCCAGGCCCTAGACGTATACCGAGTCATGTTGCAGTCGGTTTAGGTGTCGGGCTAGTCATCAAAAGGTCCCTGGTTCGAACCCCGGCTGTGTCAACATGAGTTTGCGTCCTTGGGGCAAGGCACTTCACCCTACTTGCCTCAGGGGAGAATGTCCCTGTACTTGCTTTAAGTCACTCTGGATAAGAGCGTCTGCTAAATGACAAACTTTAAATACTAACTGACTTAGCTAACTAACTTCTAAGTATTCAAACCAGGAAGTATTAGGGCAAAAGCTCCTATGAGCTCTGTGATTGGCTCAAAGAGGGGGCCAGCTCTGTCAATGGTTCATGATGAAGCTCTTCTTGTTGTTTGCCCATAAAGGCAAGGATACACACTTTCTGTCCAGTTATGGAGTTAAGAGTACAGGCAAAGAACAAATGTTGACGCTGGCACAAACACACACACACACACACACACACACACACACACGGATCTGCTATACTGTTTGACAGCTCTGGGGAAAGTGTTGGCGAGATTTACCAAGTGTCAGAGCCATGCTAGCTACCAGACCTGATGAAACATTACCTGATTACATCAGATAACAAACCGGTTTATCTGATTCTTTTCATGGTCGAGTTACAGATCGTTACTCAGGACTTGGACCTGAGGAAAAAGCCCACTAACAGACCGATCATTCAGGAAAGCTACTAACAGTGTCCTGAACAGAGATATGTTGCAAACGTCACTCAGCCCTCCCCCACCGCTCAGCTAGTCTGACTGGTTAGCCTAGCAGGGAAGGGGGGAGGGGGGAGGAGCAGGAGGAGGAGGGAGGTGGAGCGAGGGGGGTGCGGATAAGATAAGAGGAGTCAGGAGATCGCGACGAACGCGGCGCAAACAGCACGTCCTTGCGCAACGCCGCCCTCTTGTACCACGGTGCAGGGTTCAACCGGGCGGAGATCACCACACCCCCCACCACGCCCCCGGTAGGGCCCGGAGTTAGGGGTGAGAGGGTCCGGGAGGGGGCTGGCAGGCGGGGGAAGGAGGGGGCTGGCAGGCAGGGGAGGGAGGGAGGGGGCGGGCAGGGGAGCAAAGGATGAAAGGTAACATGGTTCGTCATGAAAAATCCCCCCCCCCCCCCCCTCCCCCCCCGATGTCTAAAGGTCAGGACTTCCAATATTGTACTTAGTTCACCCCCTGCCCCCCCCCCCCCCCCCCCCCCCCCCCAAACAAAGCGTTCCACCATCGCTCTCATGGCTGAAGGGGCTGATCGCACAGCCCTCACAAGGTTTCAGCAGGTCCGTGTCTCCACGGCGACAGCGGCAGGTCATCTGCCCCGTCCTGATATGCACCCGACACATGCATGGGAAACCCAGACCACGACTAGTAATCAGAAGGTCCCTGGTTCGAAACCTGGCTGTGCCAACATGACCTTGAGCAAGGTACTGCACCCTACTTGCCTCAGGGGGGGGATGTCCCTGTATTTGTTGTAAGTCCCGCTGGATAAGAGCGTCTGACACGACTATGAATTAGAAGAAAGAAATTATCCCTTATTAGTCCCCTAATGGGGAAATTTCAGGAGGCGCACACATTTATTCAACGCATTGGCCAGGATTCGAACCCCCACTGGGAATGAAACCCAGGCCTTCTGCACATGGTAGGCAAGAATCCTACCACTGAACCACCGGTGCTGCCTAGATAGTCTTAATCTATAGTTGTGTGCTACTGCCAATTCCCCTCAACATCGAATTAGTCTGGAGTATTGAAGCTGTGCGGATCACCATGGTAATCGAGATCCCAGACCGCTGACAGGAAACGGTGTGTTTGCAGAAACTGTGCGTGGCTACTTAGAACTGCACACACTCAGTGGTTCTTAACCTTGTTGGAGGTACTGAACCCCACCAGTTTCATTTGCGCATTCACCTGACCCCTTCTTAATTGTTCGTGTCATCACGAATCATACGAGTCGGATGTGTGTCTTGACCTCCGCCGAACCCCTGAGACTGACTCACCGAACCCCTGGGGTTCGATCGAACCCAGGTTAAGGACCACTGGACTAAGATACCACTAACCAGGATGACACGTCCTGTGTGCTGCACAAAACTCAGCACAAAACTCCCAAAACCTGCTGTTTGCCGAGGTACGTCAACTGGCACCCTGTAGTTAGTCCGTATGACAAGGCCTTGTCTGCTCCACTGTCTGAGCCTCCATTAATCATGAACCACAGCTCAACTCATCATTCAATATTGGCCAAGGCTTTGAGAAGAAACACTGTGTGTTAACTAAATGCAACAAGAAAATAGAGATTCTGAATAAAAAAAATCCGTAAAGTGCTTCTTTACTTAAACTTAAAACCATGAACCCACGAGAAGAATTTGGAAAAGTTCCACGTCAAACTCATTGAAATAAAGGTCTCAGCCAATAGGATGAGCCCTGATTGATCAGGTGACACTCAAGAAACGGATGATTTTACCTAAGTTTAATGACGTTTTACCATAATTATACGCAGATCTACACGTCTTCATGTTCATTTCACGGAATCATAGTATGATAGTTTGTCTGGGTACGAACTAAATTTCTTCATGTAGCAGATCTAGTGTTCCTGCCAGACATGTTAAGTGAGAAGTGGATCTGTTTGGGACTGAGTGCAACAATATTTTGCACTTTTTTCTTCCACAATGCAGCTTTCATCATCTGACAACCCGCAATGTTTGGTGGACTCGTCGTTAATGATCTGATGCTCTTTAGCAAAGCTCTGTCTCTCTATTGGAAATCGCTTTTTGGATAAAAGCGTCTGCTTAATAATAATGAATTATGTTCATGTTTTAAAAACAATCACAAGACTTTGCACATTCCGCTTCCAGCGTCATTCTCAACGTGGATCCAGCCGCATGACAGCTTCCGCACATGGACGCGCTCACCTCATAGAAGTTGCTCAGCGGCGGCGCGCAAACACGTTTTTGTGCAAAAAAAAAACAAAACGATCGGATTGTTTTGTTTTTAGTGTCGACTTTGCAAGCTTTTGTTGGACGGGTGTACAATAACATCGTTGTCTCTGGAGCATAACGGTCATCTGTTGCAACAGGCGTGCCTGGTATTGGAAAATGGGGTTAAAATATCAAATAAAAAAAAACTTACCTGCTAAAATCGCCTTCCCAGGGTGAGTTAATTCGCTTTTTCCTCCGGGCGCAGCCGCTGCCAGACACCTCGGTCTATGAAACGGGCTGACGAATTGAGCGTTCCCTTGCATCTTTCTTTAAAGAAATATTACGATCAAGTTTTAAACGAAAAGTCGATCAAAGTAGTATTCGAGCACAAAAAAATAAATAAACTAGGGCGTCATCCAACCCTGGTTTAGTGCCAGAGTTCAAAGCTGAAGCCACGGGTCCAGTTCTGCTGTTTATGGACTAAAGTGACTTGCAGGAATCTCCGTCTCTGTGCTGGAGGGGAGACACACCGCTGGCTGCCGTGAGTGGACGGAAACTCGACACCCCACCGCGGAGAGAGAGAAGAGAGAGAGAGACGGGTCACTTTTGTTCCACATCAGGAAAAAGGCGGGGCTCCGCTCTGGTCTCACTCGCGCTCTCCCTCCCTCTCTCTGTCGCTCCCTCTCTCTCTCTATCTCCCCACCCTCTCCCTCCCTCCCTCTCTCTTTCCCCCTACCCCCCCCCCCCCCCCCCTCTCCCCTCTCCCTCTCTACCCTACCCTACCCTCCCCTATCTGTCTCTCTCTCTCTACGTCATGTTTGCGTGCTTCGCTCGCTTTTAGGTGGAGCAATATTGGTTTGGAGAATCCAATTCGACAGGTTGCCAGATTCGTAATGTAACAAGTAGCTTATAGGATATATAGAAGAAAACCCCTGGGGGAGAAGCACTTACCGAACCACGCGTACACGAGAAATAGTCTGGACAAAGACGCTTCGTCAGGATCATCCATCAAGCTTTCACCCCCTGACTGTCGTTAGGTTTCGCACAGAGATCAGTTTATGCAAGTAGATTCAGTCCTCTCTATTGGAAAAACAAACTATTTTTTTATTCCACTATTCAGTAGAATGTGGAGAAACACAACGGGGAGGGAGTAGATCGGGGTGGTCATAGCTCAGCGGTCGATCATTTGACAGGTTGGTCCAAATTATCTTCTGTATTAAAGGTCTATGGATATTAAATACAGGGTGTCAACGGTCGTGTTGAAAGCTGTTGTAACCCTTATTATGTTCCATACATGTTCTGTTTGCTCTCTCGTACCATAGTAAATTCTGTGTATATTCTTGTATATCTTGCATAACGAATAAAAACTGATTCTGATTCCAATTTCATGGGAGGAACAAATAAAATATACAACGGTGTATTGAAAGTATTTAAACCAATACTAGGGAAAGGGGCGTGTTTTTTTATTCAACGAGCGATACTAAAGAGACAAAAGACAAAAATCACATGTGTGTGTAAACATTTATTTTCTATCGTTCGGAGAGCATGACTTGTGCAGATAAATGGGGAGGGTGCTTTGCTTGTGCACAGCTAAAAGGGTGTCGTTATTTTCTTTCCCTCCATGACCCCCCAGTGTGGACACAGTCTGGGTCATGGACGACACTCCACACCCATAACAGTATGGTTATTCTAAAACATTCTCGTTGGTTGCTGAAAACAGAAAAGTAAACATATCTTATAAGTCTTGGCTGCTGCAGAAACGATCGTGCTGAAAAAAAGGTGGGTAGGTTTCGTGTTGCGGCCCTTTTTTGTATTTTATCATTTTTTCTTACAAAATTTAATATGCTTTTACAACTACAACAATACTCTATAGATAATACATATGGTACGGTCGTTCCCCATAAGACTGAACTTATTTGATTAGTTAGGCGTCTCAACATAGCATCTTAAATAATACACGGTTCTCCATACATTAATGAGAGGGACTCGGGAACCACTGGCACCGGGTTCTGTTGACCTGGGTGTGCTTCAGCTGACGGATCAGCTGATATTCAGTTCCAGTGTGCCAGTGGGCGGTAGGGGGGTGGGGGTGGGGTGAGAGAAGGTGGGCGTGAAGGTTTCCTAGGGTAAAACGGGTGTGGGTTTTGAACACAGCGTGAGAGGGGTGCCCCTTCGCCAACCTACTGGGTCTCGTGAAAGGGTGTTGTACCCCTAGTTGCTGTGTTAACAGCGCCAACATAGCTTGGCAGCACATGCAGATAAAAACGGCTCTTCATCCTCAACGCTGTTACGACCCTGAGTCCAGAACCGTTCGATGTGGCGTACCTCTGAACTAACCCGTCTAGTATCCAGGCTTCTTTTTGATGCGGTTACCATAGAAGAAGACATGATAGTCAGGCTTGCGTATTATGTTACCATAGAAGAAGACGGGGTGGTTCAGGCTTTAGTATTAAGTCACCACAGAAGAAGACAGGGGCATTCAGCTTAACGAAAAAAAAAGGAGAATCAGTAGTGCGTGTATGGCATCTTTCCCAGAAGTCCTTGGTGCTGCCAGTGAGTGTGTGTGCGCGTTCCTCCACTCTGTTTTAGAACACTGAGTTCTTGTTCGGATGATTTGACCCAACCAACAGAACTCCACTACCCAAGAACAAGCGTTACAAACAAAGCTAATAAGACAGACAGCCCATGAAAACAAAAAAGTGAGTGATGAGCTGATTTCGCTCCTCCCCCAGTCTCCTCCTCCACCTCCTGTAGATAAGGCCATTGCAGTGCTTTCGGAGGGGAGGGAGAAGGGAGGGGGGGGGTCGAAAAGCTAGATGCAGTGTCACCCCACCCCCACCCCCCGGCAACAAAGTGTCTTTGTCATCAGTGCTGAGTTTCGTCTCTAGAAAGCCAGGATTTCCTAGAGCTGTTCCCCTGTCCAATACTTGTTTACGCAGAACGGCAGGAGTACCTGAATGAGGGAGGGGGGAGGAGCTTATCGTCTACGCGTTATTTCCTGCTGTGAGAGTTAAAAGCTGACTTCATGCCGTGTCGCGCTGATCCGAGTTTGACCGCTAGGGGGGGCAGTGCGTTGGGGTGTTGGGATGGGATGGGTGGGTGGGGGGGGGCAGCGTGTTAGGTTTCAGGGGGTCTCCTCTACATACTGTCGGTTGGGCTGGGTGACACCCAGAGCAGCAAGGTTTGCGGTTTAGGTCCAGTGTGGGGGTGTGTCTGTGTTTGGGTGGTGGTGGTGGTGGGGTGAGGATGGATAGGGGTTGTGTCTTGGGGACGGGGTTGGGGACGGGGTTGGGGACGGGGTAGACAGGACTCTCCAAGGCTCCAGGTCTACATGTTGTATCCATAGGGCGTCTGGGTGGGGTAGCCAGGAGCAGCGTAGCTGTAGGGGGGGTAGCCTGGCTGGGGGACCACGGGGGCTGGGCCTGCTGTCAACATCAGCTGCTGACCTGCTCACACACACACACACACACAACACAGTGTCTCTTACTCAAATGACCAATCACCTACCAAACACAGAGAATGACCAATCATCTAACAAAGACTGTAAGAATGACCAATCATCTAACAAACACTGTAAGAATGACCAATCACTTTGCAAACACTGAGAACTATCAATCACCTACCAAACACTGAGAATGATCCTTCACCTACCAAACACTATCAGAATCATCAATCACCGATCAAACACTGAGAATGATCCATCACCTACCAAACACTTGAGAATGACCAATCACCTACCAAACACTGAGAACTTTCAATCACCTACCAAACACTGTGAGAATGACCAATCATCTACCAAACACTGTGAGAATGATCCTTCACCTGACAAACACTATCAGAATCTACACTGCGAACTATCAATCACCTACCAAACAATGACAATGATCCATCACCTACCAAACACTGTGAGAATGACCAATCACCTACCGAACACTATGGGTGCAGGTTCAGTGACTTCCTCTTCCGTCTTCCTCTGCCCTTCAGCCTCCTCCAGCTTGTCCACCTGGTCACACGGACAAGGGGGACGGGGTCAGAACTGGACAGGTGGTCAGCATTCATACACACAGGCAAACACACACACACAGGCAAACACACACACACGCAGCCAAATAACCCACACACACAGGCGAGCAGGCGCATACACACACAGGCTGCACACACACAGGCAAGGACACGGAGAGATACACACACGTGGGCATCATTTCCATTACTCTCTAGGTACTTGGTAGTGTTCTATGCAGTCGACAGCAGCGTGGGGTTATGCTATTGACCACTACTGTAACGCTTATCATAGCACACACAGAGCCTCAAACTGCCGTGCCGGGATGCTATACAACAGTCAGTCTGCAGCACTGGTGCGATCACTTCTAGGGCTGGTAATCCGAAGGTACCCGGTTCGAACCCCGGCGGTGTCAATATGACGTTGTGTCCTTGGGCAAGGCACTTCACCCTACTTGCCTCAGGAGGGAATGTCCCTGTAGTTGCTGCAAGTTGCTCTGGATAAGAGCTTCCGCTAAAATGACTCAATGGAAATGCCCTCTTAAAGGACAGACTATTATGCTCTGATGTGCAACACTGCATTCAAACAAACCACCACACCAGCTTACAGTGGGTGACTGGTTACAGCCTTTATCCCAGGGTTGTCAGACTCCAGTCCTCGAGGGGCCGCTGTCCTGAAGGATTTAGATGTATCCCTGCTCCAGCACAACTGATTCTAATGAAGGGTCGTTATCAAGCTCTGTGGAGGTGTGCTGGAGCAGGGAAACATCTAAAACCGTCAGGAAAGCGGCACCTCAAGGACTGGATAAGGCACCCACAGCTGGGGTGGATAAGTTCCTCTCATGACCACCAGAGGGCAGCGTGGAGCAGCACTTGTGACGGGTCAGGCTACAGGTTAGCTATTGAAGCTAGCAGGCTAGCTAACATGTGCAAGGAGGGTTGTATACAGATGACACAGGAGGGCGGGGCAGCTGGCACCTGGCTGGTATCCAAAGTGTCACAGTGTCACAGAAGACGGTATCTAGAAGGATATACGTGTGTGTGTGTGTGTGTACAGATCCCAACCAAGCATGGGATGAGCTCACACAGGAACTGGATATGGCTGCCTAAATGTGGTGTTAGATTACAAGCCGTTCTGTCAAGTAAGCATGACCAGGCAGTGCAGGGATTCATCCCGTCGCTGAGTGGCTCCTCCCCACTCCCCTATAACCCCTCCCCTTCCCCTATAACCCCTCCCATCCCCACTATCTGCAACCTGCGTCAAAGGGCAGGAAGTCATGGGGGGAGGAGCTAAGAAAAGGGGGCAAGGACAGGAGGCCACCCAGACAGGATGTCCCCCTCGGCTAGCTGGGTTAGAGGGTCAAAGGTAGGAGAAGAGGGGTTCAGAGTTAGGGGACCAGAGAGGGGTCCACCGGGCCCCCGAGCCAGACAGCTCAGGGTGAGCTAGCTCTTCCATGCTGGGGCCCCTAGATCAGACACCTAGGGGTCTATGTTACCACAGGAAGTAGACAGACAGAATGATGAGAGAGAGACAGAGACACAGAGAGAGAAAGACAGATAGACTGACAGAGACACAGAGAGGGAGAGACAGATAGACACAGAGATAGAGAGAGAGAGACACAGAGAGAGAGAGAGAGACACAGAGATAGAGAGAGAGAGAGACAGATGTATAAGAGGGCCCAGAGACCATCACCTTCTCCATCGCTTCGTCCACCTGGAAGAGAAGCCACACAGATGACCCCGCGTGATGTCACAGGTCAAAGTTCACCAGAAAGTGAGGGGGAGCGACCTTCTCACACATAAACACACTCATCTGGACACGGTTCAAATCTACACACACAGACACACGCTCGCCCTACCCGCGAGACTGCACGAACACCCCCAGACCATGATGACCAAACAACAGTGACACGAAAATCTGTGGTAACGTAGCAACACCGTGGGGTTGAGCTCACACTGGAACTGGATATGGCCGCCTGAATGTGGTGTTCGATTACGAGCCGTTCTGTCAAACAAGCATGACCAGGCAGTGCAGGGATTCATCCCGTCGCTGAGTGGCTCCTCCCCCCTCCTCTATAACCCCTCCCCTATAACCCCTCCCATCCCCACCATCTGTGACCCGCGTCAAAGGGCAGGAAGTCATGGGGGGAAAATCTAAGAAAAGGAGGCGAGGGAGAGAGAGACAGGGACACAGAGAGAGAGAGAGAGAGAGAGAGAGTCGGAGGGCGGTGACCCGGGCCCACCTTGGAGAGGTACTCCCTCATGACCTGGATGAAGTAGGGCATAGCGAAGTCCATGAGGTCGTGCCTCCAGGCCGTCTCCAGGACCACGTCAGGGTGCAGCAGGTCGTAGGAGGTGAAGAGGCAGGCAGCGAAACACTCCTTCCTCCCCTCCTCCAGGAACCACTGCAGCAGGGACTCGGCCAGCTCCGCCTCCTTCGACTCGGCGGCGTACAGCATGGCATCCTAGGATGGGAGGGAGATATGAGACACGCACACATACACACACACACGCACACATACACACACACACACACACACGCACACAGGCAGGCAGGCATGCATGCATGCATACACACACGCACCTGAGCACAGGCATGCACGCATACACGCACGCATAAACACACGCATACACACACATGCATACACACACACACACACACACACTAGGACAGGAATGCATGCTTACACACACACACACACACACACACGCATACACACACATACACAAGAGCACGCATGCACGCATACCCACATACATTCGCACACATGGATATACATGCATGCATACACACACAAACACGCACACACATACACGTACACGTGCATACACACATGCATGCATTCACACACGCATACACGCACACTCACCTTGTAGAGCCTGTCTTTCTTACAGAGCTCCACGCTCTGCCTCCAGCGGTGGTTGCTCTTGTACAGGTAGGCGGCGATGCGGCGGAACTCGATGAGCTCGTGCTTCTCCAGCCGCTGGGCCAGACTGATGGTGTCAAAGTTATCATAGGCGTCTATGGACGCTCTCAGGCCCTGAAAACACACACAGGTATAAAGGTATATTCTGCATTGTCATGCCAACAGTGATAAGGTTACATGCAGATACACACACACACACACACACACACAGGTATATTCTACATCGTCATGCCAACAGTGATAAGGTTACATGCAGATACACACACACACACACACAGGTATATTCTACATCGTCATGCCAACAGTGATAAGGTTACATGCAGATACACACACACACACACACACAGGTATATTCTACATCGTCATGCCAACAGTGATAAGGTTACATGCAGATACACACACACAGGTATATTCTACATCGTCATGCCAACAGTGATAAGGTTACATGCAGATACACACACACCTGGTAGTCTTCCTCCTCAGTCAGCAGGTTGTTGAGGGCCTCATTCACTCCCTGGTTGTTGTGGCTCTGGACAGATCTCAGGTAGGGTTTAACCAGCTTCAACTGGTTCATCTGGACACACACACACACATTATTTCAGAGGTCGGTCATTCACGATATCTGTATTTGAACTACAGCTGCTGATTTACTCCACGTTCTCCTCTGAGCGAGGCTACCGTACTGCGCACAGTGCGGTTGCCATGGTGAAGCGGGTCGTGCGGTGATGCCCCGGGAGGCAGGTCGTCGTGGTTACCTTGGTGAAGTAGGCGACTGCGCGGCTGTGGTCGAGCCGTGGGGACAGGATGGAGAGCAGGTCGTTGATCAGGAGAGGCTTGTAGTCCAGGTAGAACTGGAGAGCCTTGTAGTACAGCTCCACGTTAGCCACCTGGAGAGACACACACACGCGCGCACACACAAGCAAGCAAGAGACACACACATAAGAGACACACACACACGCAAGAGACACACACACACGTAAGAGACACACACACACATAAGAGACACACACACACACATAAGAGACACACACACACACACATAAGAGACACACACACACACATAAGAGACACACACACACACGTAAGAGACACACACACACGTAAGAGACACACACGTAAGAGACACACACACACACACACACACACACGTAAAAGACACACACATAAGAGACACACACACACGTAAGAGACACACACACACGTAAGAGACACACACACACGTAAGAGACACACACACACCCACACACGTAAAAGACACACACACGCCACACATGTAAGACACACACACACAAGACACACACACACACACAATAATAATATTGAGAAATTGAGACATACACACACACACACACAGTAAGGATCACCCTGGAGGCTCAATTGACACAATACACACACGATAGTAATACATATTGAAAGAATACACACACGCACTAAGTATCACCCTGGAGACTCAATGGACACAATACACACTCATGATAATAATAAATATTGAAAAAATACAAACACACACACACACACACACACACACAGTAGCCCATATTGTACGCTCAATACAGCGGTTGGTGGACACCTGTTTACCTTTGCGATGATGTCCTTGAACGGGCCCTCCTTCCACGCGTCCGTGGGATGTGACATCATCGTGATGACGGCGTTGTCAAACTCCTCGTACTTGTCATAGAGGAACACCAGCTCCGCCCACAGGTGAGACTGCTCAGCCGCCCGCAGCACCTGATTGGACACGGCAGACAAAGTGAGCTTGCGCTCTTCCCCCATCCCTCTACCCCTCATCCTTCTCCCTCTCCCCCTCTTCCCCCCAACCCTCTCCCCCTCCTCCCTCTCTTCCCCCATAACTCTCCCCCCCCTCACCCCATACCTCTCCCCCTCCCCCCCAATCTCTGTTATCCCCTCCCTCTCTCCCCCTCCTCCACCCATCCCTCTCCCCCTCCTCCCTCTCTTCCCCCCATACCTCTCCCCCCCCCTCACCCCATACCTCTCCCCCTCCCCCCCAATCTCTCTTATCCCCTCCCTCTCTCCCCCTCCTCCACCCATCCCTCCCCCAAATCTCTCCTCTTCCCCATCCCTCTCCCCGTCCTCCCCCATCCCTCTCCCCCATCCCTTTCATCCCCTCCCTCTCTCCCTCCCTCCCTCCCCCGAACCTCTCCCCTTCCCCATCCCTCTCCCCCGCCTCCCCGATCCCTCTGCCCCAGCCTCACCCATCCCTCTCCACTTCCTCCCCCCATCCCCCTCTCCCCTCTCCCCCCACCTTGGGGATGTTGACCCTGGACCAGAAGAGTTCCAGGTGCTCCCTCATCTTCTGGGGCTTGAACTTGGAGTAGAGGATGGCCAGCTCGGTGAACATGCCCATGTGAGCGCGCTCCAGCCCCAGCGCCGCCTCCAGCAGGCCAATCAGCTCCTGGAAGAAGCCCCGGTCCTGATAGTAGCCAATCAGCTCCTCCAGCTCGTCGGCGTGGATCACGATGTGGAGGCCGCAGATCTGGGCCAGGCGGAACTGCTCCCCGTCCACGCAGGCAAAACACACCTGGAGGAGGGAGGAGGGGGGCAACGATCAGCTAACCATCTAGGCCTCTGACATGGTGCAGTTAAGTTTGACAGTTTTTACGCACGTGTGTGTGTGTGTGTGTGTGTATATCTGCGAGTCTGTATATACAGTAATCCCTCGCTATATCACGGTTCACTTTTCACAGATTTGCCTCGTGCATTGTGTTGTGGCTAAACAGTCTCTCCAACACAAACCTGTGCATCAATAAAGTTGCGGTTTACAGGATACAGTACTTTTATTTGTTAATCAAATGCTTGGGCCTGTAAAAAGGGTTTGTTCTTTGGTTTTAATATAGAATTGTATCATAATTGTATAATAGGTTTCTACTTCTTTTTGGAACGTAACCCCCGTGAAAAACGAGGGTTCACTCTATACAGTGTGTATATGTGAGCGTTGGTGATAGACGGTACAGTGCATGTGTGTTTGCGACATACAGTGTATGTGTGTATGTGATATACAGTGAGTGAGTGTGTGTGTGTGTGTGCGCAGGCTCCCCATCCCACCTCCTTCCAGGTGCGGGTGCTGTTGGCCTTGCGGGCGCTGTCCACCGCAGCCTGGTACTCCCCCAGGTGCACCAGCGTGGACGCCAACCGGGCGAAGTTGGACACGTTGTTGTAGAGCAGCCTGGCAGCGTCATACATGGCCTCCTCATAACACCGGTCGCCCACCTGCCGGGGGGTGGGGGAGGAGAAGAGAGAGAGAGAGAGAGAGAGAGAGAGAGAGCGAGAGGTTGGGTCAGGCTGGTGGAAACCTAGTGAGGGTGTTGGCTTTGCCAGGGTCTGGCCTGCTCTGTGTGGGGGGTAGGTAGGGTGTGTGGGTGTGTGTGTGTGTGGGGGGGGGGGAGTTAGGGTAGAGTAGTTAGGGTGAGTGTAGTTAAGGTGGGTGTGGTTAGGGTGTGTGGAAGGGGTATTTGGGGTGTGTGTGTGGGGGTAGTTGGGGTGTTTGGGGGGGTAGTTAGAGTGTGTCTGGGTGTAGTTAGGGTTTGTGTGGGGTTAGTTAGGGTGTTTGTGGGGGTAGTTAGGGTGTGTGGGGGTAGTTAGGGTGTGTAGGGGTGTTTGTGGGTGTAGACAGGGTGTGTGTGGGGGAAGTTAGGGTGTGTGTGGGGTTAGTTAGGGTGTTTGTGGGGGTTGTTGGGGTGTGTGTGGGGGTAGGTGGGGTGTGTGTAGTTAGGGTGTGTGTGGGGTAAATTAAGCTGTGTATGGGGGTAGTTGGGGTGTGTGCGGGTGGAGTTGGGGTGTTTGGGGGGTAGATGGGGTTAGTTAGGGTGTTTGTGTGGGGTAGTTGGGGTGTGGGGGTAGTTAGGGTACGTGGGGGTAGTTAGGGTGTGAGTGGGGGTCGTTGGGGTGTGAGTGGGTGTCGTTGGGGTGTGAGTGGGGGTAGTTAGGGTGTGAGTGGGGGTAGTTGGGGTGTGAGTGGGGGGGTCGTTGGGGTGTGAGTGGGGGTAGTTAGGGTGTGTGTTGGTGTAGTTAGGGTGTGTGGGGGGGTAGTTAAGGTGAGTGGGGGTAGTTGGAGTGTGTGTGGGGGTAATTGGGGTGTGTGTGGGGGTAGTTGGGGGTGTACTGGGGTGTTTCCAGGGTCTTACCTGCTGGATGTGGGCGTTGTTAGGGCCGCTGATGAACTCCTCCAGCTCGGCCAGGCGGCTGGTCTTGGCCAGGGCGAAGATCAGCTCCGTCTCCACGTACGACTCCCGCGCTTTCTTACGAGCCATCTGGAGAAACTTTACCAGGTCCTCCCAGTTATCTAGCACACGCACACACACACAATTAGCATTAGTTTTATTCTCCATGCAAGTTGCACAAACACAGAATTTAGTTTGGCAGGATGGAGCAAACAGACATATACAGAACTTAAATGTATATTTTGTCAGCAAGTAATAATAAATACATAAATAAATACTCATTTAGCAGACGCTTTTATCCAAAGCGACTTACGGTAAGTACAGGGACAATCTCCCTGAGGCAAGTAGGGTGAAGTGCCTTGCCCAAGGACACAACATCATATTGACACAGCCGGGGTTCGAACCCTGTGATTACTAACCCGACACCCTAACCGACTGCACCACATTAAAAACAAGCTCAAGTGTATACACACAAAGTCTAATAAAAAAAGCACACAAGATTTAGCTTACACAAGATTTAGGTTACGCAAAGAGGTGGCCTAATCTGTTCAAAGCACACGCACGTGTGTGTGTGTGTGTGTGTGGGGGGGGGAGGCTCACCGTTCTTGCTGGCTGCGTTGACCACCTCCATGTAGGAGGAGGGGTCGTCGGCCTTGATGTAGGAGTCGATGGCCTCCTTCACCAGCTCCCGCTGGAGCTGGGCCCTGGCCAGCTGGCTCCACACCGCCGGCTCGTTGCAGCGCTCTGCAAACTCGTAGGCCCGGTCCAGGTTCCCGATGTGCTCGATCAGGACCTGGGGGATGGCAGGGGGGGGAGGAAAGAAGAGGGTGGGAGAGGGGGAGAGAGAGGGAGAGAGGGGGAGAGAGAAGGAGAGAGCGAGGGAGAGAGGGAGGGAGGGAGAGAGAGGGGGAGAGAGAGAAGGAGAGAGCGAGGGAGGGAGGGAGAGGGGGAGAGAGAGAGAGAGGGAGGGAGGGAGAGAGCGAGGGAGAGAGAGAGGGAGGGAGGGAGAGAGAGAGGGAGGGAGGGAGAGAGAGGGAGAGGGGGAGAGAGAGGGAGAGAGAGAAGGAGAGAGCGAGGGAGAGGGGGAGAGAGAGAGGGAGACATGTTGGAATGATTCAACATCAGGGGGGTGTCCTCTGAGTTTCAGTGGTAGTAACCATCCCAAGGAGACTAGAGTAGGTGAGGCCACACAGCGTGCCCACAAAGCTTCCAGCCTCGTGTCGGGGGAGGGGGGAGGGGGGGTCCCGTACCTGGATGGCCGAGGTGTTGACGTCGAACTTCTTGAAGATGGCGAAGGCCTCCTCGAAGAGCTCGTTGCTGATGGCGATGTTGGCGATGTCCGGGGCGTCGTAGTTGTCCAGGCGGTTGATGTACTCCATGACACGCGTGCGGTCCGCCTTGATGGCCGTCAGGATCAGCAGGTTCTGGAGGTTTCTGGGGGAGCAGGACCGGACACAGCGGATGTAGTGATGCAGAAACACTGAGGGTGTGTGTGTGTGTGTGTAGACATGTGTATGCCAGTGTGTGTGTGTGTGTGTTTGGAAGTGTGTATGCCAGTGTGTGTGTGTGTGTTTGGAAGTGTGTATGCCAGTGTGTGTGTGTGTGTGTTTGGAAGTGTGTATGCCAGTGTGTGTGTGCGTGCGTCCTACCTGTGCTCGCTGAACACAGAGTTATCCAGGACGATCTTCTCCAGCAGCTCGATGAGCTCGTTGGGAAGGTCGGCCGTCATGAAGGCCTTGACTGTGACTGACACCTCCTCTGGGTCCTGGGTCTCAGACAGGGCTGTCTGCACCACCTAGGGGAGCACAGGGGAGCACAGGGGAGCACAGGGGAGCACAGGGGAACATGAGTGGAGTTAACACAGCCATGCACTGTCTACTAGCACAGGCAGACTAGACTGATGTACTAACACAGGTAGACTAGACTGATATACTAGCACAGGCAGACTAGAGTGGTATACTAGCACAGGCAGACTAGACTGGTATACTAGCACAGGCAGACTAGAGTGGTATACTAGCACAGGCAGACTAGAGTGGTATACTAGCACAGGCAGACTAGAGTGGTATACTAGCACAGGCAGACTAGAGTGGTATACTAGCACAGGCAGACTAGAGTGGTATACTAGCACAGGCAGACTAGACTGGTATACTAGCACAGGCAGACTAGAGTGGTATACTAGCACAGGCAGACTAGAGTGGTATACTAGCACAGGCAGACTAGACTGATATACTAGCACAGGCAGACTAGACTGGTATACTAGCACAGGCAGACTAGACTGGTATACTAGCACAGGCAGACTAGAGTGGTATACTAGCACAGGCAGACTAGAGTGGTATACTAGCACAGGCAGACTAGAGTGGTATACTAGCACAGGCAGACTAGACTGGTATACTAGCACAGGCAGACTAGACTGGTATACTAGCACAGGCAGACTAGACTGGTATACTAGCACAGGCAGACTAGACTGGTATACTAGCACAGGCAGACTAGACTGGTATACTAGCACAGGCAGACTAGAGTGGTATACTAGCACAGGCAGACTAGAGTGGTATACTAGCACAGGCAGACTAGAGTGGTATACTAGCACAGGCAGACTAGAGTGGTATACTAGCACAGGCAGACTAGACTGATATACTAGCACAGGCAGACTAGACTGGTATACTAGCACAGGCAGACTAGACTGGTATACTAGCACAGGCAGACTAGACTGGTATACTAGCACAGGCAGACTAGACTGGTATACTAGCAAAGGCAGACTAGACTGGTATACTAGCACAGGCAGACTAGAGTGGTATACTAGCACAGGCAGACTAGAGTGGTATACTAGCACAGGCAGACTAGAGTGGTATACTAGCACAGGCAGACTAGAGTGGTATACTAGCACAGGCAGACTAGACTGATATACTAGCACAGGCAGACTAGACTGATATACTAGCACAGGCAAACTAGACTGGTATACTAGCACAGGCAGACTAGACTGGTATACTAGCACAGGCAGACTAGACTGGTATACTAGCACAGGCAGACTAGACTGGTATACTAGCACAGGTAGACTAGACTGATATACTAGCACAGGCAAACTAGACTGGTATACTAGCACAGGCAGACTAGACTGGTATACTAGCACAGGCAGACTAGAGTGGTATACTAGCACAGGCAGACTAGAGTGGTATACTAGCACAGGCAGACTAGAGTGGTATACTAGCACAGGCAGACTAGAGTGGTATACTAGCACAGGCAGACTAGACTGATATACTAGCACAGGCAGACTAGACTGGTATACTAGCACAGGTAGACTAGACTGATATACTAGCACAGGCAGACTAGACTGATATACTAGAAGAGGTGTATTAGACTGGTATACTTGCACAGGTATACTAGACTGATATACTAGCACAGGCGCACTAGACTGGTATACTAGCACAGGTATACTAGACTGATATACTAGCACAGGTATACTAGACTGGTATACTAGCACAGGTAGACTAGACTGATATACTAGCACAGGCAGACTAGACTGATATACTAGCACAGGCAGACTAGACTGATATACTAGCACAGGCAGACTAGACTGATATACTAGAAGAGGTGTATTAGACTGGTATACTTGCACAGGTATACTAGACTGATATACTAGCACAGGCGCACTAGACTGGTATACTAGCACAGGTATACTAGACTGATATACTAGCACAGGTATACTAGACTGGTATACTAGCACAGGTATACTAGACTGATATACTAGCACAGGTATACTAGACTGATATACTAGCACAGGTATACTAGCACAGGTAGACTAGAGTGCGGGGCTGACCTGGTCTATAAGCGGCCTTCTGAAAGGGTTGGTCTCTTCTAGAACGGTAGCCCAGAGGTCCGGATCCTTCCGTCTGACCAGGTAGCGTGCCTCGCTCTTGAACAGGGAGTTGTCGTTGCACACCTGCAGCAGAGACGCAGTTCAGTACTTCTTGGAATACTCACAGTTGTATCAACAACACGTGTGTGTGTGTGTGTGTGTGTCTGTACACACGCACACACACCTTGACAACAACCTTTAATAACCAGGTGCGTAAGGTGACCAGCTTGATGCAGTGTACACGCGTGTCTACATTTACATTTATTCATTTAGCAGATGCTTTTATCCAAAGCGACTTACAGGCAAGTACAGGGACATTCTCCCAGAGGCAAGTAGGGTGAGGACACAAAATCACACAGCCACAGCCGGGGCTCGATCTCACAACCTTCCGATCGTGAAGGTCGCCATAACCCACTGAGCCATCTGACCCCTCTACAGTAATCAGGCGTGTGTGTGTGGTACCTTGATGAGCTCCAGGTCACACTGGCCCCTCTCGTAGGCCACGCAGGCAAGGTGCGGGTCCCTCTTGGCGCAGTAGCGGCCGACCACGGCGCTGTCGTAGAACGTGTTCTCCTTCAGGAAGCGTTCCGGGTTGTTGTTGCTGTCGATGTAGATCTTAGCCAGGGCGTTGTGGGTCGCCGGCTCCTCGCACCCCTCCTGGATACGAGCCTCCAGCCACGGCAACAGTAGCTTCAGTCTGGGCGGGGGGGGGGGGGATCATGTGTGGCAATCAATGTATTAAAAATGTAATTAATATTCCCATGTTGGTTCATTAATACATTCATTTTTTAATAACTCGAATAAATAGACCTGAGACATGAACATGTGCTCCAATACGCAAAGAAAACACAAATAAATGCTAAATGTGCTCAAACTAACGTACAGTCAGTACAGTCATACATCCACACTCATAACAATTACATTGTGCACACTCAGACATTGCATGCTCCCTTTTACATTTTTTATATTTCTTTTTTTACAAAAAGGGCGGGAAAATGCCAACGGCCGCCGTTAGCGCTGCACTGTCTTTCCCGCTGTTTTCCTGAACCTCACCCAAATCTAAGCTGTTTCCCTCTTTTCCTGAACCTCACCCAAATACAAGCCGTTTTTTTTTATAATGACCATTTAAACCATGACTTCACAACTGATGGAATGGACACACACCAAAATACAGGCGCACGCGCGCACACGCACACACACACACGTTACCTGTTCCTCTTCTCCACCTCAGCCACCAGTTCGTCGGTGGAGAACTGCCCTTTCACCACCGTGATCAAATTCTTGATGACGTCCTCGGAACAGTCCACATCTAGCAGACCTCCGATCACCACAGGGAGACGACTGGGGTTCACCTGTAACACACACACACACACACACACACATAAACACACAAACACACCCACACACTTTGGCTGACACTCTCTGCAATCCCATTCAGTTCCATATACTACAAGGGCCTATTTTCTGTAGTCACGACCCGTTTGGAAGGAAGAAAGCTTTCCGGAACCTTCTGGACGTAGATCTCGATGTACTTCTGCAGCGTGTTGCGGTAGAGGTAGAGGACCAGGTCATGGACGAAGTCGAAGCGGTCACACACGATGATGAGGGGCAGCTGGTCGGTCAGCTTGGCTTCCTGTGCCGAGGAAGAGGAGGATGAGGAGGAAGAGCGGCAGGTCAAACATGGACGCTTATGACCAGCACATCTTGGTTGATGAGGGAAACGATTCCACAGCATCTCGCGGCTGTTGAACACCTTGATAGAATATGACGGGTGTGGGTTTGGTTTGAAATATCGGTAATAGCAGAAAAGGTTCCATAAGTAGTCATCTGGACACTGTTTTCAAAATGAAGACTTTTCGAGCCCCATCCAGGAGTCATTCTTACTGAGAAACATTGAGAATGATTCCTGGATGGGGCTCGAAACGTCTTACAAAACAGTGTCCAGATGACTACTTACGAAACCTTTTCTACAATGGAACGCTCCTGGACAAATGAGGGTCCGCACCGACGTGTGGGTAACAATCTTTTTCAATAAGTGAGGCGCTGTTTATAAGACTCCCATCGCCCACCCCATGTCGTGTCTGTCCCTCTCCCCCCTCCCTCTTTCATTCTCCCTCTCCCCCCTCCCTCTTTCATTCTCCCTCTCCCCTCTCCCTCTTTCATTATCCCCCCTCCCTCTCTCATTCTCCCTCATCTCTCTCTGCCTCCCTCCCTCATTCATTCTTCGGTCCCTCCCTCATTTCCCCCCCCCCCTCGTACCTTCAGGAAGTTTTTGACTCTCTCCGGGTCGTAGCAGTTGCTCTCGCGGCAGATCCTCTCCACCTCCTTGATCTGGCCCGTCTTGCAGGCCGACTGGATGTACTTGAAGTGGACGTCCGGATCCTGGCTGAAGTTCACGATGGAGCCCAGGAAGTAGAACAAGCCTGAGAGGAAGTGGGGGGGGGGGGGGAGTGAGGAAAAAAAACATTACAGAAACCAAACGCACAGAAATCTCGGAGCCCTGCCGCAACCAGGATCTCATCTCATTCCCCTTGAAGGAACCCCCAGCCCCTGCCCCTTCCCCCAGGGGGCCACCCTACCCTCGTAGCTCTTGAAGGACTCGAACAGCTCCACCAGGGTGTTGGCGCCCAGCTGCTCGTGGTACTTGGAGGCCACCTGGACGCTCAGCTGCAGGTTCTGACGGATGTTGGCCGACAGCATGGCTCTCAGACACTCCACAGAGTCTTCCACTGACAGGGCGCCAAAGAAGTTCACCAGCCACTGGAGGGAGGGAGGGAGGAAGGAAAGATTTAGGGAGGGAGGGAGGAATGAGAGAGGGAAGTAAGAAAAAGGGGAGGGAGGAATGAGGGAGGGAGTGAAGTAAAAAAGAGGGAGGGAGTGAAGTAAAAAAGAGGGAGGGAGGAAAGAAAGAGGGAGGCACAGAAGAATGAGGGTGGGAGGGAAGAATGAGGGAGGGAGGAAAGAAAGGGAGAGTCGGAGGGAGGAAGGAATGGAGGGAGGAAAGAGGGAGGGAGGGAAGAATGAGGGAGGGAACGAAGAAGGCAGGGAGGCAGAGAGAGAGAGAGAGAGAGAGAGAGAGACAGGGAGGTTAATACAGACAGAGACAAGCACCCACAGTTTGAAATATTCCAACACTGTGGGTGTGTGGGTGGTTGGGGGGGGGGGGGGGGGAGGGGGGGTTTCTGAGACGCGCTCGGCCGTACCTCAGGGTTGAGCAGGTGCATGTACAGGGTACTCTACCTCAGGGTTGAGCAGGTGCATGTACAGGGTACTCTACCTCAGGGTTGAGCAGGTGCGTGTACAGGGTACTCTACCTCAGGGTTGAGCAGGTGCGTGTGCACCACGGCTCGCTTGATGTCGTACAGGTCGGTGTAGTGCTCCAGCGCCCTCTGCAGGAGGCCCGCCTTCTCGCACAGCTGGGCGATGTGGGCGCGGTCGTAGTGAGTAAACATCTGATTCCCCAGGATGGCATCTGCCACCTACACACACACACACCAAAATAAACACGCACCCAGTCACACCACACATACCAATAAGAATACATACAACAGTTGTCTGTATTCCCCATTTACAGTATATACCCTTAGAGTGTGTCTGTGTTGTGTGTTGTGTCTTGTGTTGTGTCTTGTGTTGTGTCTTGTGTTGTGTCTTGTGTTGTGTCTTGTCTTGTGTCTTGTCTTGTGTCTTGTCTTGTGTCTTGTCTTGTGTCTGTCTTGTGTCTGTCTTGTGTCTGTCTTGTGTCTGTCTTGTGTCTGTCTTGTGTCTGTCTTGTGTCTGTCTTGTGTCTGTCTTGTGTCTGTCTTGTGTCTGTCTTGTGTCTGTCTTGTGTCTGTCTTGTGTCTGTCTTGTGTCTGTCTTGTGTCTGTCTTGTGTCTGTCTTGTGTCTGTCTTGTGTCTGTCTTGTGTCTGTCTTGTGTCTGTCTTGTGTCTGTCTTGTGTCTGTCTTGTGTCTGTCTTGTGTCTGTCTTGTGTCTGTCTTGTGTCTGTCTTGTGTCTGTCTTGTGTCTGTCTTGTGTCTGTCTTGTGTCTGTCTTGTGTCTGTCTTGTGTCTGTCTTGTGTCTGTCTTGTGTCTGTCTTGTGTCTGTCTTGTGTCTGTGTTGTGTCTGTGTTGTGTCTGTCTTGTGTCTGTCTTGTGTCTGTCTTGTGTCTGTGTTGTGTCTGTGTTGTGTCTGTGTTGTGTCTTGTGTCTGTGTTGTGTCTTGTGTCTGTGTTGTGTCTTGTGTCTGTGTTGTGTCTTGTGTCTGTGTTGTGTCTTGTGTCTGTGTTGTGTCTTGTGTCTGTGTTGTGTCTTGTGTCTGTGTTGTGTCTTGTGTCTGTGTTGTGTCTTGTGTCTGTGTTGTGTCTTGTGTCTGTGTTGTGTCTTGTGTCTGTGTTGTGTCTTGTGTCTGTGTTGTGTCTTGTGTCTGTGTTGTGTCTTGTGTCTGTGTTGTGTCTTGTGTCTGTGTTGTGTCTTGTGTCTGTGTTGTGTCTTGTGTCTGTGTTGTGTCTTGTGTCTGTGTTGTGTCTTGTGTCTGTGTTGTGTCTTGTGTCTGTGTTGTGTCTTGTGTCTGTGTTGTGTCTTTGTTGTGTCTGTGTTGTGTCTTGTGTCTGTGTTGTGTCTTGTGTCTGTGTTGTGTCTTGTGTCTGTGTTGTGTCTTGTGTCTGTGTTGTGTCTTGTGTCTGTGTTGTGTCTTGTGTCTGTGTTGTGTCTTGTGTCTGTGTTGTGTCTTGTGTCTGTGTTGTGTCTTGTGTCTGTGTTGTGTCTTGTGTCTGTGTTGTGTCTTGTGTCTGTGTTGTGTCTTGTGTCTGGGTTGTGTCTTGTGTCTGTGTTGTGTCTTGTGTCTGTGTTGTGTCTTGTGTCTGTGTTGTGTCTGTGTTGTGTCTTGTGTCTGTGTTGTGTCTTGTGTCTGTGTTGTGTCTTGTGTCTGTGTTGTGTCTTGTGTCTGTGTTGTGTCTTGTGTCTGTGTTGTGTCTTGTGTCTGTGTTGTGTCTTGTGTCTGTGTTGTGTCTTGTGTCTGTGTTGTGTCTTGTGTCTGTGTTGTGTCTTGTGTCTGTGTTGTGTCTTGTGTCTGTGTTGTGTCTTGTGTCTGTGTTGTGTCTTGTGTCTGTGTTGTGTCTTGTGTCTGTGTTGTGTCTTGTGTCTGTGTTGTGTCTTGTGTCTGTGTTGTGTCTTGTGTCTGTGTTGTGTCTTGTGTCTGTGTTGTGTCTTGTGTCTGTGTTGTGTCTGTGTTGTGTCTTGTGTCTGTGTTGTGTCTTGTGTCTGTGTTGTGTCTTGTGTCTGTGTTGTGTCTTGTGTCTGTGTTGTGTCTTGTGTCTGTGTTGTGTCTTGTGTCTGTGTTGTGTCTTGTGTCTGTGTTGTGTCTTGTGTCTGTGTTGTGTCTTGTGTCTGTGTTGTGTCTTGTGTCTGTGTTGTGTCTTGTGTCTGTGTTGTGTCTTGTGTCTGTGTTGTGTCTTGTGTCTGTGTTGTGTCTTGTGTCTGTGTTGTGTCTTGTGTCTGTGTTGTGTCTTGTGTCTGTGTTGTGTCTTGTGTCTGTGTTGTGTCTTGTGTCTGTGTTGTGTCTTGTGTCTGTGTTGTGTCTTGTGTCTGTGTCTTGTGTCTGTGTTGTGTCTTGTGTCTGTGTTGTGTCTTGTGTCTGTGTTGTGTCTTGTGTCTGTGTTGTGTCTTGTGTCTGTGTTGTGTCTTGTGTCTGTGTTGTGTCTTGTGTCTGTGTTGTGTCTTGTGTCTGTGTTGTGTCTTGTGTCTGTGTCTTGTGTCTGTGTTCTGTATGTGTGTGGTGTCTGTGTGGTGTCTGTGGGGCGTCTGTGGGGCGTCTGTGGGGCGTCTGTGTGGCGTCTGTGTGACGTCTGTGTGTCTGTTGTGTCTGTGTGGCGTATGTGTGTATGTTGTGCCTGTGTGGTGTCTGTGGCGTCTGTGTGGCGTATGTGCGTATGTTGTGTCTGTGTTGTGTGTGTGTGTGTGTGTGTGTGGCGTCTGTGTGTATTTTGTGTCTGTGTTGTGTCGTGTCTGTGTATGTTGTGTGTGGACCTGCGGTGCGTGCATGAGGTTCATCTCCAGTAGGCGTGTCTGCAGGTGGGCCTCCGTAGGTCGGTTGTTCTTCAGGGCGTCCAATAGGAAGGAGGTACACTGCTGGATCAGACTGCCCTCCATAAACACATCCACGATCTGCCAATCAGAACAGAGAGCGGGAACACGGCCAGCCAGTCACAAGCTGAGCTTTAGACAGGTGTAGAAAGATACAAGTCTGACAGGAGTTCTGCTAAATGGTGACTTAAACGGATTCAAACTCTTAATTCAATGCTGAGGAAGACCAATGCCAGCTGACAGAACCACTTCCTGTTAATGACCAATCAGAAGAGCTAAAATAGAAACACTTCCTGTTAATGACCAATCAGAGAGCTAAAATAGAAACACTTCCTGTTGCTGATGACCATTACGAAAACCAGAACGAGAACATTGCTAACCAATGCGAGAACCAACCCCCTTTTGAATCCATTTAGCCCTGAGGGCCATCATTTAGAATGGTAAACTGGCCCCAGACGTCCCCCCCCCCCAGCTGTAAGCCTGCGTGTGTGTGCGTTTGTGTGTGTGTGTGTGAGGCTGACATGAGAAGACAGCTTAGTGTGCGTCTGGATTCCTGGAATAGCATGTCCATCTGGAATAACATAAGAAGGCTCCCAGGCTAGGCTCTGAGAGTGGGCATGCTCGCGCACGGCATCTAAGGGAGGATTAGACAAACAAACCGTACAGTCAAAATAAATGGCCCGTCGAAAAAAATGATCGGTGAGGGTCGTCAAACCCTTTTCGACCGCTGTGTCAACCTTTGAGACTGAGCTTCGGATGGGGGTGGTCGAACCGTCTTTGAAAAAAAAAAAAAAAACGTGTCCAGACGACTACCTCTCAAACCTTTTCTAGAATATTCCAACCACATTAAAAGCTGGTGTCGGACTGGTTGCGTCACGCACAAGGAAGCTGGTTGGGTGGAAGATTCTGGAAGGTTCTAGAATGTGCTGCCTGGTTGGTGTGACTTTTTGTTTCCTACCTGGTTGATGTTGGCCAGAGGTTCTTCATCCTGGACCAGCATCTGGGCAAAATGGAGTCCCTGATCTGGACTGACCCGCATCACGTTCCTCAACAGGAACACCCAGTCTGGGCTGTAGTTCACCTACACACACACACACACACACACACACAGTGTTAAGTTCAACTATCAGGTCCATTGTCTTGTATCCATCGATGTTCCTGGAAGGCGAGGTACCTTCTTGGCGTACAGCACGATCTTCTGGAACTGTCCGGTCTCGGCGAAACACTGGATCACCTTGCTGGGGACGTTGGCCCTCAGGTAAACGCTGAGGGCCAGGGTGGGGTCCGCTGCCTTCACCAGGTCTCCCAGCTCCTCGGAGCACTCCAACTACACGCACACACACAAAACATCCACACACACACATTTACAAAACACAAAAACACATTCGTGAGTATTCCCAGAGTGTGTGTTTAGTGTGCATGTGTGCGTTCAGTGTGCATTGTGTGTGTACAGTGTGCAAAGTGTGTGTGTGTGTGTACAGTAAGCATACAGTGTGTGTGTGTGTGTGTGCACATTTAGAGTGTGCCTACACAGTGTGTCTGTGTGTGTACAGTTTGTACATTGTGTATAGTGTGCATGTGTGTGTGTGTGTGTACAGTTTTTACAGTGTGTGTACAGTGTGTCTGTGTGTGTGTATGTACAGTAAACATACAGTGTGTGCGCGCATGTAAAGTGTGCGTACAGTGTGTCTGTGTGTGTACAGTGTGCAGTGTGCACAGAGTGTGTGTGCACAGTTTTTACAGTGTGTGTAGAGTGTGCGAGTGTGCGTACAGTGTGTATGTGTGTGTACAGTGTGTACAGTAAGCATACGGCGTGTGCGCATGTAGGGTGTGCGTACAGTGTGTCTGTGTGTGTACAGTGTGCATGTGTGTGTACAGTGTGCATGTGTGTGTACAGTGTGCATGTGTGTGTAGAGTGTACAGTGTGTGTGTGTGTGTGTACAGTGTGTGTGTAGAGTGTACAGTGTGTGTGTGTGTGTGTAGAGTGTACAGTGTGTGTGTAGAGTGTACAGTGTGTGTGTGTGTGTAGAGTGTACAGTGTGTGTGTAGAGTGTACAGTGTGTGTGTGTGTGTAGAGTGTACAGTGTGTGTGTAGAGTGTACAGTGTGTGTGTGTGTGTAGAGTGTACAGTGTGTGTGTGCGCGCTCCTCCAGTCTCACCTTGTCTTCTTTCAGCCACTTCTCCAGCAGCTGCTTGCGGCCCTGCTGCAGGACCGGCCTGCACAGCTCCAGGGACTCCAGCCTGTTGAGCTGGCCGGCGTCCAGCAGGATGCCAAAGTACTGCAGCAGGGGGGAGGCCTGGCCCGGCTGGGCCGCCACGCTCTGGAACTTACAGATGGTATCCGCCGTGCGCAGGATTCCCTGGGGGGAGGGGGATTTTCATTTGAGAAATGTCAGGTTTGTCACAGCACCTAATTTAGGAATAAATAAATACTAATTTAGCAGATGCTTTTATCCAAAACGACTGTACAGTAATTACAGGGACATTCTCCCTGAGGCAAGTAGGGTGAAGTGCCTTGCCCAAGGACACAACATCACATAGCCACAGCCGGGGTTCAAACTCACAACCTTCCGATCGTGAGGCCAACGCCTTAACCCGTTGAGCCATCTGACTCCTCTTATTTAGGTCACCAAGACAACTCATGTCCTCTGTGTCACCAAAACAACATATTTTCATGTCACCAAAACACCGGGCTCCCTGGCCCCAGCCTCACCTTGGGGGCCGAGGCGGCCACCTTGGCCGCCTCAGAGTAGGACCCCTGGGTGAAAAGCGTGTTGAACTTCCTGCTGAACAGCTCCTCTGCCCCGGCCAGGTTGGACCTGACAGCCATCCTCAGACCCAGGTCCGGGTTCTGGAGGACGTTGGTGGCGTAGTTGACAATGTTCTCCTCCTCTACGCACACTGACAACACCTGAAGAGAGGAAGGGGGGAAGGAGAGAGGCGGAGGAGAGGGGGGAGAAGAGGGGGGGGGAGAGAGGAGGGAGGAGGAGAGAGGAGGAGGAGAGAGGAGAATGAGAAGGAGGAGAAGAGGGGGGACAGGGTTGAGGAGGAAGAGGGAGGGGAAACAAGGAGATACAAGAAGAGAAGAAGGCAGAGAAGAAGGGAGAGAAGGAGGGATAGAAGGAGGGATAGAAGGAGGGATAGAAGGAGGGAGAAAAGGAGAGAGAAGAAGGGAGAGAAGGAGGGATAGAAGGAGGGGGACAAGGAGAGAGGGGAGGGAGAGAAGAAGGGAGAGAAGGAGAGAGAGAAGGAGGGATAGAAGGAGAGAGAGGAGGAGGGATAGAAGGAGGGAGAGAAGGAGAGAGAGAAGGAGGGAGAGAAGGAGAGAGAGAAGGAGGGAGAGAAGGAGGGATAAAAGGGACGAGGAAACATCGAGAAGGAGGAAGAAGAAGGGTTACAAACCGGACGTATAAAGAAAAAGTCCTTCGACCAATGAGATGTCGGAGGAAGTGGGACCCGGGGCCCGGACCCTCTCCTCACCTGACCCTTCTTGTTCACCCCGATGATGCCCGAGGTGGGCTCGTGCGGCGCCGTGACGAAGATGGTCTCGGCACTGATCCGGTTCATGTAGATGCACACGCCAGACTCCAGGTCGTACAGGTGGATGTAGCCGTACTTGGTGATCAGGTAGATCACGCCGTGCTTAGTACCAATCTGAGAGAGAGAGAGAGAGAGAGAGAGAGGGGGGGGGGGGGAGAGAGGGAGAGAATGAGACACACAGAGAGAGGGTGAGAGAGAGAGGGGGGGGGAGAGATAGAGAGGGGGAGAGAGGGAGGGAGAGAGAAAGAGAGAGGGGAGGGAGAGAGAAAAGAGAGGGGCGGAAGAGAGGGGGAGAGAGAGACACACAGAAAGAGGGTGAGAGAGAGAGAGGGGGGGGAGAGTAACAGAGAGGGTGTGAGAGCAGAGGGGAGAGAGGGAAAGAGATAGAGGGGAGGAGAGAGAGAGAAAGGGGGGCAAATCAAATGTAGTCGAATGGAACGACAGTGGACCATTGAGTCCCTGCTAACTGGTGTGTTAGCATCTCTGTTGCTGAGCAGCCAGCGGTCAGGGGTCAGGGGTCAGGCGTACCTGCATGGCCACAGGGAAGTCTGTCTGGGCCTCGGGGGGGAAGAACACGTCCACCGCCTTCTTAGTGAACGGCTGGTTCCCTGTCGCTGGCGTGCCCACCTCGATGATGTGCAGCTGCAACACACACACGCACGCACGCACACACGCACAACACACACACGCGCAGGACTGTCACCAGGGAGTACATGGGACTGACGTAGAACGGGAACATCTCAGAGATCTCAAAAGAATCTTGAATGTTCAAAGAGAGTTGTTGCTGTGTGTGTGCTTAAGTACAAGCCTGTGTGTGTAAACGTGCACGCTTGTGTATGTGTGTGCGTGTGTGTGTGCATGCCTGTGTGGGTGTGTGTGTGTGTGGATGCCTCTGTCTGTGTGTGTGTGTGGCTGCCTCTGTCTATGTGTATGTGTGTGTGTGTGTGTGTGTGTGTGTGTGTGTGTGTCTGTGTGCATGCATGCCTGTGTGTGTATGTGTGTGGATGCCTGTGTCTGTCTGTCTGTGTGTGTGTGTGTGTGTGTGGATGCCTGTGTGTGTGTGTGTGTGTGTGGATGCCTGTGTGTGTGTCTGTGTGCATGCATGCCTATGTGTGTATGTGTGTGGATGCCTGTGTCTGTCTGTCTGTGTGTGTGTGTGTGTGTGTGGATGCCTGTGTGTGCGTGCCTCACCTTGCCCCCGGCCTGAGAGCGGACAGCGAAGCAGAACAGTGTGGATGGGGCCGTGTTAGTCTCCACCTTGAACTCCCCGAAGGCGGCGGCGTGGCCCTCGATGGGCTGGGACACCTTCCTGTCCACCGAGTACAGCTGCATGGCGCCCACCACACGGTTTTGCTGTGGGAGGAAGAAGGTGGGAGGGAAATGGCAGTCAAATATCAACAGTTTCCATGTGCCATATGTCAGGTGTGTGTGGTTGAAGTGTGTGTGTGTGTATTAAGAGTGTGTGGGTGTGTCGAGTGTGTCCCAACACAAGCTCTTCCCCTGTCTGGCTGTATTCATGTTACTTGCTTTCCTACAGGTACATTATTGCACGTTTCAGATGCATTGCTATTTCACTGTAACTTGTTTAACTGAATGTTCTTGTGCTTCTTCCCTTTGGCACTTGTTTGTTTTCCCACGATGTATGTTTCATAATCTGACTACCCGCACAGTTTGGGGACCATCTTGTATCTTGATCAGTGACCGATGCTCTTTTGTAAAGCTCTCTCTTGGAAGTCGCCTTGGATAAAAGCGTCTGTTAAATGGGAGTCAGACGGCTCAATGGGTTATGGTGTGGGGCTCATGATCGGAAGGTTGCGAGTTTGATTCCCGGTTGCGGCTGTGTAACGTTGTGTCCTTGAGCAAGGCACTTCACCCTACTTGCCTCAGGGGGGGAATGTCCCTGTACTTACTGCAAGTCGCTCTGGATAAGATGTAACAAATGAATAAATGTCATGTAAATGCGTCTGTGCGTGGGTGTGGGTGGCACCTTACCTGAGCAGAGATCCCGATGAGCAGCAGCCACTTCTGCTGCTGGTCCGTCCTGTAGTTGATGATCTGGCAGCCGGCCAAACTGGCGTGCCGGTCGAACACCTTGGCGGGCTGGGAGTCGCCCTCCATGCTCCAGTGGTACACGGCCGTGTCGGTCACCAGGGCCACCGTGTTGACCGAGATCCACTTCCAGAACGTGACCTCCTCGGTCATGGTGTGAGCCTTCATCTTGCTCTTCATCTCGATGTTGAAGATCTGGAGGGTCTTGGCAGCTGAGAGGGGGGAGGAGAGGAGAGTGGAGAGGAGGGGAGAAGATGGGGGGGGGGGATGAGGGGGAGATGAGAGAGGGGAGAGGAGAAGAGGAGAGAGGAGAGGAGGGGAGGAGATGAGGAGAGTGAAGAGGAGGGGAGGAGATGAGAGAGGGGAGAGGAGAAGAGGAGAGTGGAGAGGAGGGGGAGGAGATGAGGAGAGTGGAGAGGAGGGGAGGAGATGAGGAGACGAGTAGGGGGGGGATGAGAGAAGACGAGAGGAGAGCGGAGAGAAGGGGAGAAGATGAGAGGGGAGTGGAGGAGAGAGAGAACAGAAGAGAGGGGAGAGGAGAGGAGACGAGAGAGAAGAGGAGAAGAGAGAGGCAGTGAGCTGGATAGATCCAGTCTAGTTTCCTATCCCAGGTAGAGCAGGTGGGAGGTGGAAGGCGCTGGTGTGGGGGGAAGGGGGGAGGTGTGACAGACCAGTCTGGCAGAACAGACAGACTGAGAAGGAGCAACAAACAGCAGTCTTTTCACTGGGTGTTCTCTCTGGCGTGTGCGCTGGGTAGTCTGCTTGGGTAGTCTACTCATGCGTGTGTGCGCTACTCACCAGTTCTTAAGAACAGGTAAGCATTACATGTACATTCAGCAGACGCTCTTATCCAGAGCGACTTACAACAAGTACAGGGACATTCTCCCCTGAGGCAAGTAGGGTGAAGTGCCTTGCCCAAGGACACAATGTCACGTTGACACGGCCAGGATTCGAACTCGCAACCTTACTTACTTACTTACTAGCACCATGAGAACAAGTCATGCTCAGAGAGAACAGTGGAACCAGTGTTCAGACTTCTTTAGATACAGACACACACACACACACACACACACACACACCCCTACGAGGTGCAGCATACCTTGAATGCGACAGAGAACGATCGAGAGATAAGAAAGCTAGCTTCTCGCTCGACATCCCATTCAACACACACACACACACCTCACCGTGTGTGTGTGTGATATCTGATGATGTCGGCCACACGGTCGACAGGACATGCTTAAACACGTAAGGCTCACACACAGCTGAGTGAGTGAGACAGAGGATGAGCTGGTCAACTTGGTTTGGTGGGATCCAAATGTTGACCAGGGATTCGGCTCTAGGGGTTTCTGAATCCACAAACATATGAGCATGTGTGTGTGTGTGTGTGTGTGTGTGTGATGGCTGACCATCACACAATCGTGACCTTAACTATAGATCAGAATGGATTTAATGGAACCAGACCACTATGAGCAGAGGGAAGGAGACAGACAGGCAAGCAGACAGACAGACAGGAAGAAGAGAGAGACTCACCGTCTGAGAGAGAACAGAAAGCGAAGGGGGGAGGAAAGAGCATAAGTGTCAATTGTAGGAAAGCGGGACGGGATTGAGGGAGGGGGGGAGAGAGAGAGGGAGGGGGAGAGAGAGAGAGAGAGAGAGAGAGAGAGAGAAGGAAAGAAGGAGAATTACAGCGAGAGAAAGAGAATGAAAGACAGGCTGAGAGAGCGCGTACTAAGCATCGCAAGTCAGACATCTAAAAATCAACGCAGACCAGCGGTCAAACAGGAGCAAACAGGCCCCCATAACAAGCGAGGTAAACCGATTCCTTCGCAGCTGGAAGGGGGAGATATTCTGCCAGCCCAGGACGCCGTCCGAAAACACAGGCCTGGGAGAACGACGCACGTCCTCATCCTCGAGACGCAGGGAGATTTCAGACAGGCGGGGGGCGGCTAATCTACAATCGCGCTCTCTAACGGTGAGCTAACCCCCCCCACCTTCCCAAAAGCAACTACAAACTGAAAGCCAATCCGTAATAAAGAAAATAATAATATATATTCTGTTAAACAATTAAACTGAATTTCATTCATATGGAACCTTTAAAAATGACTTCCGTTGACCTAAAAGTGCTTTGCGTAAAATAACATACAAATAAACTCACAAATAAAAACACAATACGCCAGCTCACAGACACCCACTAGAATACGAGGTCAAACATCAAATATGATCAAATTAAATTGTAAAAAATTATAATTAATAAACTAAAACGGCAAGGTATCCTGTCGAGCTTGGATTGAACGTGTGGAAGAAATTGGATTTCCCGTGTATTTACATGAATCGTCTCATGTGAGCTTGCTATTAATAAGAAGTAGATTGTGCTTATGTGTCAGGGTTAATAAAGGTTTGGGGTCAGGAGAAAGAGAGCTCCAACTATGATCTCTAGTCAGAGAGTGGTCATGGAGTTGGGAGCAGCGAATCTCTTTCTCTGAAGACTGTTGTAACGTCATTACTGCCTACCTGTTACCATCTATGTTTACGTTATTGTGCCCTATAAAAGAAGGTCCTTCAGACGAGAGAGACACGTTCGAGACCTCAGCCTTGTGTCGTCTGGTTATTTCTCTCCCAATCTGCAGATTGTTAAATACATATTAAATCCAAAACTCAACCGAACTGCCACTCCGTTTACGAAGAGACGGACAAAACACTTTCTTCATCAAACGCCAGAGAAAAGAGCTACAGAGCCTTAGCAGCCTCCCAGAGATAGCGCAGGGTCGCGGGGTTGTACCTTTCAGGGCGATGACCTTGCTGGCTGGGTTCATGATGGCGCTGTCGGCGGTGATGGGCCGCCGGATGGGGTTGCTGGGGTCGGCCATGTCGATGATCACCACCTGGTTCTGCTCGCCCACCTTCTCCCGGATGCAGATGAATTTGTCCGACTCCATGGTCAGGTAGCTGAAGCCGATGTTGGCCGGGTTCACCCCCAGGTTCTGCAGCTGGGGGACGGGGGAGGGATACGTCGGATACGGGGAAAACACACGGAGCAATACACACACACACACACACCGAGAACTAAATCACACGCTTTCAGAACCATCTACAACCCCCTCATACATTTACACATGCTCAACTCCCCCCCCCCGCCCAAACAACCAGAAAACACACACACTCAAAACCACCCACCCAAACACCTCACCAGAAAACACACACACACACACACACAACACACACACCGTGGGGGGAAGAAAATCACAGGTATTCAGAACCATCTACAACCCCCCACACATATATACACATACACACACTCAAACCGCCCCCCCCACCCCCCCACCTCACCAGAAAACACACACACTCAAAACCACCCACCCAAACACCTCACCAGAAAACACACACACACACACACACAACACACACACCGTGGGGGGAAGAAAATCACAGGTATTCAGAACCATCTACAACCCCCCACACATATATACACATACACACACTCAAACCGCCCCCCCCCACCCCCCCACCTCACCAGAAAACACACACACACCGAGAACAAAATCACACACATTCAGAACCATCTAGAACCCCCCCACACATGCACGCGCACACACACACACACACTCACACCCAAAAACACCCACCCAAACAGCTCACCAGAACCCCCCCCCACCCCCCACCCCCTCACACACGCACACCGACGCCCCTAACGATAAACCGAACCGAAGGCCAGTTGATGCCAGTTCCAGCAGACCTCGTCAAAGCCCCCCTGGGAGTTTGGCCGAGAGAACGAGTTCCTCCGCTGCGTTCTCACAGGGGGACGGGGGACAGAACTCCCCGCCATGCCTTGATGGAGACGAGTCAGTGGGTACCCCCGAACCAACCCCGCCTCTCACTTACACGGTGACACGCGAGGGAGGGGGAGAGGGGGATACAACTGATGGACTGGGAGGAGTAGGGCGGTGTGTGAGAGGAAAGGAGATAATGAAAGAGGTCGAGGAAATATGTGAGAGAGAGAGACAGGGAGGGCAAGATGCACAGAGATAGAGAGATGGAGATATAGAGGGAGAGAGAGAGGGAGAGGGGGGAGAGAGAGAGAGGGAGAGAGAGAGGCAGAGAGAGAGAGAGAGAGAGAGGGGGAGAGAGGGAGAGAGAGAGAGAGAGAGAGAGAGAGGGAGAGAGAGAGCGAGATCAAGTCAAAGAGAGCTGATGCCATGTTTGCAGAGTTCCAGGAAGCACTAAAGGGCAGGGCAGGGTGGGAGGGGAGGGAGGGAGGAAGGAGTGTGTGTGGAGGGTGAGGGGGGCGAATCACCGAGTCACCACAATCCACCAGTTCCTGTCAAGTTCCTGCAAGCGATATGTCATCGTGTTGACCAACACGGATCGCCCCTGGAGAACGTCGCGCGCAAGCAAGGTCGATTCTAGGAGCCTTGTCCAGAGGAACCTGGCCGGTTCCGAGCTGGTTCTAGTGATCCCTTGTACCGACGGTTCTATCGCCCAAACCCAGCCTCCTGAGAGAGACTGTAAATACCAGGACATGAAAGAAGGGAGAGGAAGAAAGAAAAAAGAAAAAAAACGAAACAACTTGGAGGCCCAAAGTCCTGGCAAATTCCAAGCATTTTTCAGCCGGCTGGAGCAACCTAGATATACAGAGCGGAGATGACGAGGGGGGGAGGAGGAGGAGGAGGAGGATGAGCGGAGGAAGAGAGGAGAAGGGGAGGCGAAGAGGAAGAGAGGAGGAGAAAGGGAAGAGGAGGAGGAGAGGACTGGGGAAGCGAGAAAAAGGGGAAGCGAGACAAAAGTTTGGCATGAGAAATGCTTAGGAAACTGCAGAAAAAGAGGGAGGGGCTTGTTGAGGGTCTGACCCATTTGATTGCACCAGGGGAGGGAAGGGTTTAAGGGGGGGGCAGACTAGGCCCTGTGGACTTGGGTCTGTCTGGCTAGCTAGGACCAAGAGATCTCCGCTGAGCTAGCACTATGGGCATTTAGTCATTTTAGCAGACGCTCTCATCCAGAGCGACCTTCAGCAAGTACAGGGACATTCCCCCCTGAGGCAAGTAGGGTGAAGGGTTGTTGGCACAGCCGAGGTTCGAACCAGGTATCGTCAGATTACTAGCCCGACGACCTAACCGACATGACTCCACTATGGCTGATCGGAGTCTCTGCTGAGTGATCATGTCTGAGGGTGTGTATGGTATGTGGGGGGGGGGGGGGGGGCTAGGGTCCCTGGCCAGAGAGAGTGGGGGGGGGTCTCCCAGAGAGAGAGAGAGAGAGAGAGAGAGAGAGAGAGAGCGAGAGAGAGAGAGAGAGAGGAGGGTGGGGGTGTGTAGTGCCTCTAGTGAAAGGCCATTTCACAGGCCACGGAGTTACCATAACAACGGGCCACAGAGACAAGAGATGGAGAGGGAGCACGTCGCAAAGTTTCTCTGGCGCAAGAAACCGGGGCAGGGGCGCTAAGTGGGCCAGGGGGGGCAGGAACCGGAGAGGGGAGGGGAGGAGAGCCTGGATCGAACCGAGCAGACCAGACAATAACGGAGGCTTCCGATCCTCCAATCCCAAACTGCAGTTAACAGCCTGTATACTCCTACTGCAGATGTGATGGCCTTGAATATCCCAATCACAACATAGATCTGCCTGCCAAATATCGACACAGCTGCAGATATGGAGAATCTATGATCCAAACGGGTTTCAACCGTAAAACTAGTAAACAACCTGGCCTACATTCTCCCCAAATAAGCATCGCCCAGTTCATGGAACAGTGAGTGAACTAAAACATCCTAGTTTGTTGTGCGATGGCCTCTATTACCGCAGACAGGTTAGGATCTGGATTAAAGTTGTGATGAACGGTGCGTGTTAAACACGCCATACGATCAAATAAGCCTCATCTAAGACAACCATGTGGGCTTGAAAGCAGAAATATTGCGATGTCGATCACACTAACACTCCCGAAGTGTCAACACAGGCTTGTTATCAGGGTTACGCACAAAAACCCTACGGCGACAGCGCCGTTTTCCTACTTGCGCAAACTGCGGCTGATCCGGAGGGGTGGGGGCTCACACCGACACGATCCGACTTTCCAATTTTTTACAAGTCATCATCAACCCGGTATAAAATCCCCCCCAAAAAACACTAGGCCTGTGTGTCTATATTGAGCCCCCTTCACGCACGCCCCCCTCCCCCGCCACCGCCACCCCCCCCCCCCCCCCTTCCCAAGTCCATTTAAAAGGCGGCGTGGAGCGTCTGTGAACGGAGTTTGACGCAGACGAGAAACTGCCCCCTAAAAAAAACGCAGCCGCAATATTATAGCCGTATTTTTTTGCTCGCTTCCCTTACCTGCAGATGTTCCTGAAATCGTATCGGCAGAATCTGTGCCATTTCTGCAAGCTTTCTGTCCAGGACTGTCCGCAGAGAAGGAGAGGGGAAGGGGGACACGAGGAGGTAGAAATGCGGGTATTTTACTCTTTAAGTACCCCCGATTGCCCCCCAAAAGTCAAACGTGGATGTGCGGCAGTAGAGGCACTAGAGGCTGGCGCTGATATCACTCCAATTCACTGACTGCTCCCATTCAGCGCACCGTTTGCAACACCCCCTTGGTCAGATATCCCCTTCCGCTGAGAAAAATAGTCCATAACTATGAGCTGTTTGGCTCTTTTGGGAGAAACTGCACGTATACAAAGAAGCGATCCACTGACGGCAAACGTCTGACCGTCTTACTTTAAGACTCCTGTAACGAGATGGTGTAGTTTTCAAAGTCAATATAACGCAGAAGGGAAGGAAAGAAGAAAAAAAGAATATATCGGATGTGCTTCTTCGTACCCCTCCGCAGCCCCCTCCCCCCTTCGTTCGTAACCAACTTAGAAGTAAGAGCACGTGACCGGCGCCCCCCTCCGGTCTGAGATTTCTGCAAACTCAAGTGCTGATCAATGACAGGGACGGATGTTACCACATCCGGAAACCCGGGGGGGGGGGACGTGTCAGCTGTCGAGAAACGTTGACGAGTGTGATTGTAACGTCATCCCAATTCGTACCGACGTGGGTGTGAACGGGGTTTCTTGCAGTTTAATGAATTGGGAGGGGTGGGGTGTGTGTGGTGGGTTGGGGGGGGATAGGGGGTGGGGACGATGACAGTGAGTTGAGCGTTTTCTCCGCAGTACGAGATCAGCCTAGTCCTGTCAAACGGCGCTGATTGCCTACAGCTGTTGGGTGAGATCTTCAGTGACTCAGCAAAGTTTCCTCCTGCTGCAACTGCCACCGCAGGATGCTGGGAGAGGCAGGTGACTCATATCAGGTGTTTCAATGGACATTTCAAACCATTTTCGAATTTATTGGCATCGCCCTTTTCACAAGCAAACTTCACAGAGGGGCTTCACACACGCCCGTAAAACTGGCCCTCAACCCACTGGAAGCCCCAAGTGTGTGTGCTAAAGTGTGGCAAAGTTTCAAAGTGTGTACAAAAGTGTGTGCCAGATAACCTTTGTGAACCTAATCTTGTCAACCCAAGATGAAAATCAATTGAACACACTTGAACAGAAGAAAACTCTCATCTGCGTTTTAAGGTTGAGCAAAAGAAGGTCTGGTTATCCACAGAAAGGAACACGCTGGCAGAGCGACCCCGGAACCATCTCCCTCCACCGTGACAGAACACACACGACGATGTATATATATATTTTTAAACGATCGACGTCAAACGCGTTCACACGTACATACTCACCCAGCGGACACAGCAAATTAATATACCACAACATTTTCCTTGTGTAACAACTGAAAAAATGACAATCGTGCAAAATGAAGCAGGAAATGAACAGAACTGAAACTTGAGAACAACAAAATGGAGAAAAGTATCGACGGTGGATCGAGGAAGCCCGTCTGTGTGGGGGCAGAACGCCTTGACGTTTTCGGGCTTTTACGCCGTTTTCCCGTGAGGAGAACTCCGGAGCGGCGGTGGGAGCAGGGGTTTGTGGGTGTTGCAGTTCTAGCGGCGGGCGGCGTGGGTGAGGTACGTGGTGTGCTTGGCCTGGCTCTTGCTGTCTATCAGGAGCAGCTGGTTATTCTCGTGGTGGTTGACGATGTCCTGGAGGCTGGAGAAGAACTGTGAGAGAGAGAGGAGGAGAGAGAGACACAGAGAGAGAGAGAGAGAGAGAGAGAGAGAGAGAGGAAGAAGGAGAGTGAGAAACAGAGGAAGAGAGAGGGAGGAGAGAGGAAAGAGGAAAAGAAGATGAGACCGAGTCAGAGGAAGGAGAGGGACAGCGACAGAGAGAGGAAGGAGAGCGAGGAAGAGGGGAGACAGAGGAAGAAGAGAGGAGAGAGAGGAAGAAGGAGAGAGAGAGAGAGGAAGGAGAGAGGAGGAGAGAGAGAAGGGGATGTTAACAAACAGGGAGGAAGTGCGAGGTACTGTTATGACAGACTTGCGGTGTACACTTTTCCCCCCCACAAATCCCTGTCACCATTCTTACGACAGTGGCCTCCAACACTAGTCCTCACTCAGGGGTCGTTATCTAACTTTTGATCGGCTCACTCCTTTTGAATCAGGGGCATTGGAGCAGGACACCATCCCTCCCTCCCTCCCTCAGCCCATGGAGCCCCCCCACCTCTTCGTTCTTCTTCCCCTCCTTCCCCAGGGCATAGACGCGGGTCTCCTCCAGGTAGCGGACAGGAATGTTGTACACCTTGCCCTTGTAGAGCACGGCCAGGGTGTAGGGCTGGCCTGAGCTCTGGGCTTTACTGCGCCTGACCAGGAACGCCCCGTCCTGGGTGGAGAGAGAGAGTGTAAGATAGCAGGGAGTCATGTGGCGCAGTAGGTTAGGGAGTTGGGCTGGTAATCAGAAGGTTCCTGGTTTGAACGCTGGTTGAGTCAGCACAACGTTGTGTCCTTGGGCAAGGTACTTCACCCTGCTTGCCTCGGGGGGGGGGGGGGGGGGGGTGTTCCTGTCCTGTACTTGCTGTGAGTCGCTCTGGATAAGAGCGTTTGCTAAATGCCTCAATGTATAAATTCATAAATATCTGTTTAGCAATCGCTTTTATCCAGAGCGACTTACGGTAAGAACAGGGACATTCCCCCTGAGGTAGTTGGGTGAAGTGCCTTGCCCAAGGACACAACGTCACATAGCCACAGCCGGGAATCGAACTCACAACCTTCCGATCATGAGGCCAACACCTTAACCCGCTGATCCACCTGACCTCCCTGTATAACTTGCATGCGCTCTTGGAAAAGCCCACCTTGTTGATCCTCAGCAAGCGGTCTTCGGCCGCTCTTCTGTCGCAGTCCCCCACGAACCAATCCGTGTCCTGGCACGACAGATCGCCAGGGTTACGGCTTTTTTCGAGACGCCACAACACGCAGCATTCCTTCGCTAATACAGCTTGACATGAGATGACATTAGAGAGAGATAGCAGGATACTGACCTCCCTCCCGGGCGCCACGCCCGCCTTCAGACCCGCCGAAGAACCTTGGCAAAGGGAACACAACGGTCCAACAACATAGCGTTAACCCCCCGCAGCGACACACTAATGACTCCCAACGATGTCAGAATCTGAATCTATTTTATTCACTATGCAGGATACACAAACACAGAATTGACTTTGGCAGAAAAGAGCAAACATAGAACATATATGGAACATAATAGTAAGGGTGTAACATAATACTGACGGTAAAACAAAGTAAAAAATATAATGTAAAATACAAAATAGATACAAATAAGATAAAAGTAAAAAGTGGGCACTAGCTGTACAGATGGGGGGGGGGGATATAACTATTCCACCCACCCACACACCCACACACCCACACCCTAACCCCACCCACCACCCCCAGGAACAGGACTCACCTGCTGGGAGGCTGTCCTTCGTGGGAGGAGGAGGTGGGGGGCTGGAACCCAATCAAACAATCAATCAATCAGTATAATTATTGTTATCGTATTTGTATATGCAACCAAATTCAATGCCGTCCTTCTTTTCTGGTGCATTGAATAAATAAAATAAGAGAGATGTTTAAATCTTAGAAATAGCATTTGTTGTTCAGAAACTCTATTGTTGTTGCTTCATTACTCACACCACAGGTAGACTACTGTCCGGCGGAGGCTCACCTTAAACTTGGTTATCATGATGTATGTCTCTTAATCTATATTCCCGCTATGTCGGGGGTCTATCACGTTGATATGCTCAGTGACCGATGCTCTTTTGTAAAGCTCTCTCTTGTAAGTGTCTTTGGATAAAAGCGTCTGCTAAATGAATAAATGTAATATTGGTAAAGAGAGAGAGGTTTCATGGAAAATCCAGGCTTCCCCTGACCTAACTGGGTCTAGGAATGCCACGCTGTTTCCATGGAAGAGGCCTCTCCTACCTGGGCTTGGGCTCCTTGAGGCCGGTCAGGAAGGGGGGCTTGGAGCCCAGGGCTGGGGTAGGCAGCTTGCCCGGGAATGTGGAGCGTCGAACATCCAGGCCTGTGACTCAGGGGAGGCGGAGGAGCAGGAGGAAGAGAGAGAGAAGAGCGGAAGGAGGTGGAGGAGGAGAAGAAAGAGAATCACGAGGAGGAACAGGAGGAGGACAGAGAGAGAAGTGGAAGGAGATGGAGGAGGAGGAGGGGGAGGAGGAGGAACAGGAGGATAGAGAGGAGTGGAAGGAGATGGAAGAGGAGGAGGAGGAGAAGAGAATCACGAAGAGGAGGAACAGGAGGAGGACAGAAAGGAGTGGATGGAGATGGAAAAGGAGGAGGAGGAGAAGAGAATCACGAGGAGGAGGAACAGGAGGAGGATAGAGAGGAGTGGATGGAGATGGAAGAGGAGGAGGAGGAGAAGAGAATCACGAAGAGGAGGGGGAGGAGAAGAAGCATGCAGAGAATCACGAGGAGGAGGAACAGGAGGGGGACGGAGAGGAGTGGAAGAAGGAGGCAGGGGAGGAGGAGGAGGAGGAGAAACGAGGCGAAGGGAGGAGAAGCAAGCAGAGAATCACGAGGAAGAGGGAAGAGGCGACGGAGGAACGAGGAGTTAAGGAGAAAGAGGAGGAAAGTGAGGGGGAAGAGAAGGGGGGTGGTGGGTAGCAAAGGGGTCAAAGGGAGGCAATGGAGTAAACCTCTTACCTGGTCTGTCTTGGGACATCAAGAAGGCACTCTGAAACATAACCCAAAAAGATTTCAGGTTTAGTTTGTGCATGTGCGTGTACACTGTACCGCTGTCCTGAAGGTTTTAGATGTTTCCCTGCTCCAGTACCACTGATTCTAACGAATGGGTTGTTATCAAGCTCTGTGGAAGCCTCATAATAACCATTCATTAGAATCAGGTGTGTTAGAGCAGGAAAACATCGAAAACTTTCAGGACAGCGGCCCTCGAGGACTAAGATTTGACCCCCCTGCATTAGAGCATCTTAGAGGTGTGTGTGTGTGTGTGGACTCACAGACTTGGCTCTGGGAACGGGAGGCCTACACACCACAGAAGAAAAACAAACTGTGAACTGTTCCTCTAGGGGAAAAAAACATCTTACCCATGGTAAGGGGTAGGGGGGTGCTTACTTGGGTACGGGGGGAGGGTCGGAGGATGGCTTGGAGGGGAAACGCATGGGACCTCGAACAGGGGGCGGGCAGGCTGTAGAGGAAGAGAAAACCAACATTACCACGACCGCCACCGCCATTATCGCCGTTAACATCTTCCAGAGGCAAGATCGCACCTGAATACCTGGTGCGTTTAAACCAGGGGTGTCCAATCCTGGTCATCGAGGGCCGCTGTCCTGACGGTTTTAGATGTTTCCCTGCTCCAGCACACCTCCACAGAGCTTGTTAACGACCCTTCATTTGAATCAGGTGTGCTGGAGCAGGGAAACATCTAAAACCTTCAGGACAGCGGCCCCTCGAGAACCAGGATTGGACACCCCTGGTTTAAACAGTTACTGACCGTCGGTGGGCTCCAGATACACATCATCGCTGTCTTCCTAAAACACACACACATACACACGCGCACGCCGGCATCAGTACGGCTGGCTTCTCTTGACAGCAGGTGTGCTTCATCGGTCACGTCACACGGCCCAGCTCACCTGCTCCTCATTAGGATCCAGGTACACGTCTAGACAGGAAGTGAAACAGGAAGTGTGATTTCAAAACCGCTAGCGGGGGTCACAGCCTATAGGCTGCGTTCTGCCCTCTAGTGGTGACATGACAACATTTCGATTGGACCGGCAGGAGCGCGCCGGAGGTGCGAAGGGAGTGGGGGAGGGGAGGTTTTTTAGCGAGGAAAGCGTTGGTCTTTACCTTCCTCGTATTGGGACGGGGGGGCGGGGATGGGGGCGGGGGCTGTGCGCATGGGCGGCGCTGCAGGCTTCTTCGGAGCCGGCTTCTTCCCTGGTTTGGCGTTCCTGTGGACCTCGGGGGCTGGAGGAGGGAGGGGCCACAGAAAGGGCGGGCAGGCGAGAGAGGGGGAGACAAGGCGACATGAAGGAGGGGCGTTAGACGAGAGAGGGAGAGATAGGTAGATAGAGAGGTGGAGAGAGAATAGAATAGATAGAGAGGAAGAGGTAGAGAAAGTAAGGTACTGTAGATAGACAGGTAGAGAGAGAGGTAGATAGAGAGGTTGAGAAAGAGGTAGATAGAGAGGTAGAGAGAGAGGTAGATAGAGAAGTAGATAGAGAGGTAGAGAGAAAGGCAGAGAGAGGTGGAGAGAGGTAGATAGAGAAAGAGAGGTAGGTAGAGGTATTGGTAGAGAGTAGATAGAGAGGTAGAGAGAGGTAGAAAGAGAGGTAGAGAGAGGTAGAGAGAGGTAGATAGAGAGGTAGAGAGAGAGGTAGAGAGAGAGGTAGAGAGAGGTAGAGAGAGTTAGATAGAGAGGTAGAGAGAGAGGTAGAGAGAGAGGTAGAGAGGTACAGAGAAAGGTAGAGACAGGAAAAAGTCTCATCTCACGTTTGGGGCAGCTGGGGTCGATGTAGACCTCCTCCGATTCCCGCTGTTGCTGCTTCTGAGAGAGAGGAGAGAGACGCTCACTGGACACGAGACGCTGGAGATATCAGAAGACAGACAGACAGGCAGAGAGACAGACACAGAGATGGACAGACAGACAGAACGAAAGTCAGGCAGGCTAGCATGTAAGCATACAGATGACATTCCAGCTCTCACCATCGGTGCTATCTTCATCGGCCTCGGAGGAGGGGCCTGCCTGTGGGAGATTGTGGGATTGGACGTTAACCCTGCGGACACCGAGAGGGAGCCAATAAGAGGAGAGGACCAGGAAAAGACTCAGGTGCGAGCGTGTTCTGGGACAGGATGTCACGGTGTGTGCAGGAGAGGCGTCACCTAGATAAACGTTCTCCTCCACCGGCCTGGGGGGAACCTTGTGGGTCGGACTGTCGCATTTGGGGGGCGCTTCATAGGTGTCGCCTTCTTCCTCATCCTTGCACGCGCACACACACGCACACGCGATGAGTTCTCCGAAGAGATCGTTCTCATGCAATGTCAGTGTACCAACTTGTGCTACTTACAAACTCATCATCCGGCCAGCTATAACCTGCATTCTCCTCTGAATGAGAAAGAAAGGAAGAGAGTGGGAGAGGGGAGAGATAGAGAAAGGGGGGAGAGAGGGGGAGCAGGGAAATAAGAGAGGGTGACAGAGAGAGGAAGGGAGAGATAGAGAGAGAGAAAGAGAGAGAAAGCAGAATAGACACAGGGAGAGAGAGAGAAAGAGAGAGAGAAGGGGTCGAGAGGGTGAGAACAGAACCGATTAGCCTATAGAGCTGGGTCATTGAGGAACGTGCAAAGCCAGACGATTATTAGCTCACCTATTCTTTTGGGTGGGGCAGGAGGTCCACTGTGAGGAACAGAGGCGGGGGTGGGAGGGGGGCGGCGGGATGAGAGAGGGAGGGGCAAATAAGAGATAAGTGTCATCGTGTGTTCCCCCTGCGTTACAGGGGAAACTCCCAGAACGTATGTTTGACACGACAAAGGTAACCGTTGCGTACTCACAGATTCTTTAGTTTTCCAAAAAAGCTCTGTGGAAAAAAACACGTACATCATTCATATTATACTTTGCTTAATGAACAAACTGCCACGCTAAAGTGATTCTTGTTCCGAGACTGGTCCAAATGAACTATTTGCGTCACTCTTGTCCACTCAGTACCATATAATACCAGCAGGGGGCTACATTGGAGCGTCCCACACCAAACTCCACATTTTTTTCCTACACTTTACAGCAGGGGTCACCAATCCTGGTCCTCGAGGGCCCCTGTCCTGACAGTTTTCGGTGTTTCCCTGCTCCAGCACACCTGATTCTAATGAATCGATCATTATCGAGCTCTGTGGAAGCCTCATAATGAACCTTCATTTGAATCAGGTGTTTTAGAGCAAGGAAACTTCGAAAACTTCAGGACAGGGGCCCTCGAGGACCAGGATTGGTGACTGCTGCTTTACAGTGACAGAAGAACTCTTTCTATCAGACACCAAAAACAAAGTTTGTGTTGAAGGGGTTTTATACTGAACATCCCTTCCGATAATTTTTATGTACCCTAAATTGAAACCTTAAATCTTTATCGCACGTATTGATGAAGAAATTGTTTTGTCCGTCTCTTCATAAACAGAGTGACAGTTCAGTTGAGTTCTGGATTAAATAAGTATTTAACAACCTGCAGATTGGGAGAGAAATGACCAGACCTCTGGCTACAAAATGAAGACAGTACAAGGCTTAGGTCTCAATCATGTCTCGCTCCCGTCTGATGGCGAGAGGACCTTCTTTTATAGGGCACAAGAATGTAAACATAGATAGTGACAGTCAGGCAGTAATGACGTTTCAACAGTCTTCAGAGAAAGGGTGTTAATATAAGTACACAGGACATCGAATTTCTTCCACAGCATCATACCCTATGCTACGATATGATTTGGTTTTGTTCCATCCTAGAGTCTGTGGCGTGACAGGGCTCAGCCCATCAGATCCCAGAGATAAACAAGCCAGGTATCAAACCAGGAAGTGAATCCACGGCCCCACAGGTGCTTTTATTAGCAGAGAGGAACAGAGGGTGTAAATGAGAGGGGGTGGAGAGAGAGATGAAGGTGGGAGAGCACAGCTGAATCTAGTCAGTATGGTTCCTCTCTCACTCTCTCTCGGGCAAAGTCACAGGCCGATACACACTGCACAGTGGACAGGTATTCACTCATCTGGTTAATGATTAGATGGCTGGTGAGACAGAGAGAGACAGAAAGACCCAGAGAGAGAGAGAGATGCCAATAGAGAGAGAAACAAGACCAAAACCGAGAGACGCCCAGAGAGAGAGAGAGACTGACTGAGGCAGAGAGAATGAGAGAGAGCGAGAGACCCAGAGAGAGAGAGAGCCCAGAGAGAAAGAGAGAGAAAGACAGAGAGAGACCTTGAGAGAGAGACCCGGAGAGAGACAGACCGAGGCTGAGAGAACAAGAGAGAGAGAGAGAGATAGACCCAAAGAGGGTCACAAAGAGGTAGACGAAGATAGAACTCTAGGGGGGTCAGGTGGCTGGGGGTTAAGGCGTTGGCTTCATGATCGGAAGGTTGTGAGATCGAACCCTGGCTGTGGCTATGTGATGTTGTGCTCTTGGGCAAGGCACTTCACCCTATTTGCCTCAGGGGGAATGTCCCTGTTCTTACTGTAAGTTGCTTTGGATAAAAGCATCTGCTAAATGAATAAACGTAAATGTAGACACGCGTGTACACTGCATCAATGTGAGATCGAACCCCAGCTGTGGCTATGTGACACTTCTCCCTATTTGCCTCAAGGAGAATGTCCCTGTACTTACCTAAGTCGCTTTGGATAAAAGCGTCTGCTAAATGAATAAATGTAAATCACCAATTCTCAGGAAGCCCTGTATACAGTAGCTGTGTTCAAGCATTACATTTAGTCATGTCCATCTTCCTCCTTTTTTATGGAAGTGGGTGTGTTTTTCAGAGGATCTGGTTACCTAAGCTGCAGTTAGACACACACAGAAAGACAGGTGTTCAGACACACACAGACAGGTGTTCAGACACAGACAGACAGGTGTTCAGACACAGACAGGTGTTCAGACACAGACAGGTGTTCAGACACACACAGACAGGTGTTCAGACACAGACAGGTGTTCAGACACAGACAGGTGTTCAGACACACAGACACACACACAGACAGGTGTTCAGACACAGACAGGTGTTCAGACACACACACAGACAGGTGTTCAGACACACAGACACACACACAGACAGGTGTTCAGACACAGACAGGTGTTCAGACACACACACAGACAGGTGTTCAGACACAGACAGGTGTTCAGAAACGCACACAGACAGGTGTTCAGACACACACACAGACAGGTGTTCAGACACACAGACAGACAGGTGTTCAGACACAGACAGGTGTTCAGACACACAGACAGACAGGTGTTCAGACACACAGACAGACAGGTGTTCAGACACACAGACAGACAGGTGTTCAGAAACACAGACAGACAGGTGTTCAGACACACACACAGACAGGTGTTCAGACAGAGACAGGTGTTTCCAGATCATTCCTGAAGCCTACTTTGTCGTGGAAGTGGAATAAAGAAATTGCACCAGGGGCGTTATCTGACGCAAAGTGACAATGGAAGAAACGCTGCATATTTATGAATAACTAGTATGAGCTGAAAGACCGCAAAATGTTTATCAATTTGTTCACTTATATGACGTTTGATCACAGAACCGTAATCCCAACCAGGCATCGTCCAAAAACCTGTCTGACATCAAACCCGAGTTAAAATCCCGGTTTAAAACACCGGAGAATCTCAACAAGTCAAAACATAATGTCGCACCTGTGCCCTGTTCCACCGTCACCTTATTGAACGGCTTTACGTACTGGTGTGGGCTTAAATATATAGTTACTTAAATTTTGTATATTACATTTTTTTTTTCTATTTGTATGCTCCATTAATGTTCTATGTTTGCTCTCTCCTACCATAGTAAATTATGTGTTTGTATATCTTGCATAGCGAATAAAAACAGTTTTCTAGTTCTGATTAACAGTTAGCGAGGATGGGATTATGCTATAACATATGATATTATATATTATATAAATATATAATATAATAATGTATAATCAAGCACCGCATCAGATACTGTGGGGAAGTAACAAGGTTTATCATTGTCATAACTGGAGTCTCGTTGGTTTATATCGACAAGCAACAAAGTACTCTGGTGTATTTCACCACTACCGTGTTCTAAAATCTTAGTTATTTTATTCATACACTCATACAGGTTACTCCACTCAAGCATCCGTGAACTTTTTTTTCACCCTTCCATGATTTGCGCAACAGGTAATACGCGAAATCGTAAAAAAATATATTTATGTTGTTTGTTTGTTTTAGCCTTACCATAATGGCGACGCTTCTCGATTCATCTCATGGAAGATCTTCTTCGGTTTGCGGATCCCCCCCCCAAAAAAAGGCTGAAAGACGCGCAACGGAGACAACAGTGGCCCTTTGACTACACTGAGCAGGTGATCAGATCACAGCCACTAGAGATCCAACCCCCCCATAGTCCCCGCTCGCTTATCGATTTGCATAACGTCAGGCTTGGCCAGGGCCCTGGTGTATGACGTGACATCTCAAGTCACGCAATCCTCTTTGAAAGTTCTCACATGTTGTATAATAATAACACAAACCCAAACGCGTTCATTTCAAACCGTTCATTTATTATAAAGGTGGTATGTATTCAGTGGAAAACGTTATGGTGAAGTACAAAATAAATTACAAAACATTTCGAACTATAGTTCAAATACCTCCAGACTGCTATACAAAAAAGTCACTATGAGACAGGAGAAACAAATTACTAATACATGAATTACATAAATATTAACTTAACACAACAAATAATAATGTACTATGAGCTCTATGAAAAAAAGTGCTCTATGTCAACGAGAGGTCAGGTGATAGAATCACTCAAAGTCAACCAGGCGAGAGACGAGAAAAAAAGTTTTCCGGAGTGCAGTTGTCTAAGTGCTTAGCAATCAACGACCGATTGTTTTATTGCGACAAACACGCCCACGTCTTTTCTTTTCATATAAAAACATTATAAAAAATGTTCCTTGTTAGTTGTTATGACATTTTTTGCAGGGCTCAACCCAAACACGCTATGAAGTAGAGCTTGTAAGGTCACTGGGCAGGTTCCAAAACCCCTCCTGCCATTTCTGTCTGCCCCCCCCCTCTCTCTCTCTCCCTCCCTTTCTCTCTCTCTCTCCCTCTCTCTCCTTCTCTCTCTCTCTCTCCCTCCCTTTCTCCCTCTCTCCTTGTCTCTCTCTCTCTTCCCTCTCTCCCTCCCTCTCGCTCCCTCTCTCTCTCCCTCTCTCTTCAGGTCAACACCACAGTGTCATCCCAACTTGCAGGAGAGGAGGACAGGCCGAAAGGTAAGGGAGGGGCGCCAGGGACTGCTGTGGACTCTGATCCAGCAGAGGGTGATGCTAGTTAGTGTTCTGGTTTGATACCACTGCTTCCTGGTTCTGGTAAAAGCATGTTCTAGTACTGGTTCTAGTACCACTGTATAATATATAATAATTGGGTGTAAAGGAGGATTTTCCTAAATCCACAGTGCCAAAGGCAAGCTTCCTAGTATTTCCCTTGTTTTGAAAACGTGTCACGTACTGATTAATGATGCCGTGTGTGTTCAGCTGTATGGGTGCAGAGGAATATCAGCCTCCTGGTCTGAAGACACTGAGACACTGGCAGAACACAGGGACTGTGTCACCGTCCCCCATGGCTGAAACGTGACAGAAGGACACTTGTCTGTGCGGAAGGCGCTTGAGGAGGCCCTGGTTAGGGTCAGGCGGGGGTCCCGTGTTGAGAGCTGAGAGCACCACAGGTTACCGAGGCACTGAGAATTTCTATACAGTCCCCCCCTGGAGAAAGGGGGGGGTCCGGGCAGGGATCCTGGGAAGTCAGACTTCTTCAAGTCTGTCCATGTGTTAGCTTGTGCATGTATGTGTGTGAATGTGTGTGTCTGTGTGTGTGTGTGTTCCTCAGTTGGCCCGCATCTTTCTCTGGATCCAGTCCGTGTAGCGGGTGACCCGCGTGTAGACACCAGGGACGTTCTTCTTCCCACATCCGTCCCCCCAGCTGATCAGCCCCATCAGGGTCATCCTGCCTTCCTTGGGACACACCAGGGGGCCACCAGAGTCACCCTGGAGGAAGGGGGGGGGGGGAGAGAGGGTGAGTCAGGGGTTCGAACATGGACCCTCAGCAAGAGGACTCCAAATACCTGGCATTTTCAGCCTGTCTGGCAGCCATATTTACATTTACATTGAGTTATTTAGTTCAATTCCCAGCTGTGGATACGTGACGTTGCGTCCTTGGGCAAGGCGCTTCACCCTACTTGCCTCAGGGGGGGGAATGTCCCTGTACTTACTGTAAGTCACTTTAGATAAAAGCTAAATGAATAAATGTAAATGTACTAGCGGGTTAGCTCACTGAGCTAAAGCCCACCGGCTCACCTTGCAGGCATCGTCCAAGCCGCGGGTGTCCCCGGCGCACAGCATGTTGCCGGTGACCGGTCGCCCTGACAACACGTCGGGCACGCAGCGTTCCTGAGGCCACAGACGCACGCGGCCTCTCTTCACCCGCTCCGGGTACTCCGCATCAACTGAGGAGGAGAACAACAGAGAATTGCACGTTTGAGATGCATTGTTATTCGATTGTAACTTGTTTAACTCTCGTCCCTTGTGGCTCTTCCCTTTGGCACTTGTTTGGTTTCCTACCATGTGTGTTTCAGCGTCTGACTACTCGCACCGTCTGGGGACTATCACGTTGTTATGTTACCTGGAGTCGGGTGGCTCAGCGGTTAAGATGATCGTGATTGGAAGGTTGCGAATTCTATTCCTAAGTCGCTTTGGATAAAAGCGGCTGAATGTTTGATTTTATTTATTGTTTTATGATCAGTGGCCAATGCTCTTTTGTAAACCTCTCTCTTGGAAGTCGCTTGGGATAGAAGCATCTGCTAAATTAACACGCGTAAATAGAAGAAGGGAGGGAGAGAGATAGGAGACGAGGGGAAATGCGTGAGGACGAGTCCGTGGAGGGGAGGATCGGAGCATTATGGGATGGGAGGGACGCATCGGAGAGAAAGAGGAGAGAGAGAAACAGAGAGAGAGGGAGGGAGAGTTCCCTTACATTCCTGCTTCTTCCCGTAGCCTGAGATCTCACACTCGGTCCAGTCGGGCAGAACCAGGCTGGGGTCGGGCAGACAGGCGGGCGTGACCTCTGGGGACATCACCGCACACAGGCCCACATCACTCTTCAGTTTCAGCAGGACTGAGGGGGGGAGGGAGGGAGGGAGAAGAGGGGGAGGAGAGGCGAGGAGGGGGGAGAAAATAGAGGGGGTGGGGGCAGGGGAGAGAGGGAGGGAGGGAAAAACCAAGAAAGGGGACGAGGGAAACAAGGGGAGAGGATAAGACAGGGAGAGAGGACAGGGGCGAGGTATTAGGATTATTTTGTTCACGACGCTAACACGTTCGAATTGTTGGGCGTTTAAACAACGAAATATGGAATTCTTGTTGTTGAAAGACCAAGTAAAAGGCTAACCGATGTCGTTGTCGAAGTTCTCGTTTTCCGTAGAGTAGTTCTCGTGAATCCAGTACTGCTCCACCTCGAAGATCTGCTCGCTGCTCGAGTTCTGCTTCCGGAATGTTCTGCCCAGAACCACCTGTAGGTTCTCTGCTTTGAACCTGGAAGATACATCATGTCACGTTACATCCCATGGGGTGTATGTGTGTGTGTATCTACTTATTCTGTGTATCTGTGTGTATGCGTGCGTCTTTATGTGTCTACTTGGACTCACCTCTCGTCAAAGCAGTGAGCGGCAGACAACACCCAGCAGCTGTCTATGAGGACCGCCCCGCACAGGAAGTGCAGTAGCGTTATTTTGGGGCGGTACACATTGATGACAGCCTGCCACGGCTGCTCTGTGATGTCACTCTCCCGGCCACCGTGGATACGGAACGCCGGCGCGTTCAAAGAGTTGTCTGTTCGCAGGCCGCAGGTCGCTTCAGGGGAGGAAAAGGGGGGAGAGGAGGGGGGAGGGAAAGAGGGCGATAAGAGGGAGGGAGGGAGGGAGGGAGGGAAGGAGGGAAGGAAAGAGGAAGATGAGAGGGAGGGAGGGAGGGAAGGAGGGAAAGCGGGAGGGAGGGAAAGAGGGGGATAAGAGGAAGGGAGGGAGGAAAAGAGGGGGATAAGAGGAAGGGAGGGAGGGAGAAAAAGAGGGAGGTGAAGAAGGAGAAGAGAGCGTGAGACAGAATATGACGAATACACGAAAGTCAATAACGGACGCAGTATTATGGGATGTCTGACACGGCGAGGGTCTGGATCTAGACATAACAGAATAGAAGCTGAGCGGTTAGGGTGTTGGGCTAACCATCAGAAAGGTACCCAGTTCAAACCCCTAGCTGTGCCAACATGACGTTGTGTCCTTGGGCAAGGAACTTCACCCTACTTGCCTCAGAAGGGGGAATGTCCCTGTACTTGCTGTAAGTCGCTCTGGATAAACGCGTCTGCTAAAGGACTCAATGAAATGGAAAAGTGCTTTCCAGAGGAGAAAGAGAGCGTGTGGATGTGGTACCTTTGTTGTTGTGGTTGTTGGTGGTGGGGGCTCTAGGACCCAGCGTCGTGATGCGCCCGGGTCTCCTGGCTGGAAACAGAATCAAAGAGACGGTCGTCATCAGAGAGAGAGAGAGCCGTACACCCACAGACCACCTCGAACCCCCGCGGCGACCTCTGAACCCCCCCCCCCCCCCCCCCCAGCCCTAACACGTGTTCACGTGTCTCTGTCTCCCGGCAACATGCTGCGCTCCGGGCTAGAGAGGGGACAATGGAGCTGTTCTTCTCTCTCGGAGAGATTTGACTCATTCAAATGATGAGATATCCCCCCCCCCCCTCCAGGTTGCACGTGCACCACGATGAGGAAGTAGATAAGGCCGAGCAGGAACCCGCACGAAGGGCCGAGGTAACCGTAGAGCTGTAACCATGGCGGGGGGGAGAGGGGGGTGGGGGGAAGCGGGTAACTCACCGCATCGGGCGATGTCGCACACGTCCCAGTTGAGCTGCATGTTTTCGTACACGTGACACCAGGGGGCCGTCTCTCCGTCGGGGTTCCTGGAGTGGGGGGGGGGGGGGGGGGGTGTCATCAGAGAGGGACCAGGAAAGAGGACGAGTGCGTCTGTGTGCGCGCGCGTGGTGTCGGATTGGGTCTCTGTTGTGTCACATTGTGTGCGCGCGTCTCTGTGTGTTGTGTGTCTGTGTGTTGTGTTGCATCGTGTGTGTGTCGTGTTGTGTTGCATTCTGTGCGTGCGTGTCTGAGTGGGTTGCGCTGTGTGCGTGTCTGTGTTGTGTTGCATTGTGTGTGGGTGTGTATCTGTGTTGCACTGTGTGTCTGTGTGTGTCTGTGTTGTGTTGCATTGTGTGCGCTTTAGAACCACGCTTTAGAACTATTTGTTGGTCCCCATATGGTGACTTGCCAGTGTTGTTGTTGTATCTCCTGCTTTATGTTCACAATCCTTGTGTTATGCATTTATAGTTCTTCTCTTGGCACTTATTGGTTCTCATGATTCACGATCTAAAAAACCCACTGTGTTCGGGGTCTATCACGTTGCTATGCTCAATGACTGATGCTCTTTGTAAAAGCTCTCTCTTGTAAGTCGCTTTGGATAAAAGGGTTAGGGTTAGGGTTAAATGAATAAATGTGAAATGTAAAAATGTGTGTGTGTGTCTGTGTTGTGTTGCATTGTGCGTGAGTGTGTGTACCTGCAGAAGTTGTGACTGCCCAGCCCCAGCGTCATGGCGTCTGCCCTCCATGCTGTGTAGATCTTGCGGGACACGATAGGGGAGTCCCAGGGCAAACACCGAGAGCCCTTCTTAGTGACTGCAGTGGTGCCCCTGTAGGACTGTCCAGACCCCAGCACACACTCCAGGGTAGGGTCTGGAGACAGAGAGAGAGACGGAGAGAGGGAGAGAGATGGAGAGAGGGAGAGGGACAGAGAGAGGGAGAGAAAGATAGTAACAGAGAGAGAAACACAGAGAGGGGGAGAGAGATGAAGAAAGGGAGAGAGAGAGAGGGAGGGAGGGAGTTAAAGATAGAGAGAGAGAGAGCGAGTGAGCGAGGGAGAGAGACAGCGAGACCGAGAGAGGGAGGGAAAGAGAGAGGGAGAGAGCGAGGGATAGAGACAGAGAGAGGGAGGGAGGGAGATAGTTTATTATTTGTCTTAACTTGTCTTGCTCATCGTTTCTAATACTGAGAAGCCAGGTGGCTCCTAGTGGACCTGAGCAATGCCCCTGGTTACCTGCTGGACACTTGGGCAGAGTGCACAACTCCCAGGTCACCTCAATCCCTCGGTAGACATAACACCATGGACTGCTGTCCCTGTCTGGGTTCCTGGAGAGGGGAGGGGAGGAGGGGAGGAGGGGAGGGGATAAGAGGAGAGAAGAGGGGAGAGGTGGGGAAGAGGACAGGGGAGAAGAGGTGGGGAAGAGGACAGGGGAGAAGAGGAGGGGAGGGGAGAGAAGAAAATAGGAGAGGAGAAAACAGGAGAGGAGAGGAGGGGACAGAAGAGGGGAGAGGAGGGGGAGGGGGAGGAGGGGGAGAAGAGGAGGGGAGAGTACAAAATAGGAGAGGAGAGAACAGGGGAGAGGAGGAAAGAGGAGAGAACATGAGAGGGGAGAGAGGGGAGAAGAGGAAGGAGAGTACAAAATAGGAGAGAACGGGAGAGGAGGGGAGAGGAGAGGGGAGGAGGGGAGAGGAGAGGGGAGAGGCGGGAAAGGTGAGGGAAGAACTTAAAGAGACATCCGGTCTCCAGTTCGGCACCATCCTAACCCCAAAAAGCAGCTTTGGGATGGGGGAGCCTACCTGCAGAAGTTGTGGTTCCCCAGGCCTAGGCTGGCCGCGTCGGGCCTCCTGGCCGTGAACTTCTTCCCCCTCAGGGAGGTGGAGTTCCAGTTGATGCACTCGGAGCCGCTGCGACTGAACTTCCAGGTGCCACGGTAACCCTCCCCCTGAGCCACCACACACTTCTCATCCGTCGCTACGGAGGGAGGGAGGACAGGGAACGAAAGAGGGGACGGGAGGAGAGAAAGAACGACACGGAGAGAGAGAGAGGAGAGAGAGAGAGAGAGAGAGAGAGAGAGAGAGAGAGAGAGAGAGAGAGAGAGAGAGAGAGAGAGAGAGAAAGAGAGAGTTTAGTTCAGATGAAATGTTGACACTACGAGTCGTGGCGTTGTCAGTGAGGGTGTCGGGTTAGTAATCAGAAGGTCCCTGGTTCGAACCCCGGCTGCGTCAATTTGACGTTGTGTCCTTGGGCAAGGCACTTCACCCTACTTCACCCTACCTGTACTTGCTGTAACTCACACTAGAGAAAACCATCTGCTAAATGACTAAAAGTAAATGTGAATATTACCAGTCCAATATGTGTGTATGTATATATTGCGTATACGGTTGCTATGGCAGCCGGCATGTTGATGTATGACACCCTTCCGTCTATCTCAGACATCCTCCAGCTGTACAGTCCAACACCCTGGTGACTAAGAGTTCAACAGCTTCCAGGACTGTGTTTGATGTTAACGCATGTGTGCAGTCATCCGTATACGTCAGGGCGTTCAGGATGTTGAGGAGAGAGCGAACGCGTTAGAGCATTTGAGGAAGGGAGGGAGAGCGAGAAAGAGAGAGATTAGCGAGACAGAGAGAGAGAGAGAGACAGAGAGATGTGTTTCTGATTAGGATAACGGAAACACGTCACACGATAGGGGCCTCTTAGTTGTGAAGTTAATGTTAGTGTTGGTCTTAGTGTTCTGAGAATGAGCCAGTGTTCATGTGGGCGCCCCCCGAGGTCAATAGTTTCCACCCTCCTCGACCACAGTGACGGCACGACCCAAACCCAAACAGCAAACCCAGATAAGCTCGTCAGGGAGGGGTACATGACGTTATGTTCAGCTTGGTGTAGTGCTGGATGGAACCGGGTTGGATGGATAGTAACAAGGTTGCATGGACAGTAACAGGGTTGGATGAACAGTAACAGGGTTGGATGGACAGTAACAGGGTTGGATGGAGAGTAACAGGGTTGGATGGACAGTAACAGGGTTGGATGGACAGTAACAGGGTTGGATGGACAGTAACAGGGTTGGATGGACAGTAACAGGGTTGGATGGACAGTAACAGTGTTGGATGGACAGTAACAGGGTTGGATGGACAGTAACAGGGTTGGGGCTCTTACCGATCTCACACTGGGAGCCTGTGAAGCCTGGAGGACACTGGCACAGGTAGTCTGACGAGTACACAGCCTCCTTACAGGTACCACCGTTATAACAGCGAGACACATAGCAATCTGGAGGGAGGGGGAGAGAGTGGGAGGGAGGGAGAGAGGGGCAGAGAGATGGAGGGATGAAGAGAGGGGAGAGAGAGAGCAAGAGAGAGGGAGAGAGAGAGAGGAAGGGAGAGGGAGGGAGAGAGAGGGAGAGACAGAGGGAGGGAGAGAGAGGGGAAGAAAGAGGGAGAGAGAGGGAAAGAGGGTGGGAGTGAGAGGGAGGGAGATAGAGACGGAGGGAGAGAGGGAGCGAGAGGGAGAGAGGGAAGGAGATGGAGGGAGATGGAGGGAGATGGAGGGAGATGGAGGGAGAGGGAGGGAGAGGGAGGGAGATGGAGGGAGAGGGAGGGAGATGGAGGGAGATGGAGGGAGAGGGAGGGAGAGGGAGGGAGATGGAGGGAGATGGAGGGAGATGGAGGGAGATGGAGGGAGATGGAGGGAGAGGGAGGGAAAGGGAGGGAGATGGAGGGAGATGGAGGGAGATGGAGGGAGATGGAGGGAGATGGAGAGATAGAGAGAGAGACATGTTGGAAGGATTAAACATCAGGGGGGTGTCCTTGAGTTCCAGGGGTAGTAACCCTCCCCAGCAGACTTGAGTAGGTGAGACCAGACAAACAACCAAACAGCCACAGAGGCGAGGTAGAGGAGGGGAGACAAAAAGGGGGGGGGGGGGGGGGGCTGTCCAACCTTATCGGGTTTCTAAGTGCATGTATGAAAGTGTGTCCCTGTGAAATGGGTGTGTGAACGTGAGGTTGTGTGCGTGCGCAGGCGTGTTTTTGCGTGTGCGTGCGCAGGCGTTTTTTTGTGCGCGCGCGTGTCCACTCACTGGTGACGGGCACAAAGTGACATCGCTCTCGGCCTCGCATGGCGCAGCGACAGAACTCGGCGCGCTGCCCGCGCCACCTCATCCACGACTCGCCGTGGTTATGGACCGCTGCCGTCTCCACGTCCACGCACCTCGCTGAGAGGACGCGCGCACACGCACGCAAACACACACACACACAGAGGGAGACAGAAAACAACATGACGACATGAACTCACGCACGTTTAAAACGGACAACGATACCAACGTGCGTCTTCGGTAGTGATGGACCAAGAATGATTGACGACAAAGAGAGAGAGAGAGAGAGCGAGAAGGGGGGATGGATGGGGAGAGCTGGACGGACGTGAGTTTGAAAGGGGGCGTTGCATGTAACAGGGGGTCATGGGGCGCAGTCGGTTTGGGTGTCCGGCTGGTAATCCGAAGGTACCCGGTTCAAACCCCGGCTGTTTCAACATGGGCTTCGAAGGAATGTCCTTTCGGAGGAATGTCCCTGTACTTGCTGTAAATCGCTCCGGATAAGAACATCTGCTAAATGACTAAATGAAATGGATAGGGAGAGGTGGAGACCGTCCCTGGAGGAGGGGATCCCTCACTGAATTGCTCCTTCCAAGGTTTTCTGGGAGTTTTTCCTTGTCTTCCTTGAGGGTTTAGGTTGGTTGAGGGGCAGCTTGATGGGCATATGTGAAGACCTCTGTGACATTGCTTGTAAAAAGGGCTATACAAATAAATGTTGATTTGATTTGATTTAGGTGGAAGGACGTGGGTTTGAAAGGGGGGGGGGGGTGTTACACATTACAGGACACAAGAAACAGATAAACCATGCAGCCTTACCTTTGTAATAACGAGTCCCCCTTTTGTTGCGGCTGAGCTTGACCTGCGAGGGAGGAGAGGAGAGCAGAGGAGGAGCGATGAGGGCAAGAGGAGGAGAAGAGAGAAAGAGGAGAGGGGAAGAGAGGAGGAGAGAGGAGAGAAAGGGGAGAAAGACGAGATGTCAATGAAGAGCATTGTGGGAGTGGAGTTACGCAATGGAGTGTATACACAATACACAACAGACGAACAGGAAGCGAGCTGCAGCACTCACCTCGTCCGCTAGGGCGCAGCAGAGAGCTGACAGGAAGATCAACAGTCCCAGTGTTCTGTACATAGCTGGAGACGAGGGCACTTCCTGTCACACAGGAAAGACAGGCTTAAACACATGACCCACTGTAACGTCTTATTCAGAAGACGTTCTCAGACCAGGGGGGGATATGAACCTAGGTTCTATGGTTCGTATAGAATCTTTGCCTGTGAAGAACCCAGTCTAGTATGAGGAGGGCCAACCAGGAAACGAACGATGGTCGCCCATGTCAACACAGACCAACTCTGTGTTATTCACACTTGGCTTGGCTTTCCAACACAACGACCCCTTTCCTTCGAACCCTCCCTCCTCCCAACACATCGTACGGTAGGTTCCTCCCGCAAAACCGACAATCTCCTCTGAGAAGGCTCCGCCTGTCGGTGTGATGAGAGGACAAGCGAAGACGCCGTTCTTCACTCATCCACCGCAAAGTTACGGTTAAAAAAACGACCCTGATCCTGGTTTGACATTCTGCCTCTTCTCTGTCGTGGCTAGCATGGGTGTGTCCTCCCCCCCACCCACCACCCCCCCCCCCATCTGTGTGGTCATCGTATTTATCCCCCTATCTCAAGTTTACCACCCCACCTCTCCATCTGAGGTAAATGACCTCCTTCTGAGGCCAATCGGTACGCAGCCGACACCCAGGATATGTGGAGACAGGCTAGACACGCTGTCTAGGAACACACACACACGCACTCTGGACGCAAGCGAGAGAGGGACCGTTTTTGTGGACGTTCCACAGCTCTGTGTTGTTAGAGCTCCAACCTCCAGATGACGTTCCACTGCAGAAGGAGCTGTGCAGATGTCGGAAGAACCGGAATGACTCATGACAATTTAGAGAGAGAGAAGGAGAGAGACAGAGAGAGAGACACAGAGAGAGCAAGAGAGAGGCAGAGAGGGAGAGAGAGGGAGCGAGAGAGGGAAAGAGGGAGAGAGAACAAGAGAGAAGGAGAGAGAGAGGTAGAGAGAAGAAGAGAGGGAGGGACAGAGAGCAAGAGAGAGTGATAGAACAAGAGAGAGTGAGAGAGAGACAGGCAGAGACAGAGAGAGAGAGGGAGAGAGATAGGGGGAAATAGGGAGGGAGAGAGCAAGAGAGAGTTAGAGAGAGAGAAAGAGAGAGAGAAAGAAAGAAATAACGAGAGAGAGAATGTGGGAGAGATGAGAAAAAAATGAGGGGGGAAAAAGTTTGGGTTTTGCCCACCAAACACACACACACACGTCCAAACCCTCAAAGAAGACTCAGATCTAAGCTCCAGTGTACTTCTCTCCTGTGAGTAAGCCTGAATCAGCCTGGCAACCCAACGAGGGGAAGAGTGAGGAAGTGGGGAAGACAAACGAGGGATAAACAAGAAACAAAGAAGAAAAGAAAGGTTTCAGAGAACGTCTAAGGGATTCTGGGAGTGCATTCACACGCGCGCTCTTAAACACACACACAAGCCCGCAGCAACACACACACGCACACAGACCCGCACACACACACAGCCGCCAGCCGTTAAGTGACTCAACGTGAAGTGGTCTAATAGACAGCAGCGCTTGTGTTTTGATATGGGAACGGGGTGAAATTGCTTCGCTGGCAACCACACAAAGACACACAGGCCCACACTCAGCATTGAACACACACAAACACCACACACACACGCACACGCCCACAGGAATGCGGAGCTAATAATCTCACGAGACGCAAAGAAGTGTTCACAGGTCCTGGAACAAAAGACTTTTCTACTCAAGTTTTATGACGAGTGCGAGCAACACATTTTCGCGTTGCTCAGCTTTATGCAGTGCTCTGTCTTTCGCTGTTTCCTTTGAGAAGCGCTGCCACCCCCCCCCCCCCCCCCCCCCCCCCCCCGCGCGCTTCCGGCCCCCCGGCCCCTCTGCCCCCCGGCCTCCTTTCGCCTGGTCCCCTGTCAGACCTCTACATATGTTTCCTGATAAACAAGCTGGGCAGTGTGAGTTTGCTACAGTGTGTCCACATTTCTCTGTCTCTCTCTCTCACACACAAACTCACACACAGCCGGTCTCTGGCACCAACTGTTCTACAATGTTCTGTACTGTCAAACAGTCGAAAGTCTTATTGGATGGAAGTAGAGAGTAGAGACTGACAGAGACAGAGAGAGACAGAGGAAGTAGAGTTCTTGAAAAATAATAATAATTCCTCATTTAGCAGACGCTTTTATCCAAAGCAACTCACATTTAAGTACAGGGACAATCCCCTGAGGCAAGTATGGTGAAGTGCCTTCCCCAAAGACACAGCGTCACATATCCACAGCCGAGATACGAACTCACAACTTTCCAATCACTAGGCCCCTGCCTGAGGTTTTTCCTGCAAAGATGAGGGACACGAGCGTCCTTGTTTCGATTATGGTGGCGCTGGTCTAGTTAGCGGTTTAGGGATGAGGCAGTTTTTCTCCTGCTAGACCTATGAGTCAGAATCGACCTTGTTGACATTCACACGACACCCCGCTTGAATAAACACACATACATTCAGTCTCACCCCAACCCAAGGTTTGAGGTTGGAAGATGATGAAGCTCTCTACCACAGCCACCACAGAAGAAGAAATGTGGGTCCGGTTCTCCCTCACAGACACCACAGAAGAAGAAAACGTGGGTCCAGCTCTCTATCACAGACACCACAGAAGAAGAAAAAGTTGTTCCAGCTCTCTATCACAGACACCACAGAAGAAGAAAACGTGGGTCTGGTTCTCCATCACAGCCACACCAGAAGATGTGTTGATGAACTCAGATGGTGGGTCTGAATACAAACACTCCTTCCAACACAATCACACACATACACAAATACTCTCACACGCATAAACATATACACACAAACACCCTCACTCCCATTCATATGCACACACAAAAGATCTCTCACACATACACACTCTAAACACACATACCCAAGTTCTCTCACACACTACACACGCATACACAAGTCTCTCTCTTTCTCTCTCTCACACACACACGCAGGCGCCACAACCTTCCTAGAAAACAGAGAGGGTCTGTGGCTGGAAGCCTCTATCTGACCTGCAGCTGTGCTCTAAACAGGGGGAAAAAAGAGGAGGGGGGGGGGTGAAAAGTGCCGAAATCAACAACGACCAGATGAAAGAGGAGGAGAGAAAGGGAGAGGAGAGCAACATAAGAGAGAGCAGAAAGCAGATACCTCGTGGAGAGAGGTGAAAGGAGGGCAGGGGGACGAGAGGGAGAGACAGAGAGACAGAGAGAGAGAGCAGAATCCCAGAGCTCAGCAGAGAAGTGGTGAGCAGGGCAGGCCTGTAATTGGACAACAGATGAGTCATCCAATCCTAAAGAACAGCAGCGGGCCAGATAGGTTAAGGCTAGAGTAGCCGTGCCTGGGCTAGCAGAGGGATATAACCGTGGTACAACAGCAGTGCATCAGTGGCTGTGCAGTGTTGAAGCAGTGTCCTTGAATGGGTCTTACAGTAGCGTTATAGAACGTAGAACCAGTACTAAAAGCTAAGTACTAAAGCACCTGAGGGGCCCCAGGACCAGCAAACAATGACCCTGACTGACCACACACACTCACACAGACACACAGACAATGGATACAAATAATGACCTCGGTGACCCATTTCTAACCATCAGCAACATGACATTGCCATTTTCTGATGACAAACAGCACCACTGAATGAAGGTTACCCGCTCTCCCCCCCGTACATTATTATCTGTGACTAAGACGTTATCCAAGAACACCAGCTTAAAATGCCTGACTGACTGTTGCACAGACACGGAATGCCTTTTCCATTCCATACTGAATATTAAGCTGAGATTGTGGAGGACTGCTGGACCTTGACACTGCAGAGAAGAATGTTAGAATGAAGGATGGCGCACAGATAGGGAGGGGAAGATCAGCGGGCGACTGGAGGAGTGAGTAAGATGTAGAATTCCTCCCTTTTCTTCCACCTGGGCTCTAGTCCCCTCCACATAAAGAGCTCACTGTAAGTCTAACAGGACTTCACAAGGCTCTGATCCGTACAGAATGTTGCAAAAGTCAATGCATTCTTTTACACACACACACACACAAAAACGGATTGAACGTTTTAAACTACCGCAGCTATATGACCGCATACATTTTAATAACATGTTGTGGAAAAACTGGAACTTCAGATTTTGCAGTGGGCGATTGACCCCCTCCCCCGGTAAAAAAATAAAAAATAAATAAATCGACGTCTTACCGATAATGGTGCGCGTCCACCGGCTTGCTTCTTCTCCTTATCTCGCACGTAAAAAAAAGCGTCCTTGGGTTGTCTTAGGATACAGTGTTTGACCGATGCCAGCCTCGTCTCTCGGTTTTTATCCTGTGTGTGAGGAAGAGGGAGGGAGGGCGGATCGTAGGAGGGGTACAGGAGACGGGAGGGCTCACAGGATGATGAGGGTGCGTGGGCGCGGTTTCTGGACTGTCCCCCTAGGAGGGGGGTCCGATCCAAGTGGTCATAAATGTTATCATTCCACATCATTTGGAGTTTTCAACATGCATTAGTCTCCGTGATTTAAGACACGTTGACGTCATGTGGAATAACCCGAGTTAAAAGTGGATTGCAATAGACTACCCTAACTGTACTTTTACCCTAACGGTAGGTTTCTATACCTTATCACCTGTGACATGACTAACCTACATGGTATGTAAAAACCTCAAAATGTGTATAATAAGCTGGTAGTACTGTTCTGGTCAAAGGAAGTTACCAAATAACACTTTATCAAACGTCACCTCAATTTAAATCCTATAGGCCTAAATCATGATGGAGGAACAGCAGACTTAATAATACTGTTGGCTCCATGTCGAACCTATAGCACGTTAGAACCCGTCTACCAAACCCTTCCCTCAGGAAGTCTAGTTAGCGGGTATACAGGCACCAAGTTCTATTAGAACGCTAATTCAACTGTTGGGTTCTTAGTCCGTGGTTTGGGAGGGTGGGGGACCGTCACGACGGCTGACGCCTTTAAGCGTCAATGCCATCTGTGTTGCATTAGTGAGGAGTCCCAAGTTTGGATGAGGATATGCTTTAAGACACACACAGTTCCCCAACGTTGTTGTTGTAGTAGCAGACTGGAAATATATGCAAAAAAAAATTATAAGAAAGTGCAAAGAGGGAAAGGGTATTGTTAGAAGTGAGTCAGGTGGCTGAGCGGTTAGAGAATCGGGCTGGTAATCAGAAGGTTGCCGGTTCGATTCCTGGCTGCGTCAACATGACGTTGTGTCCTTGAGCAAGGCACTTCACCCATACTTTCCTAAGGGAGAATGTCCCTGTGCTTACTGTAAGTCGCTCTGGATAAGAGCATCTGCTAAATGACTAGATGTTAACATGTAAATAATCTTGTCTTTAAACATGGGACTTCAACTGTGGGGTTTGGGGCCTGTTGGTATATCGACAAATGGAGGTCTTATCACGGTCGTCTTTGGTTATCTTTGCACAAAACCCCATTTTGGGACACGAGAACATGAAACAACTCTATATTCGTCAAGCGTAAACAGGAAGCCCTTCTTCAAACATTCCCTCTGGAGGAGCTAAGTGGCCCCTCACACACCACAATCACGTCAAGGCACACACTTATGTACGGCAAACACAGCTTTTCCTCAGAAATCAGAAGAGCGTCACCTACCGAATGGGGTTTCCATCCCAAAGAAATAGATTGGGTCCCGTTTCATCTTCCCACGCTCCTAATATTTCATATGACTAAAGCAAAACAGGGTTGTTGTAGAATGCATCAGCGGATGTGTACCCAAAACACACTTCAGATGACCAGTCATGACAGTGCACATGAAACGGTACAGTTGTGTCTATGAGCTGGATTACATGAGCGGTAATGTACGCGTATGAGGGAGTCATGTGGTGCAGTCGGTTAGGGTATCGGTAGTAATCAGAAGGTCCCTGGTTTGAACCCCCGGCTGTGTCAACATGACGTTGGGCGAGGCACTTCACCCTACTTGCTTCAGGGGAAACATCCCTTTAAATGCTCTAAGTTGCTTTGGATAAGAGCGTCTACTAAATGAGTAATTGTAAATATAAATGATATTCATACGTTGATAAATCCTGTAGGTCTTTTGATGGCTTTATTATGACTTCACTAATGTTTCCAGCTCAGGTGTTCTTCCCAGTGGTGTAGAACCTTGGGGCAAGAACCGCCTCTTCCCCTGACCTTCTGGGTAGACCTATTTTGCGACATGCAAAGGCGTTTTACTTGTTCTGCGAAAGCAGTGGTGACTGATACAGTAGTGGTCTGAATTCTTTGAAGTGCGTGTCTTCAATAGGAACATGGATTTCATCACTGCTGCAAGATCCACTCCAGGTTTGCAACTTGCATGAGCAAGCGGTCTCATCTTCCCTACTATTCATGTAACTTGTGTGAAAGACTGTATGGACAAACAACTCAGTTGTCAACTACATTTATATATATATATATACAGTGAATTCAACTAGCTTCCCATAAAGGCAAAACTCTTGAATCAAGCTTTAGGAGTCAGGTGGCTCAGCGGGTTAAGGCGTTGGCCTTGTGATTGAAAGGTTGTGAGTTTGAATTCCGGCTGTGGCTATGTGATGTTGTGTCCTTGGCACTTCACCCTACTTGCCTCAGGGGGAATGTCCCTGTACTTAAATGTAAGTCGCTTTGGATATAAGCGTCTGCTAAATGAAGTATTATCATTATTAGGAATATGCATGAAACATTAACAGTAATTGGGTGTGGAGATCCATTCAGCTGTCCCTGACATTCAGCTGTTCACAGCCCACGTTGCAATCTGACTACCCACAATGTTTGGGGTCTATCATGTTGTTATGATCAGTGACCAATGCTCTTTAGTAAAGCTCTCTCTTGGAAGTCTCTTTGGTGGAAAGCATCTGCTAAAGGAATACTTGTAAATATAATGTCCCTCGGTGACCAATCAGGGTTGATCACCACACAGAAATGAACTGCAGTCAGGCCATATAGGGATGTTTTCAGGTTCAGTGGTAGGATTTCATTCCCGGTGGGGGTTCGAATCCCGGCCAATGCACCGTCAATGTGTGCGCCTGAAAAATTTCCCCACTAGGGGACTAATAAGACTTACACGTTTCTTTCTTTCACGGTAAATCCCAAACCTGTGGAATATCACTTGCCGCCGAACTTTTTCAATTATAATTTTCTACTCAAAGGAAGTAATTCACATAGAAGGACAAATAAAGGTTCATCTAATCTAATGGAAGCGGGTGATCTCGTCTCCATTGACCCCCCTCCGCAGAGGCGGACTGATGGCTTAAACTACAGTAGTTTCAGAGGAAACCTGAGAACCAGGAAGTGTGTTTTCTCCAGTTTACAGTAGGCCTACTTGATCCTCGAAAATGAAACAAAGATCGGTTTTATGGACATCGATCAATTGCCTTTTAAACGAGTTTAAGTAGTCTGGCTTCACAGAGTAGAAGTTTGTGTTCACTTATGTCGATCAGAATATCAAGGTAAGACTTTGACACTGAAAGGTGTGTTGTGAGCGGGTATTTGTGTAACGGCAGATGATTTACGTCCCATTCCAAAGCGATCAGTCAAAATGAGCCGTTTTTAAATGTTTATTAATAAAGCTTCATCGTTTTCGACGCATCTTAAAAGTTTACAGAACTTGGTTCAGTTCGACGGTAGTCTGACAGTGTATGAAACAACATTAACAGTGTATTTTGTTGTACTAAAATGTCAACTTTATTTTGTATCTGGTCACGCAAACGTAAACACAACCACACACGTCATATAATCCACATTCCTTACTAGTATACTACACTGTTGTTTACTAAAAAGAAAACGAGAATACACACATGGATACTGTAACTTTTACCTGCGAAGCTAAGCCTATCTCATTTACCTGCAGGTCCTGTGTTCGAGTATTGATGTGATTGGTATGTGACAAGCCACCATACATTAAACTACTGAAGTCTCTAATGACTGGGGACGATACCAGCACCAGCAGAGAGCAAGACCTGTGAAAGATCCATCTAGGCTCGGGACCAGGAGAGGTTTTTTGGACAAGGGTTTGGACCACAAAATAACCATGAACAGAGTGCAGCAGATTCAGACCTGCGGCCCATGGGAGCTGAAGGAATATCTGGGCAACGGAGGATTCGGAAACGTGACGTTATGGGTGAACAAGGTGAAGAGCTGAGATGAATCTAGAAGTTCCACAACCTGGCCTCTCTTTCGGGCCTCCTCCTCCATGGGTCGCCCTTCGGTCGCTCTCTCGATCTGCCTTTTTTTTGGTATCTGTCTCTCTTTCATTCTCTTTGTTTCCGCCTTTCCTGCTATTTTCCTCTCTCTTTCTCCCCCCCAACCCCCCTTCCCCTCTCCGCTCTATGAAGTGTATTCGAACTCTTTCTTCCCAAATACAAAGAGGTCGATTCACCGTCAGGTGATGTCATCAGGGGCTGTTGAAAGCGAATGTTCTACCGCCTCTCTTTGCTATTAGCCTGTTCTCATGGGCTGGGGAAACTGAGTGAAGCGATACCCAGGGAACACAAGCATCGCCTGTGTGTCGCTAAAATGGTTGTGTGAGATGACCCGGGCTACCTCAGGGTAGGAGAAGAAGACTCCACAAGCGTCCTTCCTCCTTCTCTCTTATTCTCTTTTGTCCACCATTTTGGATTTCTTTCCGCCCCTATTTCCACTCTTTCTCGGTCACCGCTGGCGGGAAATGTCACACGGGCATCGCCATCCGGTCACTATAGATAGCTTTGGGCCCCACCCGCCGCCAGTCAGATTCAGAGGAAGAGGAAGGGATGCCGGAAGTGATGGAAGCGAATTGGGCATGGAGCGGGGACTGCCCCTCCCACCATTGTGATGATTCCACATCCGGTTTCAGTGTCTACTTCCTGAGTATCAGTGGTGATGGCGTCTGCGGCTGCGTTGTCTTCCTGGTTTTATCGATGATGTCATGTGTAGTCGAGAAGGTAAAGTGGTCCTTTGGGTTGAAGGATTGGGGGGGGGGGGGGGGGGGGGGGGGAGCGAGCAAGGGTTGGTCATGCCGGTCGTTTCCCAGAAGTGTACAGGTCACAGACGGATAAGGCTTTTGGCGTGACTCAGACCTTGACCTGAAACCTTACGGTTGTGCGTGTGCGTGTGTGTACGTGCGCGTAGGACACGGAGGAGCAGATGGCCATCAAGCAATGTCGTCAGGAGCTGAGTGAGAGAAATAGAGAACGCTGGTGTATGGAGATCCAGATCATGAAAAGGTGAGTGTGTGTGTGTGTGTCTGTCTGTGTGAGAGACAGTGTGCGTGTGTGTGTGTGTTGTGTGAGAGTGTTAGTGCGAGATTATCAGTCCCAGCCCTGTCTCTGGCTGCTGTCTGGGCCACACCCTGGCAGAGAGACCCTGCTCTGGTCTCTCTCTGGTCCTGACTGGTCTCTCTCTTGGTTCACCTGGTCCTGATTGATATGTTGCTGGTCTTTCTTTGGCCTCTCCGTGGTCTTTCTGGTCCTCCCTGTTTTCTGTCTGGTTTATCTCTGGTCTGGCCTCTGGTCTCTTTGGGGCTCTCTCTGGTCTCTTTGGGGCTCTCTCTGGTCTCTCTCTGGTCCATCCTGGGCCTCTCTGGTCTGGCCTCTGGTCTCTTTGTGGTTCTTGCTGGTCTCTTTGGGGCTCTTTCTGGTCTCTCTCTGGTCCATCCTGAGCCTCTCTGGTCTGGCCTCTGGTCTCTTTGGGGCTCTCTCTGGTCTCTCTGTGGTCTATATCTGGTCTCTCTCTGGTCCATCCTGGGCCTCTCCGGTCTCCCTGACATCTGGGCTGGGAGAGGTTACCCAGCCATGGTTAGACGGGCAGAGAGCCCAAGTCTACTCCGCTGGACCCATCAACACGTAGGGACGTCTCATAGCAAGGCTGGAACATTCCACGACAGCTCCTAACGTACCCTCCAACAAAAGCTGCTTTCTCGAAATAGCTTCGAATACACCCAATTTAGACCCCCGCTCGTCATAAAACCGACCACAGCCCGTTTAAAAGGACCTTAAGAGGTTCTCCAGCGTGGTAGGATGGTGGTTCGTTCTGGACAGGGAAGGGAACCGTGTCTCCGTTCCGCAGCATGGTTTCATCCAGTGTGGGTGTCGAGCCACTCGACCTGACAAGCTAATTTCTTTGTTTTAAGTGCGGTATGTGTTTGCGCGTTGAAGTGGTTTTTGTGGGGGGGCTTTTTGGGTCACGGTTTTTTAACGAGCGTGTTGTTGTCAGACAGACATGGTCTCCACCTCAGAGCTGCTCCCACACATCATTTGTAGAAAAACACACACACACATCGCATATTACACACATGCCGCACACACTCACCCTAACACATCCCACGAATACACTCCCGCGCACACACGGATACAGAAACACACAACACTAGGATTGCAGATCGGCATAGTAGGACAAACTTTGTTTTTATTGCAGTCGGGTCACGCATACACGCACGCAGATTTTAATAACGCAAATATTCATCTAATTATTATAGGCTTAAGACTTTTAATCAGGCTTCTGTGTTCCAGTATTGTCTCTGCGCTGGTGGTTATAATCAGTGTGTAATCGCACAAAAACACATTCACGTATCCACACGCAGACACGCACAGCCGCACTCGCGGAAGCACACATTCAGATTGATGCTGAATGGCAGGTGTTGGCGTTATTTGGTCGATTGTTCTGCGAAGGATCGCAATGTAGGTCCGCTCTCAGTGCGTTTAACGACACTATTGGAGCACGTTAGAAGTTGCTGAGACCCTAAGCAACAGGATGTTAGTCCGTTAGGCCAGGACAATGGACAGGAGGGAGAGAGGGAGGAGAGAGTAGTTTTGTTCATAACAGAAAAACAGAATAAAACGTGGGTAGATGTGCTGTCGTTTTATGATGTCTGTCGAGGACATACAGTATATACACATCCTGTTGATGGGGTGTTTCAGAATTCGTTCAAACTTGTATTTTTTTACAGTTTTTATGCGCCGTGTAAATTGCACAAACACAGAATCTGTGGCAGGATGGAGGGATTGGGATGTGGAGGTGGGAGAGGGACGCACCATTTCAGACAATGTGACACTGACTGAGGTTTGTTATATGGAACGATCCCTCGTAAATCTGTTAGCTTGAGGGTGATTGGTTGGGCTGTAATGATCGAATCGTGAACCTGTGGGACTGTCGGATCAGAGAACCAAAGAGAACTGAACATGAGGGGACCATAGTTCGGCCGCGCCGTGTGTGTTAACCACTTCTGTCTACACCTGTCACTGTCCACTCTCTCTTCATCCATCCCCTCTCTCCTCTCTCTCTCTTTCTCCCTGTTGCTCTCTGTGTCTCTCGCTCACTCTCTCTGTCTCTCTCTTGTTCTCCCTCTCTGCCTCTGTCTCTCTCTCTCTCGCTCTTTTGCTCTCCCTCTCCTTGTCTCCCCCCCCCCCTCTCTCTCTCCCTCTCTCCCCCCTAACCAGACTGAACCATGTGAACGTGGTAGCAGCCAGGGAGGTTCCTGAGGGCCTCCAGAGGGCCCTGGGCGTCAACGACCTGCCCCTGCTCTCCATGGAGTACTGCCAGGGGGGAGACTTGCGCAAGGTAGGCTGGGACTGCTGCGGCCTGGGTGCTGTGCCAGGGAGGGAGGGTGTATGAGGAAGTGAGACCGAAAGAGAGCGAGAGAAAGAGTTTGTGTGGTTTCTGGTTGTGTGTGTGTGAGAGTGTGTGTGTGTGTGTGTGTAATGCTGAGTGTGTTTGTGTGTCTGCAGTACCTGAACCTGTTGGAAAACTGCTGTGGAATGCGGGAGGGTTCAGTCCTGATCCTGCTTAAGGATATTTGTGAGTATTTCATATGGTAAAGCTGGTGTGTGTGTGTGTGTGTGTGCACGCGTGTGTGTGAGCCGACACTGTGATTAACTTCCTGGAAGGTCACTCGCTGTGACTTTCTAGTGACATCATCCATGTCCTAAACTATTGGCCCTTAGTCACACAGACACACACACACACACACACACAGGGTTGGAAGCATGAGCCAGTCATAGAGACCATGCTTGATCTCACTGGAGGTCACTCTCAAAGTCACCTCGAAACAATGCATATTAACTACCTGTACCTGGCTCTCTCTCTCTGTCTCCCTCTCTCGTTCTCCCTCTCTCTCTCTCTCTCTCTCTCTCTCTCACTGTCACCCTCTCTGCCTCTCTCTCCCTCTCTTTCTCGGTCTCCCTCTCTCTCTCTCTCTTTCTCTCTCTCTCTCTCTCTCTCTCACTGTCTCCCTCTCTGCCTCTCTCTCCCTCTCTTTCTCGGTCTCCCTCTCTCTCTCACTGTCTCTCTATCTCGCTCTCTCTCTCCCTCTCTCTCTCCAGCCTCTGCTCTGACCTACCTTCACAAGAGGAGGATTATTCACCGAGACCTAAAGCCTGAAAATATTGTCCTGCAGCAGGGAGAGAAGAGGGTATTTCCTCCTTCCTGCCTGTCTCATCATACCTAATCTCTCCCACCTGTCTCACCTCACCCTACCTAGTATCTCCCACCTGTCTCACCTCACCCTATCTAGTATATCCCACCTGTCTCACCTCACCATACCTCATCTCTCCCACCTGTCTCACCTCACCATACCTCATCTCTCCCACCTGTCTCACCTCACCCTACCTAGTATCTCCCACCTGTCTCACCTCACCCTATCTAGTATCTCCCTCCTGTCTCACCTCACCATACCTCATCTCTCCCACCTGTCTCACCTCACCCTACCTAGTATCTCCCACCTGTCTCACCTCACCCTATCTAGTATCTCCCTCCTGTCTCACCTCACCATACCTCATCTCTCCCACCTGTCTCACCTCACCATACCTCATCTCTCTCACCTGTCTCACCTCACCACACCTGTCTTACCTCACCCTACCTAGTCTCTCCCACCTGTCTCACCTCACCCTATCTAGTATCTCCCACCTGTCTCACCTCACCATACCTAGTATATCTCACCTGTCTCACCTCACCATACCTAGTCTCTTCCACCTGTCTCACCTCACCATACCTAGTATCTCACACCTGTCTCACCTCACCATACCTAGTATCTCGTGTCTGTCTCACTTCACCATACCTAGTCTTTCCCACCTGATTCACCTCACCATACCTAGTCTCTCCCACCGGTATCACCTCATGTCTCTCAGCAGTGTGTCGTTATGTAATGGGGCGAGACGTATTAAATAAACCAGAACGCTGTGTCCCCACACCCAGTTCTATTGTGAGATTCATCATTATAAAAGATGGATTACGAAAGCTCCTCTCTCTCTCCCTCTCTTTCTCTCTCCCTCTCTCTCTCTTTCTCTCTCCCTCTCTCTCCCTCTCTTTCTCTCTCTCTTTCTCTCCCTCTCTTTCTCTCTCCCTCTCTTTCTCTCTCCCCCTCTCCCCCTCTCCTTCCTTCAGTTGATTAATAAGATCATAGACCTGGGCTACGCCAAGGAGCTGGACCAGAACAGCCTGTGCATGTCCTTCGTGGGAACTCTGCAGTACCTGGTACGTGGCAGGCCGCACACACGCGTGTCTGTCTGCACCGTGCGCGTGTTCGCAGACACGCATCTGTTGCGTTTGTCGTTCTGCGTCATACGACGATGAGTCGTCGGTCCTAGCAGGGATGTCTGATGACTTCTAGTGCTGGGTTTCATTCAGGCTGATAAGCAGAAGTCTGTTTTCTCTTGTCTTGCTTAACCCCCCCCCCCCCCCCACTCCCCCACCCTCCCCCAGGCCCCAGAGCTCATCGAGAGGCAGAAGTACACGGTGACGGTGGATTACTGGAGCTTCGGGACCGTGGTGTTCGAGTGCATCACTGGGTTCCGCCCCTTCTTGCCAACGTGGGCCCCCTTGCTCTGGTAATACACACACACACACACACACAGAAACACACTCATACTCATACTTGCAGTGAAACACACCCACACCTAACCCACGCATGCATTCTGAGGGAAGCCAATCATACCATAACTCCTGTCTCGTCACGTCCTCTGTTGAACTCTGACCTTCGCTGACCTTTCTGAGTGGGAGGTGCGGCGATGCCTGATACATAGGCAGCTCTCCACATCCTTATTATTGTTATTACAACATTGTATTTCAGCACGCTGTGAAACTATTGACATTTGGTGAAAAATATGATAAAGAATTCCTGGAAATCTCTCTCTGCCAAACTGGACCTGTGGGGGTGCTGTCAACACCTCGCTGAAGGGGGGTGCGTGCGAGTGTGCGTCCGACTGTTTCCTCGCTGACTTCCTCTCTGACGTCTCCCTCCTTCCCTCTCCCTCCCTCCCTCCCTCCCTCCAAGCTATAACAAGCTGAAGCAGAAACACAATGATGACATCCACATCTACGAAGATCTAGCAGGAGAGGTTCACTTCTCCAAACACCTGCCCCAACCCAACAACCTCAACAGGTACACACACACACACCTGCCCCAACCCAACAACCTCAACAGGTACACACACACACACACACCTGCCCCAACCCAACAACCTCAACAGGTACACACACACACACCTGCCCCAGCCCAACAACCTCAACAGGTACACACACACACACCTGCCCCAGCCCAACAACCTCAACCGATACACACACACACACCTGCCCCAGCCCAACAACCTCAACAGGTACACACACACACACCTGCCCCAGCCCAACAACCTCAACAGGTACACACACACACACACCTGCCCCAACCCAACAACCTCAACAGGTACACACACACACACCTGCCCCAGCCCAACAACCTCAACAGGTACACACACACACCTGCCCCAGCCCAACAACCTCAACAGGTACACACACACACCTGCCCCAGCCCAACAACCTCAACAGGTACACACACACACACACACACCTGCCCCAGCCCCAACAACCTCAACAGGTACACACACACACCTGCCCCAGCCCAACAACCTCAACAGGTACACACACCTGCCCCAGCCCAACAACCTCAACAGGTACACACACACACACAACCCTGTCCCAGCTCTGTGACCTCAGTGTGTGTGTGTGTGTGTGTTCCAGTTTCCTGCTGGAGCGTCTGGAAAAGTGGCTGCAGCTCATGTTGAGGTGGGCCCCCCAGGAGAGGGGCAAGGACCCCCACGCCACCCCCAGCAACTGCTTCTCTCAGCTGGAGGCCATACTGGAGCTCAAAGTACATACACACGTCTACACACACACCATGCATGGATATTCTGTATATACCCCCCACACGCACAATACAATATATACACACACATATACATGCACGCAAAGTTTAACTTAACTATTTATTTCTCTCTCCAGCTAGTTCACGTGTTGAACATGGTGTCAGCTAAGATGCTGGTCTACTCGGTCTCAGCCAATGAGAGCGTTGCGGATCTACAGCAGCGAATCGCAACCGACACCAACATCCCTCCAGCCAACCAGGAGCTCCTGCTGGAGGCGGGACTAGCCCTGGAGCCTAGTGGGAAGGCTGTGCAGTGTGCCGTGGACTACACTGTAAGATACCATCTACACACACACACACAAGGTTTGTTTTTATATCGTAGCGGGGCCCCGATTTTCATATTTGACCTGCGCGTGTGTGTGTGTGCGTACCAGGAAGTAGATGGCCGTCGTGCAGACCTGCCCCTGGTCTTCCTGTTTGATCGTTCCTCATGCAGCTACGAACCTCCATTCAACCCACGAACCCTCCCTGAGAACATACGCTTTGTTCGTGAGTTCACACGCGCTCCCTCTCACCCGCGGCTGACTCTTTCAGCCTCCCTCTACCATTATGTTTGGCTGACTTTCAAACCTCCCCCACTCTCTCTCATTCTCCCATTCTCCATTTTATGTGACTTTCTACCCCCCCCCCCCTCCCCCCGTCTCGCTCTCTCTATTCGACTCTCTCACTATCCCATCCCCTCCATTTTTCTGTGACTTTCTACCCCCCCGTCTCTCTCTCTCTCTATTTGATGCTCACTAACCCATTCTCAATTTTTCTGTGACTTTCTACACACACCCCCCCCCCTCTCTGTCTCTCTCTCTCTCTCTCTATTTGACTCTCTCACTATCCCTTTTGCCATTGTGACTTTCTACCCCCCCCCCCCCCTTCTCTGTTCCTCTGTGGCTGGGCCCCGCTAGAGAGAGACCCTAAGCAGGTGCTGTCCTACAGCCCTCAGAAGAGGACGTTGAGCCAGGCCTGGCACGTCATCCGCTCCCTGAAGGAGGACTGGCAGAGGCTGCAGCAGGGCCAGAAAGTGGCCATGTAAGCTTCACACACTTCCCGCACACTCGCCATCACACACACGTACGCGAACCCGCTCTCTCACACACACACAGTTTCACAGATGCCTGTGCGTGCTGTGTCTCTCTGTTGCAGCATGAGTTTGCTGAGGCACAACTCCTCTCTGTCCAAGCAGAAAATAGAGATGGTGTCCATGCACCAGAGACTGACCGCCAAGCTGGACTTCTTCACCACCAGCCTGCACATCGACATGGACAAGTACCAGGAGCAAAGGATCACAGGCATAGGTACTGGATCCCAGGCAGAGATACTGGATCCCAGGCAGAGATACTAGATCCCAGGCACAGATACTGGATCACAGGCAGATATACTGGATCCCAGGCATAGATACTGGATCCCAGGCATAGATACTGGATCCCAGACACAGATAATGGATCCTAGGCATTTAAACTGGATCTCAAGCACAGATGCTGAATCCAAGGCAAAGATACTGGATCCCAGGCATAGATACTGGATTCCAGGCACAGATTCTGGATCCCAGGCACAGATACTGGATCCCAGGCATATATACTGGATCTCAAGCACAGATACTGCATCGCAGGCATAGGTACTGGATCCCAGGCATATATACTGGATCCCAGGCACAAATACTGGATCCCAGGCATAGATACTGATGTGGGTGGATGAAGATGTTAAAGAGGATGGGGGGCATTGAGGATGATGATAATAATAATGAAGATCCTTCTGTCCTCAGCCTCAGAGAAGCTACTTGCTGTGTGGAAAGACATGGAGCAGACAGCAGTCAGCTGTGGCCAGGTAGGACTGTAGACTGCATCCCTCTGGCTCTGCTTACCTGCGTGTGTGCGCGCTTCAAGACTTCAAGACTAAACGTTCTTGATGTGTGTGTGTGTGTGTCAGGCGGAGAGTGTGCGTAAGCTGGAGGAGGAGATGATGATGCTTCAGACGGACATCGTGGGACCTCCAGAGACAACCATGGAGGAGTGGAGAGGCTCTGGACACACTGTGAGTAATAACCCACTCCTATTGGCTGAGCTCACTCCTCGGGGAAGCCCTTCCTACCTGCCATCCAATCGGCAGTGATGCAAATCTGTAGCTGGGGAAAGCGGTGATGGTGAGTGGTTGTTGGTTGCGTGTGCGGGTCAGGTGACTTGGGATTGAACCTAAGAGAGACAAGAAGTGATGTAAAGGCACCTGTGATGAGGACCAACACTACTGACTGATCTAAACATGCCCGGCAAAGACTATCATAACTGCCTTCTCTTTTGCCCTCTCTCTCTCTCTCTCTCTCTCTCTCTCCCTCTCCCCCTCTCTCTCCCCATCTCTATGTCGTTCTCTCAGTGAAGGGAAAGCAATGGAGCTGGTTCGTAAGCTGAGAGAGAAGCCCAAAGGTCAGAGTTCGTCTGTCCTGTCGTACCGTAGCCATCGCATTCTTTACCCTCCATCTTACCTTTTACCAATTTAGTTCCACCTGTCCTCTCCCCCCTCTCTCTCCCCCCTCTCTCTCCCTCTCTCTCTCTCCCCCTTTCCCCTCCCTGTCTCTCCCTCCTCTCTCTCCCCCTCTCTCGCCTTCTTCGCCCTCCCCTTGCTCTCCTCCCCCCCCACTCTTCCCCCTCTCTCTCCCTTCTCTGTTCCCCATCTCTCCCCCTTTCTCTCTCCCCCCCCTCTCTCCCCCTTCCCTCCCATCCAGACCAGAGAGCCCCAGGGGACAGCCAGGAGTTGGTCCGTCTGGTGGTCCAAGCCGTCCAGTTCTACGAGAAGAAGCTTCGAGACTTCTACACCCACCTGAGGTCAGTCCCCAGGCCTCGCTTCTCCGGCCACAGCTGGGCCCATCCCTGTAAGTGTGGGTGTGTAACTGTGTGCGTGCGTGTGTGTGCAGTAAGACAGTGACGTGTCGGCAGCGGGCGCTGGAGATGCTTCCCCGGGTGGAGGGCGTGGTGCAGAGCATGGTGGAGAAGGAGCAGGTCCTCATGACCCTGCAGGAGAAACGGCAGAGGGAGCTCTGGAACCTTCTGAAGGTGGCCTGCGTGAGTGGACGCTGGAACGCACACGCACGCGCACGCACACACTTCAGCTGGCTGAGGAAGAGCGTGGCTCGTGTAATCCAGAACCTTCTCTCTCTCCCTCCCCCCTTCTCCCTCCCCCCTTCCCCCCCACGCAATCCTGCAGAGTAAGGTGCTCAGCCCTGTCAGTGGAAGTCCAGATGGGGGGCTCAACCACTCCTCGGCCCCCCGCTACTGACCCCCAGACACAGCCTACAGCAGCTGTAAGTACACGCATACACACACTCACACGCACACACACCCAGGCAGGAGGTTGAGAATGGACCTAGCTGTTGTGATGCGACCGGTGTGGATGACGATGGCAGCCATGTTTCAGGGACGAGTCCCTGATGGAGGAGAGCAAGATGTTTGAAAGTCGGCTCCAGGGTCTGCTACGAGAGACCACGCAGGAAGCTGAGAACGACATGCAGGTACGCACACACACACACACACACACTACCTAACGTGAGGGTTTTTATGTTTATTTTTCTTTGTTTTTATGCCTGTATTTGTAATTAAAAAAATCTGTATGTATCACTTTTAAAGTAGGGCACTTCGTGAATTCTATGAGAAAAGTGGTATATAAATAAACTTTACTTACTCACTAACATCTGACGCGGGCCTCATAAAATCACTTGTACATAACTGCCTTTCTTTTGCCTTCTTCCTGCCTCTCTTGCTTATCCCTTCTGCCTTTATTGCCTCTCTCCTGCCTCTCTTTTGCCTCTGTATTGCTTTTCTTTCCTGCCTCTCGTCACCCCTGCCTCTGTCCTGCCACCATCAGAACCTCAGAGACTGGTCCTGGCTGGGTAGAGAGCAGGATCTCTCCAGTGATCTCTCCTGATCTCTCCAGCGATCACTCCAGTGATCTCTCCTGATCTCTCCAGTGATCTCTCCTGATCTCTCCAGTGATCACTCCAGTGATCTCTCCTGACTCCACTGCTGTGTCTACCAGTCCGTGCCAACCAGAGTCCTGCACAGCTCCACCTGCAGCGCTTTAACCTGAACTCACACTGCCCTCTAGTGGTTAGAATGATAACAGCAGGATTGTGGATGGCTGCATGAGTTCTTAACCGGGACACGTGAAAACGTTTGAATTTATGTCATCTTTTCTCTATCTGTATCATAGTAGTTGCTGGAAACATTTAGAATTTTTACACGTCCCTTGGGTTTTTCCCAGGAGAAAATGTTTTTGTTGTAAATAACTGTTGTTTTAGTATTGCATGCGAGTTGTGTGTGAATTGGCAAGACACTGTCCCTTTCTCAAACCCTGAGAATTATTATTTTTTTACAGAAATGTATTGATTATGAATACAAGTCGCTGATGTACAGGTGTTGAGGATTTTTTTTTTTCATCCCTGTCAGATTTGAAATTTGGAAATGCCATGTTCCAACTAAGAAAGAAAGAAAACGCAAACACAACGCCGTTTGACATTCTTTATTCCATGAATTCCTTAAAAGTCAGTTTGAGGTTTAAACTATACGCAACCTCCCTCAGTTCAAGCACAGCACAGACAGGAAAATAAAACGAAAATGAGAATCGATAGATTAAGGTGAAACAATGAGGAACGATCAACTGCTACAAGCCCCTCCCACAACACGTAACCATGGAAACCGACTCCGATGAAGATGTTTGAGGGTTACAAATTTCAACCAATCAATGAATTACTACTAAGCAGTCTGGAATTGCCATCCACTTGTATTGCAGTTGACAAATAATCAGTTATACAGATAATAAATACCCTCTTTGTACGCAATCCAGAACTCCTGTCTGGTGAACCTATTTCTACGATACAGCAAAAAATCAGAGGCCTACTGTTAATATCTGTAGTGTTGAATAATCAAACGATTAAAAAAACGCACAAGCTCAGGCAAAGATGAAATGATCTCAACGGGTTTCGTACGAGAAGAGTGCTTCAGCCTCGCCTCCCACAACAAGTATTTGAACCCTGAACCTAGTGGTTGTCATGACACCTGGCTCCGGCTCAGACCCCGCCCTCGCTCCCAAACTGGTGTTGCCTGGCAACCCTTCCTAAATTGGAATTCCGAGGGCTCGCTTTGGTGGGCGTAGCCACTCCAGGATGGGTTGCCGGGTAACAATCCAAAACGGGGGGGGGGGGGGGGGGAATCGGTTTCGCCGTCTGAGGTGAGGAGCACCGGAGGGTTCGCTCGAGGTGCGTTTTTCATGCGCTTTGATGATTGGTGGGTTTGTTTACAAAGGGGGCGTGGCTACGGAGAGAGCGCAGAGATCTGCCGAACATCTAATGGAACCCAGACAAATAATAAGAACTCAGGTGGCTGACAGTCTGTTTATTATCGTACTGCAGGTTGTGGACGTGGAGGGGGCCTGAAGGGGTTAAGGCCAAAAAACGGGGGGGAGGGGGTGGGATTTCGGTGCGCACGGAAGAGTACGTGTGACAAAAGTTGTGACGGGGGGTGGGGGGGGGGGGGGGCTTTGAGGTTTGTCGGAACCAGGCTCTTTCCTTCATCCTCCTCCTCCTCCTCTTCAGCCCTTCGTCCTTATGCCTCCAGCTCGAAGCCCATGCCCACCTTGTGTCCGCCGGCGTTGAAGTTCTTCCCGTCGATCAGAGCGGAGAGGGTGAGCTTCACTCCTGCGGGGTAACCCCGGGAGGAGGGGGGGGGAGAGAGAGAGTGTGTTATACTGGGTAGGTGTGTTATACTGGTAGGTGTGTTATACTGGTAGGTGTGTTATACTGGTAGGTGTGTTATACTGGTAGGTATGTTATACTGGGTAGGTGTGTTATACTGGGTAGGTGTGTTATACTGGTAGTGTGTTATACTGGGTAGGTGTGTTATACTGGGTAGGTGTGTTATACTGGGTAGGTGTGTTATACTGGGTAGGTGTGTTATACTGGTAGGTGTGTTATACTGGGTAGGTGTGTTATACTGGGTAGGTGTGTTATACTGGTAGGTGTGTTATACTGGGTAGGTGTGTTATACTGGGTAGGTGTGTTATACTGGTAGGTGTGTTATACTGGTAGGTGTGTTATACTGGTAGGTGTGTTATACTGGGTAGGTGTGTTATACTGGGTAGGTGTGTTATACTGGTAGGTGTGTTATACTGGTAGGTGTGTTATACTGGGTAGGTGTGTTATACTGGTAGGTGTGTTATACTGGTAGGTGTGTTATACTGGTAGGTGTGTTATACTGGTAGGTGTGTTATACTGGTAGGTGTGTTATACTGGTAGGTGTGTTATACTGGTAGGTGTGTTATACTGGGTAGGTGTGTTATACTGGTAGGTGTGTTACACTGGTAGGTGTGTTACACTGGTAGGTGTGTTATACTGGTAGGTGTGTTACACTGGTAGGTGTGTTACACTGGTAGGTGTGTTATACTGGTAGGTGTGTTTTACTGGTAGGTGTGTTACACTGGGTAGGTGTGTTATACTAGTAGGTGTGCTATACTGGGTAGGTGTGTTTTACTGGTAGGTGTGTTACACTGGGTAGGTGTGTTTTACTGGTAGGTGTGTTATACTGGGTAGGTGTGTTATACTGGTAGGTGTGTTATACTGGTAGGTGTGTTATACTGGTAGGTGTGTTACACTGGGTAGGTGTGTTATACTAGTAGGTGTGCTATACTGGGTAGGTGTGTTTTACTGGTAGGTGTGTTATACTGGTAGGTGTGTTATACTGGTAGGTGTGTTACACTGGGTAGGTGTGTTATACTAGTAGGTGTGCTATACTGGGTAGGTGTGTTTTACTGGTAGGTGTGTTACACTGGGTAGGTGTGTTTTACTGGTAGGTGTGTTATACTGGTAGGTGTGTTATACTGTAGGTGTGTTATACTGGGTAGGTGTGTTATACTGGGTAGGTGTGTTATACTGGTAGGTGTGTTATACTAGTAGGTGTGTTATACTGGTAGGTGTGTTATACTGGGTAGGTGTGTTATACTGGTAGGTGTGTTACACTGGTAGGTGTGTTACACTGGTAGGTGTGTTATACTGGTAGGTGTGTTATACTGGTAGGTGTGTTACACTGGTAGGTGTGTTACACTGGTAGGTGTGTTATACTGGTAGGTGTGTTTTACTGGTAGGTGTGTTACACTGGGTAGGTGTGTTATACTAGTAGGTGTGCTATACTGGGTAGGTGTGTTTTACTGGTAGGTGTGTTATACTGGTAGGTGTGTTATACTGGTAGGTGTGTTACACTGGGTAGGTGTGTTATACTAGTAGGTGTGCTATACTGGGTAGGTGTGTTTTACTGGTAGGTGTGTTACACTGGGTAGGTGTGTTTTACTGGTAGGTGTGTTATACTGGTAGGTGTGTTATACTGGTAGGTGTGTTATACTGGGTAGGTGTGTTATACTGGGTAGGTGTGTTATACTGGTAGGTGTGTTATACTGGTAGGTGTGTTATACTAGTAGGTGTGTTATACTGGGTAGGTGTGTTATACTGGGTAGGTGTGTTATACTGGGTAGGTGTGTTATACTGGGTAGGTGTGTTATACTGGGTAGGTGTGTTATACTGGTAGGTGTGTTATACTAGTAGGTGTGTTACACTGGGTAGGTGTGTTATACTGGGTAGGTGTGTTATACTGGTAGGTGTGTTATACTGGGTAGGTGTGTTACACTGGGTAGGGTGTGTTATACTGGGTAGGTGTGTTATACTAGTGGGTGTGTTACACTGGGTAGGTGTGTTATACTGGTGCGTTACCTGGCCGCAGACTCTGTGTGTATCCAACTCCAATCAGACTGGCATTGTTCACTTTGGCCTGAGGGGGGAGACAAACAGATGAGCGCAGATGAAACAGCCAACCAAATGTGCGTGTGCGAGGCGGGTTCTAACGGTCTTGCAGTCAGGTGCACTGCTGTTGTTGCTTTGCTGTTCGCTTCCTACAAATACACTATAGCCTGTCGGAGGTGCTTGCCTTAAATTTGTAAACTTATAACTCTTATGACTCTTCCCTTTGCACTTATTGGTTCTCACGATGTACGTCTCATATTTACATTTACTCATTTAGCAGACGCTTTTATCCAAAGCGACTTACAGTAAGTACAGGGACATTCTCCCTGAGCAAGTAGGGTGAAGTGCCTTGCCCAAGGACACAACATCATATAGCCACAGCCGGGGCTCGATCTCACAACCTCCTGATCATGAGGCCAACGCCTTAACCATTAAGCCATCTGACCCCCCTCATATTCTCATCAGCCCGCTATGGTTGGGGTCTATCACGTAGTTATGATCAGTGACTGATGCTCTTTTGTAAAGCTCTCTTGGAAGTTGCTTTGGATAAAAGCGTCTGGCTAAGTGAATCAATTTTGCACCACTGTTTGCACTACTGTGTATATACCCCCCCCCTCCCCCTTTACTATATATACCCATTCTTCTCTACACTCACTTACTATACTTATATTGCCCCCCCACCCCCCCCCCCCCCCCCCCATCTGTACAGCTAGTGCACACTTTTACTTTTATCTTACTCATTTGTATCTAATTTGTATTTGACATCATATTTTGTATTCCGTTTTACCCTTATTATTATGTTCCATGTATGTTCTATGTTTGCTCTTTCCTGCCAAAGTCAATTCTGTGTTTGTATATCCTGCATAGCGAATACAAAATATACCGTATTCTTCGGACTACAAGTCACACGTTTTTCCATGGTTTGGCTGGTCCTGTGACTTACTCTTTTGAATTATTTTTATATATTACAAATATTATATATCAAAATGAAATGTCTGTTCTTGGTCTCTGATTTTATCGAATAAATTCCCCCCCCCCCCCCCCCCCCAAACATGTGACATAGTCCAGCGCAACTGGTGTTTTTTTCTTATTCATTATGTATTTTTGGGCTGGTGCGACTTAAACTCCGGAGCGACTTGTAGTCCGGAAATACGGTAGTGTTTCTACATTATGTAAATGTATTTGTCCAGACTCACAGACAGAGATGCGTCCTTATCCAGCTGGTACTTGGCTGCAATGCCGAAGCTGGTGTTGTTGCTGCCGGCGGTCCAGGCCAGATTGACCCCGGTCTCCAGCTGATCGTTCACCTTCTGGTAAATGGAACCTCCAAACTCGGTTCCGTCGTTCCTGAAACGAAAGACGAGGGCGAGAACAAGGGGCGGTGAGGTTGTGTCCTTGGGAAAGGTACCTCACCCTACTTGGCTTAGGTGGGAATGTCCCTGTAAGTGCTGTAAGTCACTCTGGATAAGAGCGACTGTTAAATGACTAAATGTAAATGTGGTCAGGTGGGAGTCAGGTGGCTCAGCGGTTAAGGTGTTGGGCTCATGATCGGAAGGTTGTGAGTTCGATTCCCGGCTGCGGCTACGGCTACATGACGTTGTGTCCTTGGGAAAGGCACTTCACCCTACTTGCCTCAGAGGGGAACGTCCTGTACTTGCTGTAAATCACTCTGGATAAGAGTGTCTGCTAAACGACTAGATGTAACTAACTGTTCAGATGTTTAGTGTGAAACGCCTCTCAGGTCTACTCACACGTTGGTGTGAAGCTGGAAATCGCCGGCCTTGTAACCCAGAGCGAAGTTGTTCTTGGCCAGCTTGGACTTGGCCGTGTCGAAGGCCATCTGGTACCCGGCCAGCCAGCCCTCGTAGCCCAGCACGGCGGCTGCGTGGACGGTGGGGCCGGCCATGTCGAAATCCAGATCGCAGCCCACGTTGATGAAGTCCCTCTTGTAGCCCGTCTTCAGCTTGGCGCTCTTCTTCCTGCCAAGAGGGAGGGAGGTAGAGGGATGGAGGGAGGGAGGGAGATGAAGGGAGGGAAGGAAGGAAGGAAAGATGGGAGGGAGAGAAGGAGGGAGATGGAGGGATGGAAAGATGAGAGGAGGAAGATGGAGGGAGGGAGGCAGGGAAAGGCGGGAGGGAGGGAGATGGAGGGATGGAAAGATGGGGGGGATGGAGGGAATGATGGGAGGATGGAGGGAAAGATGAGATGGAGGGATGGAAAGATGGTAGGGAGGGAGATGAAGGGATATGAGATGCAGGGAGGGATGGAAAGATGGGAGGGAGATGGAGGGATGGAAAGATGGGAGAGGGATGGAGGGATGGAGGGAATGATGGGAGGGATAGAGGGAATGATGGGAGGGATGGAAAGATGGGAGGGAGGGAGATGAAGGGATGGAGAGATGGAGGGATAGGAGATGCAGGGAGGGAGATGGATGGAGGGAAAGATGGAAGGGAGGGAGGGAAAGAAGGGTTTGAATGCAAGGGGTTTTCAACTCGGTTGCTACGTGTTTTTTCCAAACCCCCTCACAGGGTTGAAGGGTCCGTTCCTCCAGACAAGCTCCACTAAACACAAACAGCAGCCCTATCTGGGGCATCTCTGCTGGTCTGTCGGTCGACACCTTGCTAACACCATCTGTTTTGGGCCTACAGGAAGTGGTCAGGAGAGGCAGCTCACCAGTGTTGGGCACGAAGGAGGGTGTCCAGAGCCAGCTTCAAACCCTTGGCCAGCTGGAGAGAAAAACAGAGAGGGAGGGAAGGAGGAGGAGGGTGAGTGTGGCGGGGGTGATGAGGATCGTGGTGGAAGATGAATAATCGCCTTTCTATTCACTCCTCCACCAGGCAGGCGGCCATCTTGGTTTTACGGAAGTGTCTGGGGCTCTGGGGGTGGGGGGTGGGGTGGGGGTGCTCACCTGGTCTTCCACGGTGATCTCGGTGGTCAGGGTGTTGTCTGTGTTCCACTTCTGGTTGAAGCTCAGGCCCAGATCGCTGACCTTGTACTTGGTCTCCAGGTGGCCTCCGGCCTTCCCCGTGTCAGTGTTGCTGGTGCCGGAGGTGGCGAACTCCTGAAGGAGGGAGAAGGGGTGGGTGGGTGGGGGGAGACAGGAAGGGAGAGGAAGGAGGTAGAGAGGGAGGATGGAAAGGGGAGGAGGGAGGGAGGGATGTTAGTGAGGATTACCAGGCGTGCTCTAGAGACAGCACCGCAGGGAACTGCAAACCCAGGACAAGGACAGATGAAGAGACACGACAGCGCTTGTTAAAACGAGAGGCGCTGTCGCCAGAGAGAAGAGGAGGAGAAACAGGCGGGGGAAAAAGGGAAAACAAAACAAGCGCCCCTCTCCTCTCCCACCCAACCCCGCGTCACACAGCTCATGTCCAGGGATGGATGACTGGTTTCATTTGGCGTGCTCCACTGGTCACCACCACTTTAGGACTGGTAGATGTTTCGGAGTGTGACAGGGGCATGGAGAGAGGAGAGAGAGTGTGTGTGTCGGTGTGTGTGTGTGGGGGGGGGTTATACAATTATGTCTTTAGGAGAAGAGGGATGTAGTCTATCAGCTGGGACATGGCTGCAGTCGAAAAACTGGGAAGAGAGCTCACACACACACACACACAAACAGAGAGAAGACAGCTTATCCTGCCAACACACACACGCTCTCTTACCATCTGACAATGAAGTCCACAGAGGAAGCAGAAAAACAGGAGAGAAAGAGAGGCAGTTAGATGAGGTTCATTCCCTCTCACACACACACACACACACACACCAGAAAAGAAGGATCACTCGTGTGTCCAGAGCTCATCTGACGCATGCTGTGGTGTGACACATCATGCAGTTACAAGTGAATCATTGGTATGTTCATGTTAAATGTTTCTCCTAATCTAGTTCTGAGTCTAGATCTGAACAGCTTGTGGGAACTCTGCATGCCACTGATCAGGGGCAGGGATGTGCCCTGTTGTCACGGTCAGTCACACACACACACACACACACACACACACACACACACACAATGACAGACACTCTGATACACACACACACACACACACACACAGACAGACAGAGAGCCAGACTGTGAGTCAGCCATTTGGACAGGACTGTACAGCCCTGGGGCATGGGATCTAGACATAAGGCTACAGACCTAGTACAGAGAAACAAAGGAGGGAGAGACAGAGAGAGAGAGAGAGAGAGAGAGAGAGAGAGAGAGAGAGAGAGAGTGAGAGAGAGAGAGGGACAGTAGGGAAACTCACAACTCGCTCTGGGCCTTCGTCTTGAGGTCCAGCTTGATGACACCGAAGCCTAGAGAGAAAAAAAAAGAGGGATGGGGACAAGACAGATGACGGATGAAGAGGAGGGGGGAGGAGGACGAGAAAGAAAGACAAAGGTCAGGCCTCAGCTGTGTGTATGGATCGGAGAATCGTGAGTGATGGAGAAACCAGGAGGAGAGGAGGAGGGAGCATGGTGACCCCTTGGGGCTGCGCTTCAGAGGTCAGGGGTCAGGATGTCACCATCTGAGTCCTGTATTCTCACCTCTTAATGACCCCAGGTAAGGAGATGCAGGGGACTGGGTGTGTATGTGAGAGAGAGAGAGAGAGAGAGAGAGAGACAGAGAGACTCGTATGTGACTCACCATAACCCTTGCTGAAGAGGTCTTTGGCAGATTTGCCCAGATCAGCGTATGAGGGGGGGACGGCCATTTTCACTGTGGAGAGACACAATTTAAAAGGTTAATTTCTTACACTTCCAACACACACATACATACGTACAGCACAGCAGGGCAGCAGAGGCTAACACACACACACACGGCACTGTAGCAGCAAAATCTCCACACAGAATTTAGTCTACAAGTACACACAGGTTGCTTACTCAACAAACACAAAAACCCACACAGCGCTTAGCTATGCTTAGGCCTGGCTCGCTCCAAGGGAAACACTAGCGCCGGAGCACAAGACGTGCTAACTAGCATAGTGCTAACTACGGTAGGATAGCATCAACTCATTGACATGGACTGGCCAACCTGCTGTTCACGTCAAGCACCTTCCCGCAGCTGGTAAAGAAAGCACTGATGGTCAGCTGGCCTGTTCTAATAGAAGCTATTCAAGGCTAGGCTAGGCTAGGCTAAGCTAAACTAGGCTAGGCTTTGTAAAACTAGGCTAAGCTAGGCTACAATAGCAACATCCAATACCCATACCAACATCCTACCAAGCTATGAAGTGTGAATATAGCTTAGCCTACTGAACAGTTGATCAATCAGGTCCTGAAACACTAAGGATCTGTGCTAGGCTAGGTCTGGGTTCAAGGCTAAACCAGGCTAAATCTGCTTGCTAGACTAAACTAAGCTGGGCTAGACTAGATACATTTGTTATATACTGTCTGGGTGCATGCTACTAGTCTAGACTACAATGGCTCATGTAGGTGCTGTAAACCAGGCTAGGCTAGGCTCGGCTATGCTGGGCAATGCCAGGCTATGCCAGGCTATGCCAGGCTACCACTGGACCCGTGATCCACTACCTCTACCAACCCCACATCTCAGCCAATCACATTAATCCCACTGATGCTCTGGCAGTGTTCCCCTAGACAGCATTGCCATCTCTAATGGGATTGCCTTTCTATAAAGAAGAAAAGGCTGATGCTCTGCATTCACTACATAACGGGAGTCAGATGGCTCAGCGGGGTAAGGCGCTGGCCTCGTGATCGGTTGCGAGTTCGATTCCCGGCTGTGGCTATGTGATATTGTGTGTTCACCCTACTTGCCTCAGGGGAATGTCCCTGTAAATCGCTTTGGGTAAAATGAAAATGAATATTTAATACCACATTGATTTTGGCCCTCGGAGCCTTGACAGGTAAACTACTAGGTTAGCATCAGATGGTACCCGACACGTCTAAACTTCTGCCAAAAGCATTACATTGTTGGATGCTCCTTGTAGAACCGCGTCATTAGAACCACTTACAAGAACCTCTTAAACTCTCTTAAATGGAAGGGCTTTTGTAGACTTAGTGATCAGGTAACCTGAGAAAGACAGATGCCCTGACTTGTTCTCTTGGGTTGGGCTTTATAATCAGGGTTGTGTAATTAGGTGTAACAAGTGCAGCTCTCTGTCACACCTAGCCTAGGTACACTTGACATTCATGCAGTAAAATGGCTTTAAATCACAAGCGTCAACCTCCAGTCCTCGAGGGCCACTGTCCTGACACTTTTAGATGTTTCCCTGCTCCACAGAGCTTGATAATGACCCTTCATTAGAACCAGGTGTGCCGGAGCAGGGAAACGTCTAAAACCTTCAGGACAGCAACACCTTGAGGACTGGAGTTTGACACCCCTGGTTTAGATCAACAGTAGGGCATACGTCGAGAGCAATGTCGATTTGGATGAAAGCCTGAATACCTAATGAATGTCCCTGTACTTGCTGTAAGTCGCCCTGGATAAGCTCGTCTGCTAAATGGAAATGAATATCAAATCAAATGCGTCACCTTGTTCTGAACCCAGATACAGCGTTATTCTCTGCTGAGAAAGCCTGTCAGCTGATTGGTTGGTTGGTTAATTAGTTATTTAGCGGTTAGGTGTTAGTTTGTCATCTGCTTAACATATGCAGCCTGCAGTGTTAGCATGCGTTAGTATGCAGCGTAGCGGTGCTGCATGGTCACAGTAACCCCACTATAAGACACGAGGGCAGGCCACAGAATATTGAGCAAGGCTGGCCTCGTTTGGCCGTTCAGCAGTTTTCACCAGCGCACACTGCACCGCACTCGTCATCAGGGCGTGTGTGTGTGTGCGCGTGCGTGTTCTGTGACTCAAGGTGACATTGCCACAGTGGGGCGTGTTCTTCTGCAAGGGAAGGTGGGGCAAGCTTTGTCTCAACTGCTCTGGAAAGCCACCTTCCTTGGTCTCCTCTCCCTTAACCAACCCTCAGCCCATCCGGGGTTCAACCTCAACGCTTTCACTGAACCACGCCTGTGACTATCAACAGACCGTGAAGGATGAAGGAGAGGAGAGAGGAGGTATAGGAGGAGGGGAGGGGTGGGGTGGGGGTGTGGGGAAGACGTTATCTAGAGCTGGTGGGGTCAAAGCTCAACGTAGGGACCATAGTCTAGAAACCCTGATGACAAGGCACCACTCCCCCCGCCCTCCCCTGGCCCCGCCCTCTATCTCCCCCCTCCCCCCACCCCACCGCCCCTCCCCGGCCCCTGCCGCCACTCACCGGGTGCCTTGGGTGCGGGGATCTCACAGGCCTCACAGGTGCTTTTGCTCTCTGCCTGCTTGACCTCTACCTTGGGCTCTTCCGGCAGCGCCACGCTCACCACTGCCACTGCCACTGCTACCTGCTCCTCTGCTGTCTCTGACATGACTCTTTGGGGGGGGGGGGGAGGGAGGGAGGGAGGGAGGGAGGGAGGGAGGGGAAGTGGTAAGCACATCGTTGGCATGCATTTTGCACTACTGTGTATATGCCCCCCCTCCCCCTGTACTACATATATCCATTCTTCTCTACACTCTCTTACTATACTTATATCCCCCCCCCCCCCATCTGTACAGCTAGTGCCCAATTTTAATTTTATCTTATTATTATTATTATTATTATATTTTTTATTCTGTTCCTATTTTACCCTTATTATTATTTTACATATATGTTCTATGTTTGCTCTTTCCTTCCCAAGTAAATTCTGTGTTTGTATATCTTGCATAGCGAATAAAATAGATTCTGATTCTCTGAACTGTTGTCATAATAACATGTGACCTCTGCATGTTACCGTCACCTCTATATTAGGTCATGTTGGCCGGGTTCTGTCTTTGAACCCGGTCACCTTGGCTAATGTACAAACGAACACCCAGACATGAGCTCAAACGAACCTATGGACTTGACATCTGTGTGTCCACAGCTGGGATCCCCAGCCCAGTCTCTCCCTGTCCTCATCTTACATTCACATCACATTTCTTCAAGGGAGTCAGGTGGCTCAGCGGGTTAAGGCATTGGCCTCATGAGCAGAAGGTTGTGAGTTCGAACCCCGGCTGTGGCTATGTGATGTTGTGTCCTTGGGCAAGGCACTTCACCCTACTTGCCTCGGGGAGAAATGTCCCTGTACTTGCTGTAAGTCACTCTGCATAAAAGCATCTGCTAAATGCTGCTAAATTTCTGCATTCAGCAGACGCTTTTATCCGAAGCAACTTCCAAGAGAGGAGTCTCACGTCACATGCACAGGCCCCCGTAATTATGTTAATCAGAATCAGAATCAGAATCAGAATCGGTTTTTATTCGCCATGAATGTTTACACATACAAGGAATTTACTTCGACATTACATGTCATGTAAAAGGGATACCATGATGTAAGGAATGAAAGGGGCTGCTAATGCAGTCAGCGGCCATGCGGTTTGTGTTCCGTAGCTGTGAACTGAACCTGCAGTGACGGGCACGGGGACGGGGGGGGGGTGACGACACGTGATCTGCAGGCCGCACGTGTGCGCGTTTGCAGACGCTATGGGGCTATAAAACACACACGCGCGCACACACACACACACAAACAGCTCTGCTTTCTCCCCTGACTTCCTGCTGCCTCAGTGTGTTTCTGAGAGGCTGATTCTCAGGGAAGGGTGCTGACCTCGCTCGATGGTCTGGCCTGTTTGTCAGTTCACCAAACCCTACAAGCACGCGCGCACGCACACACACACACACACACACACACTCTCTAGCCCCATCTCGCCTCCCACCTCCCTTCTTACCTTTTCCCTTGTTGCCCCCCCCCGCAAACCCTCACTGTCCTCTCTTCCCCAGCTCCCCGAACCCCCTGTTCTATATTCGTCCGGGGCGAATCCGACACTACCTCGCATGTGACCGTGCTGTCTTCGAAATGGTGGCTTTGCCCTGTCAACCATTCAGCACCTTTTCCCATAAGTCTGACCTCTACACCGCACCCCCCACACCCACCCTTCCACTATCACACAAACCACACCTCTCTCTCTCTCTCTCTCTCTCCCTCTTTCTCTCACACACACACACTCTCCTCTTTCCTTCTGCCCCCTGAGAGGAAAACATGTTCCCTGGGTTCCTGGAGATCCCAACGACACCATGACTGTCCAGCCACAAGGAGCGGTAAACACCTGGTGACATTCAAAGCAAGGTGGCGGCCATGCTGAGCTTCCGAACCGCAGCACAACCACAAGACAACCTCAAGGATTGACCGAGCAAGGGGGGGTGAAAAGAGACTAAATGTACAAAGACATACAAAACTGACACCACCAAAACCCCGCAGGTATTCAGCCTAATTCTAGTGAACAAACAGTGTCATCTTGTCTCTTTGTTCTTGACTCACTAGACTCTATATCCTAGGTTCTATATCCCATTACACTCACTACTCTATATTCTGGATTATATATCCCTCTACACTCACTAGACTCTATATTCTATATCCTTCTACACTCACTAGACTCTATATTCTATATTCCTCTACACTCACTAGACTCTATATTCTAGATTCTATATTACTCTACACTCACTAGACTCTATATCCTAGGTTCTATATCCCACTACACTCACCAGACTCTATATTCTAGGTTCTTTATACCACTACACTCACTAGACTATGTCTCTCTACACTCACCAGACTCTATATCCTTCACCCTATATTCTATACTAACCAGACTTTAGGGTATATCTTCCCCAGCTTATCAAACCGAGTGCCCCACTGGAAACCCCATGTTTGACATGTAGTATGAGGAATGTATGTGTGTGAGATAAAGATGACAGCAGTCGTGTTACACCTATTGAATTTATAGCCTGGATGTGACCCACAGGCCTTGGGTGATACATGTTCATGTATCTTGAACTACTCAAAATGACATTCCTAGTGGCCAGACCAGAACCTGTTTTCCTGTGCGGTTTACATTCCTATAGTCATAAAGCCTCCAGACCTTCATATTATCAAGAGTTTTAGAGATATGTCAATATCACTGGTAAGCACATGGTCTATCTACTGTGGGTTGCACTGTACAGCACTTCACTGTACATTAAGATTAAATAGAATTACGCTGACTAATATTTTGATCTAATCTTTAGTGGATTATTTCACATAATAGCTCACATAGTAGGCCTACACAGCTAGAACCATATATCATTCAGGTTCGACCAGTCCAATGCTCCTGTACAAATAAACAAGAAAGTTGACCTTGAAACTCGGGTTAGATCCTAGGTTAAAAAAGAAATCCCCTCCCTCTCAATCTGCAGCTGTGGGTTCAGGGTCTTTATCGACCGTGGGTTTTTCAGGAGATTATGAATTTCAGAACTTTGGAGAGCGACAGATACGATTTTCTTTAGGAGAAAGCAGGTAAAACGTCCAGTGGCCTCCTGTATAGGTTACACTGTCTTGAGTCTTTCAAAGACAGTGGTTCTATTTTCACTTTCTTTTCTTGCGCCATCCACTGGACTCTCTGGAGGTCTTAGTGCTGGGTGCTAATGACCAGACCGCACTACTAAAAACCCAGAATATTCATGATCGTTTTATAATAAACGACTGTGTGTGTGCTGAAGGATCTGTCCCACAGAAGAGGTGCAACCTGCTTGTCATTGTACCCGGGACGGAGACTGTATGGTAGACTAGGCCATTTTTTTGGATCCCCTAACAAAACACTCGCTAAAACACCTATCCGCATAATTGATGGCGCCACATTGCCCTTTGGGATTGACAGATGGTCAAATCTCCATTGTTAATTCTTCAAAGCATTAAGCCATTTTTTGAGGGGGTCATTTTAACATTCGACCCAAGCCGAGCTTTCACTTTTTAAACCGACAGTGCTTGACTAAATGGCATATGAGACGTTGTATAAAAAAATAAAGAAAGGCGTATGATTTCGCGCAGATATTAGTAGTTTGCTTGACAGGCCTGTAAAGCCAATGCAGCCCTGGAACATTGCGGACTCGCCCCCCCACCCCGTGTTCTCCCTTCTGCAATAAGTCAAACAAATCACAAAGCCACAAATACAACACCATCGAATAAATAAGCAATCAAGACGCTCAGAAAAAGGATGGAATGCACTGCAAATTGTCTATTTCGCCTACCTTGTAGTAGTTGAACGATGCGCACAGTTGCAGAACGCTGTGTCTCGCGCAGTAGGGCACAGTGAAGGAGAAAGCAGCGAGGGGCGGACGGACTGAGCATGCGCGTTCCAGCCACAGCGAGGGCGGGGCCGTTGCGTAATATTTGTTATTTTTTTATTTTATTTTTCATTCATGTCAGAATAAACATGACAAATCTGCAGACAGTAGTAACACATCCATGAATTAGAAATGTATACGAGGGGATATACAACACAATATACAAAATAGAAAAATAACCTTAATAAAATATAAATCTAACATAATTATAGGAAAGCATGATCACATAGTTTGTCTAAAATTTGAGAGGTTTTAATAGCTTTTTTTTTAATTATTATTTAGAAATAGAGTCAAAAAGCAATTTAAGTTCAAAGAGGAGCAAGTTAAAGTTGGGATTGGAATGGAATACTCTTGCTTTATGAATATGAAATTGACCAAACCGTTGCGTAATTGTCATTGAGGAAAGAAGCGTAGGCAAAAAAAAAACGTTGAAACAAATAGACTTTTCCTTTTTTTCGTATTTACTATTGCGCCATCGCTGAGCGACAGGTGTTTTAAAACCCTGGTTTGAATTAAACGATTGAACTAAAGTATGTATTAGGCTGGTCTGAACTTAGTTTATTTGTTATATATATATATATATATATATATATATATAACAGATAGATATATACTATATCTATACTCGCTCACTTACTATAGTTATATTTCCCCATCTATACAGCTAGTGCCCACTTTTATCTCACTTTTATCTTATTTGTATTTTATATAACTTTTTTAATCTACCCTTATCATGTTCCATATATGTTCTGTTTGCTCTTTCCTGCCATAGTTAATTCTGTGTTTGTATATCTTGCATAGCGAATACAAACAGGGGCCCGTTCTTCGTACGTCGCTTAATACATCCGAGATCAAATGACACATCCAAGATCAGAATCAGAATCAGAATCAGAATCAGAATGGGGGTTTATTCGCTATGCAAGATAAACAAACATAGAATTTACTTTGGCAGGAATGAGCAAACATAGAACATAAATGTGGCCTACTAATAAAATGAAAATGAATACAATGTAAAGATACACTGCAGATATGGTACATATAGACAAGGAATACAAATGTTACAAATAATACAAATGATGCGAGTAGTGCAAATGATACAGGTAACATGGAATACAATGTTACAAATAATACAAATGATGCGAGTAGTGCAAATGATACAGGTAACATGGAATTGCAAGTGACATGGGTACAGAGTGGAATGGGTATATATATATGGTACGTTGGGGGGGGGGGGGGGGGGGGATATATACACAGTGGTGCAAAAATCACAGTTGTAAGTTTAAAGTGTTTTGTGCTAAAGTGGCAGAGTGCGACTGATGAAGATGATTTCATCGTGCGAATCATGATCCGGCTAACTGGGTTCTTCGAACAAACCTGTTGTGTATGATTAGTATCACTGGATACGATTATGTGTTGGCTTAAAAGGGGATATGTATCGATAATAGAAACATTGATCAGCAACGCTGCTATTGGCTGTTCAGCATGGCCAAATAACGTGCCCACCTTTTCTCCCAATCAGAACAAGAGCTTTTAATGGAAGGTTATGCCGAATTTGAGTCGTTATTTAAAACGACAGGGAACACCTCAAAGTCTGCAAATGCCAGGAGAGTGTGCTGGCAAAAAGTAGCAGACAAATTAAAGTAAAAGTGAAATACAAGAATATTCTACAAAATGGTAGCCTTTAATTCATACTGTCTTTATTTTAAAAAGCCACTTATTTTTCCTCCCTTTTAAAAACCACTGTTAAATGATTTGTTTGTCTATTTATAACAGCCACAAAGAAAAAGGCTGAAAAAAACTGTATCTCTCAACAATTACACTTTATCCCGCAATACCCGATTAATTTGAAAAACTGCGAATTATTCTCCTACCTTCCGCGAGAGGTTGCTCGCGTATGGCTGCGACGTACTTTCCTATCTCCTCCGCTTATAAAGCCTCAATCTAATCTTGTTTACATGAAGTAAACCTGCTCCCGAGCAGGTTTGCGTTTACGGACATGTTGCTATGACGACAAGTCTAGGATGAGCTTCGAAGAACCAAACGATCCAAGATAATGCCAAATCGTCAACAGTTAAATCCAGCTAACTGATTTAGCGACGTACGAAGAACGGGCCCCAGATTCTGATTTTCCTACTGGGTTATGGGGCCATCAGCGTTGCCATGGTGACGGTTTGGGCTTGAGTAGTGTTGATACTACGTCATCAGTGAGCGCGTTGATGAGCGGATCGTCAACGTCTGTGTGGCTTAACGAGTGGCTTTCTTTGAAGATTTTACAGGTAAACCAAACGTACTGTCATGGAAAATAGATGATGTCTGCATGTCAACTCTGTATGCTGAACTAATATGGAGCTACCTAGCGAACGATAGTTTACTCACTGTACTACCATAGCATACCATAGCCTCGCTAGCCATGCTCACCTTAATCAAGTATGTTCTGTGGCGTTAGCAAACTGGTACCTAGCTAATTAGAACAAGAGATCAAGAGAACATTAGATCATTCTGACTATTTCCTAACTCCTGTTCGTGAAGGTGCTTGAGAGATGTGTGAGGGACCGTCTAGGATATCTGGTCCAATCCCCCCAGACCCCTCTCTGTTCCCCGAGTACTACAGGCGACCTGCCTCCGGTAAGAAGTTGCAGCAGAACTGGGGAGGGAGGTGGCTGAGCGGTTAGGGAGTCGGGTTTATAATCAGAAAGGTTACTTGTTCGCTTCCAGGTCATGCAAAATGACCTTGTGTCCTTGGGCAAGGCACTTCACCCTACTTGCCTCAGGGGGAATGTCCCAGTACTTGCTATAAGTTGCTCTGGATACAGCGTCTGCTAAATGTAAAATGTTAAAAAACGTTAACATCAATTAGTTGAGTTCAGTGTGTTTATTAGCTCAGCGTGTGAAATGGGAATTCATCCATAATTTTAATCTCACTCGCCCCCATCTTCATGTGTTGAACCCCAGCCAGGGGTCGCCTGGAGGGGAATGCTGAAGGGGGCCCTGGCCTGCTGTCCGGACCCCTGGCTCCAGATCCTGTTATGCACCCTGGCTTCTACAGTGCTCGTGCCCCTCGGGCCCCCCGCATCGGCCCCAACGCCACCCACATCCTGGAGAGGGGCCAGAAAGGTGTGGTAGGGGCCCTGCTTAAACTGGATGGCATCTCTCTCAGCCCCAACCCCCCCAAACACAGTAAGGACAAACATAATTATAATTTTTTTTGTCATGCAAGTTACACAAACACAGAATTTACTTTGGCAGGATGGAGCAAACATAGAACATATACAGGGCTTGAAGGTTACAAATAAAAAGAAGGCAGAACAGTTCTTGCTCACAGGGTCTACACACCCTCCACATTAGGACTTTTCACATATGACTCACAGTGCTCACAGTTCAAGTCATCTGAAGTTGGATGTGCCAACATGACGTTGTGCCCTTGGGCAAGACACTTCACCCTACTTGCCTCAGGGGCTAATGTCTCTCCTTGCTGTAAGTCGCTCTGGATAAGAGCGTCTGCTAAATGACTCAATGCAAATGTCACGTGCCCCTGTGTCCCTCAGAGCAGATGCTGCGTGACTACGGGAAGGAGAACGTGCGCCGGCTCCGAGAGATCCAGAGGAGATGCCGGGAACAGGAGGTCCAGAGACAGCAGGCCCGCCCCGTGCCGGTGAAGGCCCTCTGGAGCTCCCCAAAGTACCAGGACGTCCCCTCCAGAGTCATGGCCCAGCTGCAGGTGAGAGGCCGACCCGTGCAGGCGGGGCAGAGAGATCAGCATCCGAACCATGTCATTTTTCCAGAGTGGCTGTTCACAGTCCGAGCCACTGCTGACCGCTTGCTTTCTAGACTTTACATATAGTCATTCAGCAGATGCTCTTATCCAGAGTGACTTACAGCAAGTACAAGGACATTCCCCCTTGAGGCAAGTAGGGTGAAGTGCCTTGCCCAAGGACACAACATCATGTTGACACAGCCGGGGTTAGAACCGGGCACCTTCTGAATTACTAACCTGTGCCACGTGACTCATGACTCATGACTCAGGTCTAGAAGATTGTGAACATTGTTATCCGTCACGGAAGCACTGGGAGATAAGTCTCCTCCATTTCTCCTCCTAGCAAGAGAACAGCCCTCCTGCCAGGCCGGAGTGTCAGAACTTCCTGAAAGCCCACTCCCACTGCGGCTCTGCTGGTCGTCCCCAACCACAGCGGGCCACCTCACCCTCGGCGTGTCCATCTCCTCGTCCAGCCTCACAGAGCAGCCTGCAGGTGAGAGGACATCCTGTATCAGAATCAGAATTCGTTTTTATTCGCCATGCAAGTTACACAAACACAGAATTTACTGTGGCAGGATGGAGCAAACAAAGAATATATATGGGATTTCAATAAAGTTACTAAATAAAAAGTAGGCAATAGCTATACATGGATCTGAGTATAAAAACTATAAAGATTATAAAAACTAGTATATTGGTGAGAATGAATATATACAACAGGGGGTGGGGGGGGCTTATGTACACGGTAGTGCAAGATGTGGGCAGAATAACATTCAGGGATTTTGTGGAGGTGTGGGTGGAGTTGTGTTTTGGGGGTACAGTAGAAAAGCTCTTCTCTCCTGCCTGTTTGTTGTTCGTGGTGCCCCAGTTGGAGGTGCGGGGGAAGACGGTGGACTTTGTGAGCCACAACGCCCGCGGGGCTGGGAAGACTGGGATGCGACGTTCCCAGTCTCTGACCAGCCTCAGGAACAAGCCCATCCCCAGCGCTGTCAAGGGACAGGTCCCTCAGTAGTGAGTTCATCTCTGTTTAACACAAAATCCCCCACTTCAGAATTAGAATGAGTTTTTATTCGACTTGTAAGTTACACAAACTCAAAATGTCCTGTGGCAGGATAGAGCAAGCAAAGAACATATATGGGACTTAAACAAAGATGTTTATATAAAAGTATAAACAGTATAAAGTATATGGCTGAGAATGGATACATACTACAGGGGCGGGGGGGAGTATTTAGACATTAGTGCAATTGCTCAAAGTGATCAGGTTTCAAAGTGGCTTGTGCAGAGGGCAGCTGGATTGACTGGGCATCAATCCTGTGTAGCACCAGTTTACAAGCACTGGTAGGTGAGTTGTGTAAATTCCATATACCATGAGCCAGTTAGGTTATTTTCGAAGTGTGTGTATCGCATTTATTTTGCTTTCTCTCTCACTCTCCTTCACTCACTCACTCTCTCCCTCTCTCTCTGTCTCTGTCTCTCACTCTCCTCTCTCGCTCTCTCAGCCTGGAGGAGAGGAAGGAGCAGTGGAGGAGAGAGGCAGAGGAGAGGCGGAGGAACGCCCCTGATCCGTCTGTCCCAGCGGGCCACACCCTGATGTCAGATAGGGAGAGGCAGGAGACGCTGCACACCCTGAAAGACAGTACGTCGCTCCTCCTTTTCTCAGCCCGCCTACAGATTAGTCTTCCCATTAAGCTTCTTATCTCAAAAGGCATGCAGGATACATTTTACATTGCATTTAGTCATTTAGCAGATGCTCTTATCCAGAGTGACTTACAGCAAGTACAGGTACATTCCCCCCTGAGGTAAGTAGGGTGAAGTGCCTTGCCCAAGGACACAACGTGATGTTGGCACAGCCAGGGTTTGAACCAGGGACCTTCTGATTACCAGCCCGACACCCTAACCCACGTCTCCAATAAAGGCTTGTTCTGATGCTTGCGCTCTCTTTTCTTCCCTCTCTCTGTCCCTCTCTTTCTGACTCTGTTCTCTATCGGTCTGTTTCTCTTTCTCTGTATCTTTCTCTCTCTCTCTCCCTGCCCCCCCCCCCCCGTCCCGCCATCCCCCCCGTCTCCTTCCCAAGCTCACAAGACTCTGGTGGCCGAGCTGCTGTCTCTCCCGGTGAGGGCTGACACCCTAAGCACCCGCTCACGACGCAGCCAGCTGGACCACCAGCTCTCGGAGGTAGAAGAAGCGATCAAGATCTTCTCCAGGGACAAGGTCTTCGTTAAGATCAACTCCTAACCTTCCTGTGGCTAAGGGGAGGGGAGGGGGGGGGGCATTCTGCCGGAGGGAGGACATAGGAGATGTTTGGAAAGACTACAAGGAGCTGTGTGTTGTCTTTCGTTGAGCTTTTAGATGTGAATTGATTGAATGAAGTCCTATTTTTGTAAGCAGGATTCCTTAGAATTTCCTACTACTGATATTGAATGTATTACATAGTTTGATCCTTGATAGAATAAGACTCTGGGGTGACAGACAGGGTGTACCGTAAATGCAAGGATATCAAATCAACTTTTGTAACTGACTGGAACGTTATCCTGTATTTTCTTATTAATTGTGTTTGCAATGTGTGATGCACTGATGTTATTCTATTGAAACTACTGACTATAATGAATTTCTCATGCACAAATGGAGGATTTACTCAGTTTTTTATAATAAAAAAAGCACTTGCCAGGATTTATTTCGGTTGTTTTAGATTATTAATCCGTTTGTGTATATATGTCATGTTTTTAATACAAAACTCATTTTGCTTGAGCACAGAGCCTTGCGTGTCCTCATCCATAGCCACGCCCCCAATGACACGTGACCAGTGCCCAGCTGCCCCCTCTGCTCTCATTGTTCGCTAGCTCTAGGCTAACCGCTAGTTTAGCTAGCTAATAAAAACCGCTGGTTCTCTTAAGTGAATTTATTTCCAAGTGCGACATAAAACACGACTATACAACCATGAGTAAACGGAAAGCGCCGCAGGAATCCCTAAATGAGGGAATTACGGACTTTCTTGTGGGTGAGTTATGGGTTATGTGGCTACGGTAGCTCGAACTGCTTTCGGACAGCGAGAAGTGCAAGTTAGCTTGCTAGCTAGCCTAGCTAAACTAGAGTCAGCGCAGAGAGCTGGACCAGAAACACACATAAACAAAGGCACGCTTCGAGCCAATCTCAGGCTGATCGGGGGTTAAGCGTGTGCTGTTTAAAGCTCCCTGTCTATGAATTGTTTGATCAAGAAGGCATGGGTTTATTTGCACTATCCAGTGATCGCAGTGGGAACCTAAGCCTCCTTAATGATCACTCTGTCATTGTTCTAGAACTAGCCAACTACGAGAGAAACGTCAACAGAGCGGTGCACAAGTACAACGCATACAGGTAGGACGATATCTGTGCAGATCCATTAATGAGGAAGATGAATAAACTTGGGTTTAGGAATAGAACTGAATGGATGTCTGTGTCATGTTCCCTAGGAAAGCAGCATCTGTGATCTCCAAGTACCCCCAGAAGATTAAAAGTGGCACAGAGGCCAAGAAGCTGGTAGGTAGGAGTCAGATGGCTCAGCAGATTAAGGTTTTGGGCTCATGATCGGAAAGTTGTGAGGTCGATTCCCGGTTGTGGTTACATGATGTTGTCCTTGGGCAAGACACTTCACCCTACTTGCCTCAGCGGGGGAATGTCCCTGTGATTGTTGTAAATTGCTTTGGATAAAAGTGTCTGCTAAAATGTAAAATTAAATGAAATATATCTTGATCCATTGTTATACTATGTGGAAGTATCCATTCCAGTGTGTATGGAAGGCACAGAGTGGTAAAGTGTTAGCAAGGTGAAATAAATCCCCTTTCAAATGTGCCTTTTCATCAGGATGGCGTCGGCGAGAAGATTGCAGAGAAAATCGATGAGTTTCTACAAACAGGCAAACTCAGGAAACTGGAGAAGGTAGGCTGAGTCTCTGGGGAACGGTTTACCACAGTCCTGTGCGACCTCGACGTATTTCCCCAAATTCCATCCTCAAAGAAGATTAGATTAGATTCAACTTTATTGTCATTACAAAGGTACAAGTACAGGGTAACGAAATACACTTAGCATTCAACCAGAAGTGCAAAACAGGCAGAATATAGCCGTTAGTATAAGCAGAATATACAGAGTATGTACAGGGTATTAAAGTGATTTGGTATCCACAAATATACAGCTGTATTGTATAAATTGTTACAGTATCGTATGTACAGTATTTTTTACAGAGTTTACAGTGTTGCATGTACATATAGTGCAAAATGGTACTATATGCAGATGTGCAAAATGAAACAGTGTGAAAAAGAGTATGAAAAAGAAATGTCTGTTTTGGGTTTTTAGATTCGCAATGACGACACGAGTTCGTCCATCAACTTCCTTACCAGAGTGACTGGTATCGGGTATGTTCTCCTGCTCTGCTGCACTTGACCGGCTGGAATCTGAAAGATTCTGAAGATGTTTTCTTAAAGGAATATTCTCTCTCTTGTTCATCTAGACCTGCTGCAGCCAGGAAGTTCTTTGACGAGGGAGTCAAGACACTAGAAGGTATGTTATTTAGATTGTTCCTCAGACGTCAGATTTTTGAAGACTTGAGTTGACTGACAAATCAATGCACTGCTGTCTCTTTTAGATCTGAAGAAGATTGAACACAAACTGAACCATCATCAGCAGATTGGGCTAAAGTAAGTGCTGGCTGTCCTATACACACACACACACACACACAGTGTGTGTTACCTGCGTGCGGGGAGTCATGTGGCTGAGCGGCTAGGGAGTCAGGCTAGTAATCAGAAGGTACCCGGTTCGAACCCCAGCTGTGCCAACATTACATTGTGTCCTTGGGCAAGGCACTTCACCCTATTTGCCTTAGGAGGGAATGTCCCTGTACTTGCTGTAAGTCGCTCTGGATAAGAGCGTCTGCTAAAATGACTAAATGGAAAGGTGACACTGTGCTTCCCGCAGGTACTTTGAGGAGTTTGAAAAAAGAATTCCACGAACCGAGATGGAGAAGATGGAAGTGAGTGACTGAACCACGAGCGGTTTGCCATGAAACATCTTCCACGTCGTTGTGTGTACCTGAAAGGTGTTTATGTGTGTGTGTCTGTGTGTGTACAGGTCCTTATCCTAAAGGAGCTGGAGAACGTTGGCACCGACTACATCGGCACAATCTGTGGGAGTTACAGGAGAGGTGAGAGGATGCAGGCCGCGGTTAGGGGAGGGTTCGAGCAGTGGGTGTGTGTGTTAATGCAGGCCTGTTAGAACTTCCTCTGTGTGAACTGGCCTATCGCTGCATTGTTCTCTCTGGAAGGATAACAACATCAGTGAAGGGTCATTAAATAAAATGACGCCTTGCTGTTTCATCGTTAGATGAGCAGTGCATTAATGGCACTTGTAAGGCACTTAGAAATATCATCTGTTGTGTTTCTTGCTAATCCTTGTGTGGAAACTAGCTAGTACCGTTGCTTTATTGGTTCGTGTTGCTTTATTGTTCGCATCCCTTAGGTAGACTACTGTCCGTCGAAGACTCGCCTTAAATTTGTAATTTGTTCTGCTAAAAGCTCTTATAGCTCTTCCCTTGGCACTTATTGGTTCTCATGATGTATGTTTCATAATCTATAAGCCTGCTATGTTTGGGGTCTATCACATTGCTATGCTCAGTGACCGATGCTCTTTTGTAAGTCGCTTTGGATAAAAGCGTCTGCTAAATGAATAAATGTAAATGTAATGTAGATCAGGGGGAGCCATAGTAATAATATATTACGGGAGTCAAGTGGCTGAGCGGTGAGGGAATCGGGCTAGTATCAGAAGGTTTTGGGTTAGAATCAATAAGAGCGTCTGCTAAAATGACTGAATGTAATATTATCCTCTGATATCGTTCATTGTTAATGACACCCATGTCTTGTGTGTGTGTGTGTGTGTATCTCAGGCGCACAGTCCAGTGGGGATATTGACATCCTTCTAACCCACCCTGACTTCACGTCGGAGTCTGAAAAACAGGTATTCGTTCACCCAATGCATGACCTCTGCACCATCGCTCCAGTGCAGCGACGGGCCTTCCCCTGCAGGGTCTCATGCCCGCCTCCCCTCCCCTTCTCTCCATCCCCAGCCCAAACTCCTCCATGACGTCGTGGATCACCTGGTATCCATCGGGTTCATCACCGACACCCTCTCCAAAGGGGACACCAAGTTCATGGTGAGGCCTGCGAGCGTTTTGAGGGGAGGTGGGGGCTTGTTCGGTGGCATTAATGTCTGAGACCGGTCGCTGCGTCTCCAGGGGGTGTGCCAGCTGCAGCCGAGCGAGGAGGATGATGAGGAGAAGGGGGAGGAAGAGTACCTTCACAGGCGCATTGACATCAGGTGACCGTGACAGCCAATCAGCCGCTCTCCTCTCAGACATGGTCCTTGTTGAGCAGGGTAGACGACAGCATGGCGGGCTGTTTGTTATGCTGAAGATGTCTTGTTTCAGTACAGAAATCCATACTTGTGTTGTCAGACTCTTAAAGAATCAACATCCTGTTTGAGTACAGGGTGAAGGATTAATAAGGATGTATGTAGGGAGGGCTGAGCGGTTAGGGAATTGGGCTGGTAATCAGAACGTTGCCGGTTTGATTCCCGGCCGTGCCAGATGACTTTGTGTCCTTGGGCAAGGCACTTCACCCTACTTGCCTCAGGGGGAATGTCCCTGTACTTGCTGTAAGTCGCTCTGAATAAGAGCATGTACTAAATAACTATACCTTTTTCACGTTACCTCTCTTGTTCTGCTCCAGGTTAATTCCTAAGGACCAGTACTTCTGTGGCGTTCTGTATTTCACTGGGAGCGACATCTTCAACAAGAACATGCGAACCCATGCTCTGGAGAAGGGCTTCACCCTCAACGAGTACACCATCCGGCCACTGGGGGTCACCGGTGAGTCATGCTCGCTGAGTTCAAAGGTCAAACCTCGAGTTTTCCAGAAGAGCTTCAGGTGTCACCAATCCTGGCCCACGAGGGCCACTGACCCATTATGAGGCTTCCACAGAGCTTGATACATTTATTTACATTTACATTAATTCATTTAGCAGACGCTTTTATCAAAGCGACTTACAAGAGAGAGCTGATAACGACCCATTCATTAGAATCAGTTGTGCTGGAGCAGGGAAACACCTAAAACTGTCAGGACAGTAGCCCTCAAGGACCAGGGTTGGTGACCCCTAGCTTAGAGAAAGGAGGAAAGTGTGTGTGTGTGTGTGTGTGTGTGCGTGTGCGTGTGCGCAGCCCTGTGATTGCTGTAACTTTTTCATTTTAAGAGTGTCTACTAACAATCCAGGGCATGTACAGCTATTGCCCACAAATTTTTTTGTTTGTCTTTATCTTATTTAAGTTCCGTAAATGTTCTTTGTTTGCTCTCCGTCCTGCCACAGTAAATTCCATGTTTGTGTATCTTGCATGATGAATAAAAACGTATTCTGATCACTGGAATGTACGTTCACTCAATACACTTTTATAAAAGCACATACAAAATGAGTACTATATCAGATTCAGATATCCCTTGTGTTTCTCATTGTCCTCTGGTGGTGTTTCTCTGGCTAGGCATGGCTGGGGAGCCTCTGTTGGTGGACAGTGAGAAGGACATCTTTGACTACATCCAGTGGAAATACAAGGAGCCAAAGGAACGCAGCGAGTGAAGGACCAGGGCACCAGCTTCTGTCCCTTAAAAACACCCACCATTCTGCTGCCAACATGCCTGACAAACTTGCGTGTCTGAATCGCGACGGTTTTGCTTTTCAAAAGCTTTTTCTGGTTTAATCAGCGAACGGATATTGATGAAACACGGTGAATACGATACATGTCGAGGTGGGAGGAAAATATTGTCAAGGGAGAATTTTACCATTATTTTTTACCTGTTACATGATCATAGTTGATGTCTTTATGCCATTGTCTGACAGATCACGCAAACAAAACACTTTTATTTATTGGTGACTTAGTTTCAATCCCAATTTAACATGAGGGAGTGAATGAGTAGGGAAATGTGATTAGTGTTGGTCTGTCTCATCAGTAGCCTGTTTTAGCTGATGGGTTATTAAACTTGCTAGGCAACAGAGGTTGGAGTTATGTTGACTACAGACACAACCAGGCCATAGCACTGGCCTTCCAGATATTTTGTTATTCTGTCACAGTTGTATAAAGCACCAGTGTGATGGTTTTTTCCTTCAGATCTGCCCATCAGGATTATATTTATTGTGCTTGAAAGATGTTAGTCAGTTATTTGACTGCCCAACCCTTGATGTTGTTCTTAATGATCTGTATCTATTTCTGTTGGCTTAGTCAACATAGATATAATCAGCGTGTTCTTATATGGAGCTGCAGTATGTTAAATTGGAACGTTTTTATTTTTTTATCTCAGTAGATTAGTAATATTAGAAATTCAACATAGAGGTGAGTCTGGCAAGCAGTGGAACAGTAATCTGGTAAATAGCAATGTTTTATTTTTTTGTTGTTGTTGTCAACCGTGTTTGAATAGTGTGGGTGTGGATATGATAATAAATGTGACATTGTCTAAATGGAACTGTTAAGGGTGTGCACTTATATTTAAGGAACTTGATTCGGTACAGTAAGACTGAAGGATTGGGAATGCGTAAAAAAAAAAGACTCATTCAATGTTGGTGATGTTAGCTTGCTAGCAAGCTCTAATATGCTAAGCTAGCTATGGTTAGCAGTGGTTAAAGTGCCACTAATTTAAATTTGAACCCAAGCCACTAAGTTGAGGCTTCACCTTGTATGGCGTGCAAGCGTGACACCTTTTTATAATTTTATTTATTAAAAAACATAATTTTTTATAGCCTACATTGTCCGTCAAAATCATCAGACCAGTTAAAAATCTGCATGAATTTGCATTTTGCACTGTTGAATTTTAGGAAGGTTCTAAGTAGAGTTGCAAAAAGCAACAGGCAGCTTATTGTTGAAAACAACAATTTAACTGAAGTAGGCTGTTCATCAGCAGATCAAAAGTTTAAGACCACAGCTAGAAAAATATAATAAAATAAAACACCTAAAACAGAAAGTGTCAAAAACTGACTCATTAATGAGTAGCTCCACCATTATGGTTGATAATTCCAAAAACTAGTTTTGACATGCTTGATGCAAGTGTTTCCAAAAGGCTAGTGCGAATGATGCGCAAAGTGGTGAAGATGGCGTCACGAAGGGCATCCACTTTCTGGAACTGAAGTCCATTTTTGTAAACTTCCCTTGCCATCCATCCCCAAATGTTCTCAATTGGATTCAGATCAGGGGAACACGCAGGATGGTCCAAAAGAGTGATGTTATTCTCCTGGAAAAAAGTATTGGTCAGACAGGCGTTGTGAATTGGAGCGTTGTCCTGCTGAAAACCCCAGTCGTTACCACACAGACGAGGGTCCTCAGTCATGAGGGATGCCCGCTGCAACATCTCCACATAGCCAGCTTCTGTCTGAAGCCCCTGCACAACCTGGAGCCCCATTGAAGGAAAAAGCACCTCAGATCATGATGGCGCCCCCTCCACTGTGCCAAGTAGAAAACATCTCAGGTGGCATCTCCTTGTCATGCCAGTAACGTTTGAAGCCATCAGGACCATCAAGGTTCCATTTGTTCTCGTCAGAGAATAAAACGTTCTTCCTCCTTTGAATGTCCCATGTTTGGTGCTCCCTTGCAAAGTCTAAACGGGCAATTTTGTGGCGTTGAATGAGACGTGGCCTTTGAAGACGTTTCTTGTTTTTGAAGCCCTTCCTTCGCAGATTCCGTCTGATGGTTATTGGGCTGCAGTCAGCACCAGTAACGGCCTTAATTTGGGATGAGGATCATCCCGTGTCTTGACTGACAGCCATTCGGATCCTCTGACTCAGCACTAGTGAGATTTCTTTGGGTCTACCACTTGATTTTCGTCCAACCTCAGCAGCAATGGCACGTTGTGAGAGGCCTTGTTTATGCAGTTCAACAATCCTACCAAGGACGGTGAGCTTTTTTGCCTTTGCCATCAAGAGATCTTCACAGTGTGATTACTTGACAGGAAATGACATGGAATCCCAATTTTTGCACAGATTTTGGCTTTCAAAGGCTGTGGTCTTAAATTTATGATCAGCTGATGAACAGCCGATTTGAGTTAAATTGTTGTTTTCAATAAATTGCATGCTCACAACCTTTGGCCTCTTGTTCCCATTTCTTCTTTTTTGCAGGGGTAGGGCAATCCTGGTCCTTGAGGGCCGCTGTCCTGAAGGTTTTAGATGTTTCCCTGCTCTAGCATACCTGATTCTTATCAACAGGTCGTTATCAAGCTCTGTGGAAGCCTGATCATTATTATCAGGTGTGCTAGAGCAGGGAAACATCTAAAACCTTCAGGACAGTGGCCCTCAGGGACCAGGATTGCCCACCCCTGACTTAGAACCTTCCCAATATCCAACAATGCAAAATGCAAATTCATGCAATTTTTGGACTGGTTTTAAGATTTTGATGAGGAGTGTATTCTTGAGCGTAGCCATGCTAGCTACTCTGCAGCCCGGTTAACGGTCATGCCCGTTGTCACGGCAACCACGAACCCTGTGTGAGCGCAAAGCATGACGGTCTGACATAAAATGCAGACAGAAATACCAGCGGAGCCAGGGAAAATGGACCAATGGTTGAGAGGCATGCGTTCCTGTCAGCCAATAGGACGTAACTGCGACCGAGCGCTTAGTCAGTTACACACCCTCATCTTTCTTGTCAACCACTTTGCGGGAGTTGAAGCTGTGCTGTGACCGAGCGTTTCTGCAAAGTATACAACCAACCACCGTTGGGAATACCAGGTACAAATCGTCATATCTAATCACCGTAATATTGTATTAACCATTTGGCACGTGGTTTTAAGCTTTGAATTGAACGCAGGTCGAGTAAATTAACAGGAGTTTAAAAGCCTGACATCGATGCTTTGGTCTACTCAGTTGCATGGTTGCCCATCATTCATTTCTGCATGGAGCTAGTTATAGTTAAACTAGTTCACTGGCGAGCCAGAATTCATGTTTTTATAAGTTTCGCTTATTTAGGTCAACTCTACCGTTTGCTATTTGTAAACATGTTGGAAAATAAGAGCTAGTCAAACCATCTTTACTCTTGCCTATCGAAATTGTTTTGATTGGCATCTACTACAGTACTGGTAGGTCTCTATATACTGGTAACGTTAGTGAAGCCAATTTGCATCTACCTGTAGTGAGTTAGAACAAAAGGTGGAACGACTTAGATGCCAGGCCAGTCCGATTTCTTCAGATCCTGGCAGCCAGGCTGCGCTCGTCACTCCCCCTGGACGAGATTTTCTGCTGAAAAGCAGTTGGAATCAGTCAGCGGGCGGTATCCATAGCAACAACGCACAGAGCGGTTGTCAGCCTATTGTGGTAGAAAACGTTACGCAACATTTGATCAACGATCGCTCCCATCCCTGGTATGCGATGAGTGTGTGTGCCCCTTATGTAACTGGCATCGTTTGCATACGAGTGGTTAAACTGCTTGCTTGTTGCTAAGCCTCGATCTAAGAAGCTAAGCTCGGAAAGTCGAGATGCTTCGAGGCTCCTTTTCATCATCGGCTCGCTCGGCAGGCGCGTTCATGCGGATTTGGGGTGGTGATGGACCGGATTTGTTCGGAGGATCGGGTTTTCTTCCGTATAGGCTACCGTCCGTGGAATGATCTCTCGTGTTTTGGTCTCCCAGGGCAACCATGTCTGACAGAAAGGCGGTGATCAAAAATGCGGACATGTCCGAGGAAATGCAACAGGACGCGGTGGAGTGCGCCACGCAGGCGCTGGAGAAGTACAACATCGAGAAGGACATCGCTGCCTACATCAAGAAGGTACCCGCGGTGCCCCATCACTACTGTCGGTCACTATAGTCACGTTTTACCAAACACACCTGCAGTGGTAATCAGTGCCAGGCTGGACTGGCAACTGTATTTAACCAGAGGCTGAACGGTAATGGATTCAGGCTAGTAATCAGAAGGTTCCAGGTTCGAATTACTTGCCTCAGGGGATGGGGATGCAATTGCATGATTGTTTAATGGAAAGCACAGGAAGGTTTAGGAATAGTTAGTCATTGTGAGTTCTGAGTCTTTATCTACCCTCTTAAAAAAAGAAAAGAATCAATTTGTATTGATCACCCATCCTTCAAAGGTTTAACTGGTGACTGGCCAACTCTGATCTTTTTTTAATTTGTGCTCCTCCCAGGAATTTGACAAGAAGTACAACCCCACCTGGCATTGCATTGTTGGGAGGAACTTTGGCAGCTACGTGACTCATGAGACCAAGCATTTCATCTACTTCTACCTGGGCCAGGTAGCCATTCTGCTCTTCAAGTCAGGCTAAGGGCCCCTGCGCCTCCCCCCCCCACCCACCTCCATCTACTGACCATTAAACAGTGACTGACTGGACAGAAAGGCTCTATCATTCCTGGCCAGCGGGCTCCGCCCTCTTCTGTGCTGCTTTAAACTTTGTTCAACCTTTTTTCTTTATGGAAACAAAAATCCAAAAAAAAAACGTGGCCATGTGAAACAAATGAAATGAAAACACTTGTATTTATTTTTTGTTTTTCTATCACATTAGATTTGATGTCTCAGATTTCTTTTTTGTAATTAAAGCAATGTTTTTGGCTGGGTTACACCTTTTTAGTTTATTTCAGGTGAATGACTGGGAAAGCAGCTGTAGCCTGGAGCTTTCTGGGCTGGCTGTGATGGTTGTGTAACCAGGGAATGTGCTACCTGGAGCAGTAATATGGGCCATCATGCTACCAAAATAGACTATCTACCCACTCCAGTCACACAGGCTCAGGTGATACAGTTGGAATAGGAACATCACAAGTTCAGTTTATGCTAATATGGCATCCATGAATTGGAAGTATGGCCCTGGACTGACAACAAAAAAGGCTCATATTGAAATGCTTTCAATCCTAATAAAACACCGTCTCCCTACAATAACAAGCCAGGCCTGATTAAACCACAAATGTACAAGTTATTTAGTACAACCTTGGATCTATAAATAACAGCACTATAATGAATGAAAGCACTTCAGCCTTGGTAGAATTAGCTGAACCCATCAATCGCAGAACCAAGAGATTTGATTGAAACGTTTGCAAGGTAACGTAGCTTGTTTAGAAATAACATTCTCCTGGGTTATTTATGAAACAATGAATCATCTAATCACCTACACACCCACATCAGGGATGTAAAACATGGATATTCTGACAAAACAAAGCAGGTGGCGCAGGGCTTAGGTCTGTGGTACTGTTTATTACAAGATGTTTAGTAAACCAGCTTGTGTGGGTACACGCCGTTAGACAGGCAGAAAGAGGAGCGCAAGTATCCCCTCAGCTGGGGGACCGCCTTGATGAGGGGCATCAGCTGGGAGTCCACAATCTTCTGGTCTGCCTTCCTCTTCTCTGTCAGCTGGTACTTCTGCAGGGGGGAGGGGAACAGTTACACACCAGTCAGTTCCTGGAGGGGGGGGGGGCAGGGCAAGACTAGAGGGAGCATCTCAGCCATTTACATTTAGCAGATGCTCTTATCCAGAGCGACTTCCAGCAAGTACAGGGACATTCCCCCTGAGGCAAGTAGGGTGAAGTGCCTTGCCCAAGGACACAACATCACGATGACTCAGCCAGGGTTCAAACCTGAGACAATCACTGACAAACTAAACCGCTTCCACCCTTCTTAAGACTGAGGCTCCCTCTAGTTAGGAGGCGCGGCCGACTTACCTCTTTCTCCGTGTCAAAGATCTCTCCCTCCTGGTGCTTAGGCCTCCTCAGCTTCTTCTTCTTGAAGTAGGCGTCTGTCAGGATCCTGGGGACCTTCATGGTGGAGATGTCGACCTTGGTCGCTGTGGCGATGACAAACTTCTGGTGGGCCCGGCGCAGGGGGACGCGGTTCAGGGTGAGGGGGCCTAGGGGGGAGGGAAGGAGGGGCTTAGTGAGGAGTCACCAGTATATCAGAATGCTTGGTATTGTCTTAAAGCAGTGGTGTCAAACTCGTGCCAGAGGGTGCAGGTTTTCACGGGAAGCAATCAACTCCACACCATCTGATTTCACCAAGTAGAGAAACTCGTTTGTGAAATCAGCTGGATTAGTGCTTGGTTCCTGTGAAAACCTGCACCCTTTTGGCCCTCGATGGCACCACTGTCTTGGGCATGGGTATCCAATCCTGGTACTTGAGGGCCGCTGTCCTGAAGGTTTTAGATGTTTCCCTACTCCAGCACACCTGATTCTAATGATTGGTCACTATGAGCTTGATAACAACCCATTCATTAGAATCAGGTGTGCTGGAGCAGGGAAACATTAAAAACCTTCAGGATGGCAGCCCTCGACCAGGGTTGGACACCCATGATCTTGGGGATGCAAACAGGAGCAGGTTGCCTCACCTGTGACGAGCAGCAGGCCGCTGGAGAGCTGCTTCAGGAATACCACGCGCTGCAGGGGGGAAAACGAGCAAAGCAGTCAGTCCTTCAGCTCATCCTCACCTTAACAGCTGCAACTCGAGAACTACAGAGATCTAGACTAGGACCCGCCAATGAAAAGCATCTCTTGATATTAAATGCCACGGATGAAAACCAAAATGCTAAAGACATACAGGGACCACCACCGATTTGCATAACAAATGTGCCATTTCATGAAATCGCACGAGTCCCGATTCAACAGCATGAGTGTCCTCGGCCTATGTAAGCAGCCCTTGACGTTTGCCACTCTGCAGGGGCCTGAGCTGAGCACGTGTGTGTGTGGGTGCACTGCTGGCTCCTCTGCCTGCCCGCCCCCACACTGGGCTCAGGGAACAGTTGTTTGTGTGTGGGATGGAGGTGGTGGTGTTGGGGGGAGGTGTCGTTTAACTGGTGTCAACGTGCGTGGGAGCACGCCGTCGTAAGGGGGGGGCACGGCACCCTGGGAAGTCGCCGGCTCCACTACAGGAGATGGATGTGTGTCAGGTGGCTCAGCGGTTAAGGCAGTGGTGTCAAACTCTTGCCATCGGAACGTTGTGAGTTTGATTCCCGGCTGTGCCTACGTGACGTTGTCCTTGGGCAAGTCACTTCACCCTACTTGCTTCAGGGGGGAATGTCCCTGTACTTACTGGAATTCGCTCTGGATAAGAGCATCTGCTAAATGACTAAAATATAAATGTGTGTATGTGTGTGTATGGGGGGGCACGTGTGTGGCAAGCACACCCATCAGAGCCACTTCAGGTATCCAGAGGCTGCTGCGGAGGAGGAGTATGCTGGGATGTGACGTGTGCGTGTCGGTGGATGGCGCTTACCTTCCCACGGTGGCGGCCGGTCAGCAGGACGAGCACGGTGCCGGGGGTGATGCTGGCGCGCAGCCTCCGCTTGTGCTGGGAGAATGGCTTCTTGCCGTGGCTCTTCAGCTTGCGGGGCACGTCCTCTGTGGGGTAGTAACGGGGCTGGGGGGAAGAGACGAGTGCAGGTCAGAAAGCACCCCAGCAGGCAAGTGTTCACCGTGGAAACCGACACATAAGCCGGGGAACATCTCATTGACAGTCAAAATGGTGTAGGACAGGGGTCTCCAAATCTGGAGCAGGCAAACATCTAGAACCTTCAGGACAGCGGCCCTCGAGGACCAGGATTGGAGACCCCTGGTGTAGGAGGTAGAGTGGTGTTGACACCCGAGGGCAGTTTTTTGGGGGGAGGGGGTTGGTGGTGAAGGGGTTGAGGGACTCACCATTTTGCGCAGTTTGACGACACGGGTGCCTCCGTTCTTGTCTCCTCCCACCGTCTTGGTGATCGTGGCGGGCGCCTTGGTCTTCAGTTTCCTCTCAACCTGAATAGATTAGATGAACCTTTATTTGTCCTCCAGGGGTGGAAATTGCAGTTCACAACAGCAGCAGGGTAAAGTATAGCACACAGAGTTGCAGGGTAATATACATTAATAGACGACCACCCTCCCAAAAAAAACATGGTTACAACCAACCTTGCACCAGGTATCAGAATTCGTTTTGATTTGCCGTGTAAGTTGCACCAACACTGAATTGACTATAATAGGATAGGCATCAGAATCTATTTTATTCGCTATGCAGGATATACAAAAACAGAACTTACTTAGACAGGAAAAAGCAAACATGAAACATAACATATGTAACATAATAAGGGTAAAACAGAATATAAAAGTAAAAAGTAAAAGTGGGCATTAGCTGTACAGATGGGGGGGGGGGATAACTTAAGTGTATATAGAGTCCTCAAATGTTACTAGCCATGAAAATGTTTAAAGTGAGAGACGAGCTTTTTAGGTCCCATGCTGCTCAGAATCGGCAGATCAAGTCCCTTCAGCTGCGGCCCAGGGGTCTCACCTTGGTGGCAGGGGCTGCAGTCTTCCTCTTGTACATGGCTCTGCGAGCGTACATGGCGGAACGGGAGTAGCGGCCGATGCCCCGGACCAGAACCGGGTTCCGGCTGCCGTGCTTCCGGACCTTCTTCTTTGCATCTCCCTCGGCCATCTAAGACAGGTAAACGGTCAGAAGTCAGGACGATCCCCGACACTAGGCTACCACTGGGCCAACTAAGTAGCTGCGTAACATTAGCATGTTAGTGAAACCATACACAAGGCTGTGGGGTCTCACATCAAGATACTTTTAAACGGTTTGTGAGCATCAAGACGATGATGCTCAGTGATTCCTAACCTTGTTACTGGTTAGTGGTACTGAACCCTTCTTAAATGGTCGTGTCATTACGAATCATACGAGTCAGATGTGTTTTGACCTCCGCCGAGCCCCTGAAACTGTCTCACCGAACCCCAGGGGAACCCAGGTTAAGAACCACTGGTCTAACTAACAGTAAGCATCAACCACCGAGATGCAATCCCAGCGTGGGTGACTGTGAGACGGCAGCCGGCTGGTTGCATGATGGACGCTAACTAGCAGGCTCGCAACTTGCGAACTTGAATTGTGCTCTGGTTAAACCAGCTATGCTGGGTGCTGTCTAGAAATCAGAAGTCTACATTTATTACTACTTTAGTTGCGTGCTTTCAAAAACTTAACAGTAGAACATTAACGCAATTTTCAGTCTTCAAGGCGCTTCCGTCAATGTAGCATTTTACCACAGGCCTAGCCTGAACATTTGGTAATATATTTCTAAGCTATCGCTCATGAAATACTGAAATGTTTACAAATACCGACTCGTTAACATTCATATAATAACCTCGCTTCACAGTGAAAGGGTAATTCTACTTAATTCGCGAAGATGAATACAGATTTTATTTCGGAACAAATGTGAGGAGAAGCCATCCCTACCTTTGCTATGAAAAAAAGAAAGACATCCGGGGATGTGACGCATATATTTACGTCATTCGTCACGTTTACGTAACGAGCGACCATGCGTGTTTTTCACGGGACTTGTAGTTCAGAGCAGGGGAACCACGTCATTTCAGAATCAGAATCAGAATGGGGGTTTATTCGCTATGCAAGATAAACAAACATAGAATTCACTTTGGCAGGAATGAGCAAACATAGAACATAAATGTGGCATACTAATAAAATGAAAAAGGAATACAATGTAAAAATACACTGTAGATATGATACATATAGACAAAGAATACAAATGTTACAAATAATAAAAATGATGCAAGTAGTGCAAATTATTTTTGTGGGTTTTTGTTTGACAAACCCACAACTTGAGCCTCGTTTTTCCAACTTTCTCACAGCAAACATGTCTTTGTTTAATTTAGAAATGCAACCACGGACACTCACATAAATGGTTTAGATTGTAACTTTAGCATCACTGTAACTAAAAGCCACCTACGGTACCCATTTTACAACCCCCCCCCCCCCCCCCCCCCCCCCCCAAGAGCGCTAGATAGTTCTTCCCTTGGCACTTATTGGTTCTCATGATGTATGTTTTGTAATCTAGATGCCCGCTATGTTGAGGGTCTATCAAGTTGTTATGCTCAGTGACCGAAGCTCTTTTGTAAAGCTCTCTCTTGTAAATCGCTTTGATTAAAAGCGTCTGCTAAATGAATAAATGTAAATGTAAGGTAAACTAATCTGAGAAACATTCAAATACACACAACTGCATTGATCTGCACATAAACAACACTGTCCCTGACTTAAATCAGGTTCAAAATGACTTTGTTGATGTCAAAATCTGTTTGGAGTTCAGGGGTGGGACACCTTCCCAGGTCCAGAGGACAGCCCAGGACTGAGCTGGACTTCTTGATGACCTTGTCCAGCTTCCTCCTTTCCCTCTCAGTGATGCTGCTGCTCCATCAGATCACACCATACAGGATGGCTGAGGCCACTACTCAGTCATAGAAAGTCCTTAGGGGTGCCCCCCTGCACTCCAAAAGACCTCAGTGCTCATTAAATGAATGCAACAAACTATAATTCTTTATATATATGTATTATACATGTAAAATGTTATCTTTTGGGGATCAAATGACTTTTCTGACTCTACCTTTTCGTTAGTGAGAGAGGGGCTAAAATGGCTCTTTTGATAGAGAAGGTTGCCGACCCCTGGTCTGGTTTATTGAGACGTATAGTGACATTCGGTATTTTAAACGGGTTAGTTCACATTATAGTCTAGAGTTACTGTGTTTTCTGGTGGGTGTAAATTAATAGTTTAAGGCATTAAATATCCCTTTTATGGTAACTGACATTAAATATCCCTTTTATGGTAAATTACATTAAATAGTAAAAGCCATGGCACACATAAAACACCGACGAAACCACCACGCCAGTCAAGTCCAACATGACATAAACAAAACATGACAAATATTAATGCAAACATATCCGGTGTCTGTCAGTTAATCTGATATTTTGGTCAAGTGCAATATTATATGAAATCGACGTTAAATAATCTATTTAATTTTTTGCACGTAAATTTTTTTACACGTTAAAATCACAGACATGCAGACAACTCTGCATCTCTCTAGTCAGCAAAATGAAGGTGACCATTAATATTAATATTAATATTCTGTCTTTCTATAAGGAATGCATGATTAAAACATCCGTTTTTGGCGAGTAGAGGGTCGCCCTCTGGCATAAAAGCTATATTATATCCACGTTCATTATAATTAATGGTCCAAAATGTGTGTACATTTGGGGTTAACCTGAATTAGTAAAATAATGTAGGCTACTACATTAACATCACTGTGGCTGGGCCAGCTTCTAAACTGTGTATTTCCAAGCTGACATATTTTCCAGATTTGGAGAGAGATCTTGTGCCTCTTTAAATCCTGTGATGTGCCGTTTTCCTGGTAAACAGGGAACTATCTTGGCACGGCCAGAGCGATAGGATTTAAAAAAATATATAAAAAGCGCCCAAGACCCCCATAAGATCCGTCTAGCAACGGTGCCCCCTTGCGGCATCTTTGGGAGGTTTCCGTGTCTTCAGTATTCATTCCTTCATTTGTCATCTACCGCTTATTATTAGCAGTGCCGCTTATTCCCGTTAGTGGTCACGGGTGACTGGAGCCCCATGCGGCTCTTTACCGTATGTGACGAGAACTTGAGCGGAAAGCTGATCAGAGCAAATACTACTGCTGCTAGTTATATGGCAGTTAGTTTATGGTTGTTCTTTATAATACATTTACATTTATTCATTTAGCAGACGCTTTTAACAGACATAACCAACAACAAAATATATTTTCTTGTCTCTTTTATACTATATAGCTCATTAAAGCTGACGAATAATTTTTTTCCACGCAATTTCACAAGATCTATACATATATAAACATATATTATAGAAAATATCGTTTATTATATTATATTAATCAATTAACTTCAAAGTTAATGACCTCTGACCTAGAAAGCTTAATGACCTCTGACCTAGAAAGCTTTCATACTATGATCATAATCGCAGCAAGTTATAGATTGAGAAGTGCCTGAAGGTAGGAAATGACATTGACCACAAATTCTCGATCAAAGGTTTATTGATAGGATTTTCCATTAGAAAAACAATGCACCTGTGTAGTTGGGTTCACAGTATTGACACATTCTTCCTGGGCACTGTATGGAGTGAAGGGGCCACCGAGTAAAATGAAGACAACAAAATATATGGGGTAGAATCTGAACTGTCACAGTCAAGTTACATTTAGACAAAAGCCTTTTATAATTTCCCTTCCATTCAATGGCTTTTATTCTAGAGGTATAAGTAAGCAGTATATTCAAGGCACGGGCACAAACAACAAAAGGCAGTAAGCTTGTTCATAGGAACTGACGAGTTAGCCCTTTAACAATATAAGGCCTCTTTACCAGAAGGTTAACTGTTAACACAATCATCTTGAATAAGGAAACTGTTAAAAAAGTCAATATTCTCACACATACTACCACCCTCCTCTACTCTGCTAAACACAGATCTTGCCGGAGTGCCTTTGAAGAGAAATGGTGTCTTCACGAGTGTATTTGGTGCGAATCTTCTTTACATGCTCAATTGAAAAAGGTTTTTGGTGATGGTGTGTGCTGTGTGGATAGAATTCCAGAAATTTTCAATGAAGAAATATGTGAAGTACTGTTTGTACATGGCAAAAAAAATATGTTCACCCCAGCCATTATATGGCCACCTTCGTGTCCCCTAAAAATTCCCAAATCTTGTTGATTAATATGAAGAATTATACCGAGGTCCACATGTGCTGTATATACAAAAGTAACTTTGTATTCTATTTCCCGTGCAGACTGTTGAAAGTCGTACACTGATGGGCAAGGACAACAGAGGAAAGTGCACTTTGTAACGCTAAGGGTTCGTTCTTCACTGGACGTTTTCGATGATGATGGCGATGCCCTGTCCTCCTCCGATGCAGGCTGACCCTACAGCGTACTTCCCTCCACGCCGCCTGAGGGAACCCAAAAATTCCTCACATTACAGCAAAGGATACATGTTTTCACAAGTTCAGCCCTGACTAGTGACCTGTAGCATCGAATGCATGGTTACCAAATGTTTATGATAAATATGGAAATGTATCCCAGTACTCCATTTTGATCCCAGCCTTTACCCCTTGTGTGCATTCACTTACTTATTTTGCCCACATTCCTTTATCCCTGTGTGCCCTTTTCTAATCTTTTACCTCACACCCTTACCCCTGTGTACTTTTACGAGACTGTGTGCCGTTGTTGCTAAAGAGTTTCCCCTCGGGGATTCATAAAGTATTCTGAAGTATTCTGATCCTCCTAGGGGATCAATAAAGTATTCTGATCCTCCTAGTGGATCAATAAAGTATTCTGAAGTATTCTGATCCTCCTAGACCTAGGGGATCAATCAAGTATTCTGAATCTGAAAGTTGCTGATCAACTTGCCTGGCAAGATAAAACTAAAATAGCAATGTGCAGTCATGTTTGTGTGGGTTATTTTGCAGGTGTGTTTGTGTGCGTACGGATCTGTGTGTGTTCAGGTCACCTGAGTTCATGCACCAGGTGTGCGGTGATGCGTGTTCCGGAGGCCCCCAGGGGGTGTCCGATGGCGATGGCTCCTCCGTTCACGTTGCACTTCTCCTGGTCCAGGCCGAGGGCCTTGGACACGGCCAGGTACTGGGGGGCGAACGCCTCGTTCACCTGTAACGCACACAACCGTCAGGACTGCACGGACCAATCAGATGGTTCCAGAACATCAAAGAAGTTTCAAGATAATGAATGGACGAATGTATGGACGGATGATTTGTTCGTACCTCTACCAGATCCATGTCTTGCAGAGTGAGACCTGCTTTCTTCAGAGCTTCAGTGATAGCAGGAACAGGGCCTGTGACAGAACACGACAGGTGGCTCAGCGGGTTAAGGCGTTGGTCTCATGATCGGATGGTTGCGAGTTTGATTCCTGGGTGTGGCTATGTGATATTGTGTCCTACTTATCTCAGGGGGATTGGCCCTGTACTTATAAGTCGCTTTGGATAAAAGCGTCTGCTACAATAATATTTATTATTTATCTTAGCAAAGTGAAATTAATAACGCAGCTGAAGAACGTGAATGAAGCCCGTTACAAAGCCTTGGCTAGAAAGGAATCAATAATTTCAGTCTCACCAAGTCATTTGATGTGAAACCACTCACCGATTCCCATGATGCTTGGGTCGCAGCCTGAGACGTGATAGGCCACGATTCTGGCCAACGGGGTGAGCTTGTGCTCCTTCAGCGCGTCCTCACTGGCTATCACCACGGCAGCAGCCCCGTCAGACACTCCCTGCAGACGAGGAAGAAGGCACAGGATTGGTTCAAACACGGTGCTGCAAAGACGTTGAACGTTTCAAATCCTTTTGTCATCACGAAAGTACAAAAGGAGTAAAATCGTGCGGCTGTACTCACGGATGCGTTGGCGGCCGTGACGGTTCCGCCCTTTTTGAAGACGGGCGCCAGCTTGGCCATCTGCTCCAGGGTGGTCTGGGGGCGTGGGTGCTCGTCCTGGGTCATGGGCACCTTGCCCTTCTTGCCCTTCACGTCAATGGGCGCAATCTCAGCTGTGTAGTGGCCACCCTCCTGGGCTGTGCATGCGGACAGAAGAACTCAAAAATGAGCTAAATCAGACCGAAACCTGGTAGAAAGCCTGCTATGAGAACCATTGCAGAAAAGGTTTCAGAGGTTAGTCGTAAGGACACGGTTTTCAAAATCAAGACGTTTTGACCACCATCCGGAAGTTATTCTAAATCAGAGAAAATGGTTTTGAGAACTACAAAAACACAGGTGTCTTGTGCTTTGACAGGTTGTAGTTTTTCCATTAAGCAGAACTAGAATTGTATTGATCCCTAACGGAAAGGAGTATATTTAAGAATACATTCCTATATGTACATTCTGTTCTGTAACCTTCTCAAGTTTAGCCCTGTGTGCATTTATTTTATTCGATCCCCTATTCCTTTATCCCTGTGTGCCCTCTTTTACCCCTACACCCTCGTGTGCATTGACCAGATTGTGTGCCGTGGTTACTAAAGAGTTTCCCCTTGGGGATCAAATAAGTCATTCTGATTCTGATAAATCAAGTGTCGGCAACCCTGGTCCTAGGGAGCCACTGTCCTGAAGATTTTAGCTATTTCCCTGCTCCAGCACACCTGATTCAAATGAAGTGTCATTATCAAGCTCTGTGGAAGCATCATAATTACCCTCCATTAGAATCAGGTGTGCTAAAGCAGGGAAACATCTAAAACCTTCAGGACAGTGGCTCCCTAGGACAAGGATTGCCGACCCCTGTCATCGATGATATGACTCAGAACACTGTGCCGTGTCGAGCGGGATCTGAAAGACAAGGCTCAGAACAGGGAGAGCGACTGACCGGCTTTCCACTTCTGCTGGGTGTGGTGCGCGTACTGGTCACACTCCTCCCTGGTGATCTCGTACTTCTCGGCCAGGTTCTCAGCCGTGATGCCCATCGGGATCTTGATGTGCAGGTCGGTAAGCCCCGCCCACAGAGTATCCTCCATCTAAAATAAGATCATCCTTTATTAATCTCCCATTCTAAACATTTTGGTTTTACAGTTTTAACGACCAGGTAAAAGTCATACATGCCCACACACGCACTCACTCACACACACACACACACACAAAAAGCGCACCAACTGACGAACGACAAAGAATGAAGGTCTAGTCTGCGTGAGCTATATCGGCAAACAATTCCCTCGAACTCTTGTCAAATAAACTTTAAAGCTCTTCAAGAGGAAGGATGACGTGTAGGAAATGCTGGTTTAGTTTACCTTCAGATCCATTCCAAACTTGGTTCCAAAGCGAACGTTTCGAACAGCGTATGGTGCCTGGCTCATGCTCTCTGTGCCTCCACACAGCACCACCTCTGACTCCTTCAGCTGGATTTCCTACACAAACACACACACACAATTAAGATAACGTGTTACAGAAACACACAGACTGCTGCAAACCCAGTGACCTGACGACCTTCGGGTGTTGAGACAGAGAGTCATGTGATGCAGTCAGTTAAGGCAGTGGTCCCCAACCCTGGTCCTCAGGGCTCACTGTTCTGCATGTTTTAGATGTTTCCCTGCTCCATCGCACCTGATTCAAATGAATAGGTCATTATCTAGCCCTGAAGAATCCTGGTAATGAACATGCATTAGAATCAGGCGTGTGGGAAGGGGGAAACATGCAGGACAGGGGGTCCCTGAGGACCAGGGTTGGGGACCACTTAGTTAGGGTGTCGAGCTAGTAATTAGAAGGTCCCTAGTTCGAAGCCCGGCTGTGTCAACATGACGTTGTGTCTTTGGGCCAAGACACTTCACCCTACTTGCCTCCAGGGGAATGTCGAAGCGTTTGCGTTCTAAGAGCGTTTGCTAAATGACTAAATGGAAACGTGTGACCGAACGAGGTTGAGCGTGAATCGGGACATTGCATCCGTGACTGGGCTCGTTACAGGCCTGCTCGCAGCTCTACCTGGGCGCCGCTGATGATGGACTGGAAGCCGGAGCCGCACAGCCGGTTGACGGTCAGCGCGGGCACCGGGATGGGCACCGCGCACCTCAGGCCCACGTGGCGAGCGATGTAGGCCGCATCGGCTGAGCTCTGGAACAGAGGGGAGAGAAGAATCATTTCCAAAAGTCAATTTAAGTTGACTTGTTCAATCCTGGTCCCCGAGAGCCGCTGTCCTGGCCGTTTTAGATTGTTTCACTGCTCCAGCACACCTGATTCTAATGCATGGTCCTGCAATTCCACCCCCCCCCCCGGGAGACAAATAACGTTTTTTCTTATCTTTTCTTATCTTCTTATGGTCATTATGAGGCTTCCACAGAGCTTGATAACAACCCATTCATTAGAATCAGGTGTGCTGGAACAGGATAACATCTAAAACTGTCAGAACAGGGGCTCTCGAGGACGAGGACCCCCTGATTTAAACCATTTTGTGGTTGTCTTTGTTTCCAAAATGGGGTGGCTATGCCTGTACCTGCATGACGTTACCCATGATGACGCTGTTGACCAGCTCTGGAGCCACGCCCCCTGCCGCCAGGGCTGCTTTGGCAGCGTGGGTTGCCAGGTCTGTGGCAGTGTGGTCCTTCAGCACGCCGCCATAGGTTCCAAATGGGGTGCGCTTGGCCGACACGATGAACACACCTGGAGCAACGGGTAGACCGGGAGAGGAAGAAACTATAAGGAAGATGATATTTCAGCCCTGATGGCTGGAAGTTTCTTCAGATTTGAACAGGTTAACATTTACATTTAGCATCCCTCTTATCCAGAGCAACTTACAGCAAGTACAGGGACATTCCCCCCTGAGGTAAGTAGAGTGAAGTGCCTTGCCCAAGGGCACAACGTCATGTAGCCACAGCCAGGAATCGAACTCACAACCTTCCGATCACGAGACCAAAGCCTTAACCGCTGAGTCACCTGACTCCCCAGGTGAAGAACCATACAAGACCCTAACCTCACATATTAGAACGAGCCACATTCCCACTACCAGAGATTGCGTATTGATCCCTTCCTTATTGATATGAGACTGTGTCATGTAGATCACTCTGCACTGGATAGAGGTGTCACTCTGATAACGGTCATGCTGATACGATGTCACTGTCACCTTTGACCCATTTTACTCTCCTTACCAATTTCTCTGAGATTAAACAACACTCCCACTTACTTGATCGATTGGCACCTGAGATTTGTTCGCATTATATTCGTTTGTACTCAGAAACCTTAAAAGTGTCGCTTTCATTCATTTCTATTCCATGGACACAGCTGCCAGCATTCGCACAATATGTCCTTCGTGAAATGATCATTTGATGTCCCATTAGAAACTTCCATAATGGTGTACTGGGCATTACAATAACCCCTTGATCAATTGTATAAAATAATACAAATGTATCAATTGAGTTATACAGATCTCTCGCTGGTATTTACCAACTTAATCAGCTCCGTTGTCACTCCTGCAAAACGTACAAAAATATTCATCTTGTCTGCATGCATGCATTATGAAAGGTGCTTTGCATGCTTTCATGTTGTCATTCATATAAATCATCCAAATACATTTACCTCTGAGCAGTGCCATTATACTGATCCCACGACAATGATCAAGGGTGTCTGTGTCCAGAGGTACTTGTCACCCGAACACTTTTAATCACAGACAAGATTGACCTTTTGCCTACAATACACACAGAGCAAAGAACCTTAGCAACGGTGAAAGCACTTTCGATATATCTATTTACATATTTGATGGATATGAATGTGTTTGTACTGACAAAGTCTACAATGCATGTCACATCAAACGTTGCTCTTTTATTCGGTGTAATAGTACTGATATATTCTTTCAGAGTTGCCCAATAATTTTTTTGCCTTCTGCCACCGCTGTAACGATGCATTAGAATGTGCGGTTTTAAATTAAAACCTTTGTTTACTTGATTATTCAGCAGCTGCGCTGAACTTCCGGTCTGTGACTGTCAAGGGGACAGCAATGATAAAATAATTTGAATTAGAATTGTGAAAAGCTATATTTTTTTTAAATCAAAATATGCATTAAAAGTTCTCAGCAATGTCTTTAGCGATATCGCGTAGCCTGTGCAGGGTATTGACTCGACAGAATGCAGCCCCCAGGTAAGTAGTTTAGCCATTAGTTGCGTTATCTTTGCTGTATATCCACGTTGCCAATCGCTGGCTATCTTGAAACACTGAGCTAGAACCATGTTAGGGATTCAGATTACTTTATTCAGATTCAGATTACTTTATTCAGATTCAGAATACTTTATTAATCCCAGAGGGGAAACTCTTTAGTACTAACATCGGCACACAGTCTCGTAAAAGCACACAGGGGTAAGGGTGTGGAGGTAAAAGAGTAGAAGAGTGCACACAGAGATAAGGGAATGGGGGTAAAATAAGTAAGTACATGCACACAAGGGGTAAAAGCTGGGAGTAAAATAGAGTGCTGGGATACAATATATACGGATCTTGAGATAATAGAAAAATTGTCAGGAGATAAATAGTTGGGAGTAACAACCTTAATGACATGGGGTCATACATACTAGGGGTTGTGAAATGTTCAAAATCTACTTGCAGTATCGATTTTTATGTACAGACTATAGAATTGTACTGCTTTTGCAGAATATACAGTGTTATGTTACAGGATGTTATGTTACAGAATATACAGTGTTATGTACACTAGTGCACTGAACAGTATACAGTTTGTACTAGAATATACAGTGTGTACATGCTTGTACAAACTGATTCTGTATCATAACACAACTGCCAGAGAAAGCCTCTAGGTCAGGGGTGGGCAATCCTGGTCCTCGAGGGCCGCTGTCCTGAAGGTTTTAGATCGGACAGCGGCCCTCGAGGACCAGGATTGCCCACCCCTGCTCTAGGTGGTCCTGTCATTGGTGATTACAACACAAGTTTGTTCCTGCATTTATTGACTATTACATATGCTGTCGTCCGTAGATCTGTGCTGACAGCGAATGGCCAGATAGCACCAGCTCCCTGGTTCGCCTCCGTTCTCACGTTGAAGACCTCAGCCCCGCTATGGTAAGTGGAAGATCATCTCTGACTCCACCACGAACAAGAACACCATCTGCCCGGCTGCGATCTGAACGCTTACCGCCATCTTAAACAGGGCTGAACCCAAGAAGAAGAAGAAGGTGGACCCGCGGAGGGACCAGGTGTTACGGGATAGGATAAAGAGGAAACTCAAGAGGCTGGAGAAGGTTCCCCCGGAGATGATCCCCATCGAAGACTTCAACACTCCAGGGAAATATATGGACGAAGCAAGGTAGCGTTCACAATATCAGCGGTTGAATCTCTAGATAGTGTGTGTTGGCTGGATGAAGGGCTGGCCACTGCAAACCAGTCCCAATGTTAATGGAGAGGCAATCATCTCCATTGATGACCAACTAGGCACTTTGGAACGCTGTGGTTAAGTCTGGTGGAGGGTCAAAAGCTATTTGTATTTCATTAATTCGTCAATCGATGAACTCATCCAGTGCGATGAACTTGTCAGTGGTTAATAGACTGTGTTGTTGGAGAAAATGTTTCAGAGCTAGCCATCTGGACACGTTCGAGACGTTTCGATCCCCATCCAGAAGTCATTCTGGATTGAGAATGACTTCTGGATGGGAGTCCAAACGTCCTGATTTCGAAAACAGTGTCCAGATGGCTAGATATGCAACCTTTTCTACAATGGATGACTTCTGGATGAATGAGGGTCTACACCAATTTAGTCTGTGTTGTGTTTCTCAGGAGCCGTGCTCCAACTCAGCTGTCCTTTGAAGATGGTGAGCGTCGAGCTCTGCTGCTGAAGGAGTGGTCGCGCTACAAACTGGTAAGACAGCTCGTCAGAACACCAGTGAATATGCAGATAATGCGTTAAAAATACATGAAGTGTGTATGCATTAAGACATGCTAAGGAAGCATGGTGTTGTGATGCGTAATGGTTTATTAGGCCTATTCTTAAATGTATATAGCATCAACAAAAGGCATGTTCTATCTCCTGTCCTCTCTGGGATTTCTGTTCCCTTGGACCACCCAGGAGCAGCACAGGGCTGAGATGGAGGCTGTGGACCAGGCCCTGGAGGCCCAGGTGGAGGCTCTGAAGGAGCTGCGGCTGGTGTCGGAGGACCTCTACCAGGCTGCGCTGAAGCCAGACCCCCTACTCTTCCCCTTCAGCCGCCAGGGGCCCTGCTACACTCCAGCCAAGCCCCAGTACGAAGCACCGGAAGGCAAATACACGGATATCACCAAGGTCTACACTCAGTGAGGTGGGGGTGAGGAGTGGTTTCAAATCCACGTCTCGCCTTTCAGATGAACTTTACGTGATGACGGAGGGGCATGGCTCAGAACAATGATCACAACTGGGCGGATAGCATCCACTGTCACGATTTTGCGACTTCCATACAACCGGGAGGGGCTTGCATTCATCAGATTGGCAGTTTCTGTTATGTGTCAACTGCCAGAGGTAGTTATTCTGTGTTCATTAAAAAATTGAATAGATTGCAAAGTCTCACTCTGGGATGGTTTCATCAACTTGTCGTGTTTAAAAATTGAATACGTACCTGTATGTCCAACATAAAAATCTTGAAATTCACATTTGTTTTTTATTGATATGCATTGATCGATTCATGTATATTGCACACACAAGGTGAATGAATGAATCATTAAAGGCCATTACAGACTTTTATACCGGTCTCTCTATTACAAAAGAGTTAGGTAACACAATCTTACTAATTAGTTATTCCATACACTGATATGGGTGTCTTGAGTGTCAACTCAGATTACTATGACTGGATGTTATCTACATTCCATGTCTCTTTAGTGTTTCCAAGGTCCCAAAATGCCACGTTTTGACATCCTTCCACACTTGCTGAGCCCATTCATACAAGACCCTGAAGCATCTGGCACAATGAAACCCAATATCAGATCCTGAAACTGTACACTGAGGATTTCAACTCCACCTCCACTGTAACCTACACTGGGCTGAGAACCCTCAAGGCTTCAGGGACGTTCCTGCAGCAAACTTGGCATCTCAGCAGTCTTTCAGCCCTGCAAGAGGGCTCGGGCAGTGCTGTGAGTGGGTGTGTTCAGGAGTCCTGAGGATTGTTCTGGTTCAGGGGCAGGTTCCAGTCTCTGGGAGGGTCCCTCCTCATCTCCCACACAGGGGCGAACTTCTTCTGCTCTGCTACCCTCTTCCGCTCACTGCTCTGTAAAGCCTCCTGGACAAAGCAAGGACAGGCAAGTTTTCACAGACCTGTTGTGTAAATGCCATTTACATAATTTAGTCATTTAGCACAGAGGTCCCCAACCCTGGTCCTCAAGGCCCACTGTCCTGCATGTTTTAGATGTTTCCCCCTTCCTACACACCTGATTCTAATGCTGGTTCGTTACCAGGATTCTTCAGAGCTAGATAACAACCCATTCATTTGAATCAGGTGTGTTGGAGCAGGGAAACTTCTAAAACATGCAGGACAGTGGGCCCTGAGGACCAGGGTTGGCGACCACTGATTTAGCAGAGACGCTCTTATCCAGAGCGACTTACAGCAAGTACAGGGACATTCCCCGAGGGAAGTAGGGTGAAGTGCCTTGCCCAAGGACACACAGACATGTTGGCACAGCTAGGGTTCGAACAGAAGACCTTCTGATTACTAACCCAACACCCTAACCCACTGACCCACCCCTCAAAGCGACATTCCATCAGTCACGTTATTGTGGCGTCTACTCTACCTTAGCTTCTGGCGTTGGGTGGTTCTCCCACTGTTTGCACGCGTTGAAGTCCTCTTTCCATTGCTGGCAGGACGGTGAGGTGCCGTGGGCATAATAGTGGTGAAAACGGTTCCACAAGCTTTTGCAGTGTCTGAACTCGCTCCAGTAGACATCACAGTTGCGAGGAGGCTGGTGGAGTTTATTTTTATTTTTATATATATATCAGAATAAACATAACAAATCTGCAGACAGTAGTAACACATCAATTAAATATAAATGTATACATGAGGATATACAACACTAAACAAAATAGAAAAATAACACAAATAAAATATAAATCTAACATTATTATAGGAACGCAAAATCACATCGTTTCTCTAATAAAGCTGCATTACCATAGATTCTTTCCAAAATTTGAGAGCTTTTAATAGCTTTTTTATTTATTTATTTTTTGAAATAGAGTCAAATAGCAATTTAAGTTCAAAGTGGAACAAGTTAAAGCTGGGTTTGGAATGGAGTAATCTTGCTTCATGAATATGAAATTGACAAAATAAACATAATAATGTGATTGTGATGTCTAAGTGAGCTTTATAAACCTGACGACCCCCATTGGGAAGTCACTTTGGTTTACAGCTCAATGAATACATGGAAACTGACCCCAACATCGTCTTAGCCTAGCTAGCTAGGCCTACTAGCTTCCTGTTTTATTTAGGCTATATAACCGTACAGAAAACGACTGTTCTGCTGTTTGTAATGCTGGGCTTGTGTTTAATTGCACTTTTGTGATAATAATGCCGTATTTCATACGTTACCCTCCACGTCGCTTCAGAAGCCGCCATTGTTGTTTTCTCTCTCCCCTAAACAGACGTCAGAGCGTGAGACTGACGTCATCACGAACCTTGCTTGGGGGCCAATAAGATGTTACGTACGCAAACAGCTCCCGCCTGTTGTCGACTAGTTAATGGAAAGGAGTTTCTCGTATACCTTCACATTTATTCATTTAGCAGACGCTTTTATCCAAATATACCCTTCCTTCACTGAAACATAACATTACAGTATAAAATGAACGGAGGACAAATATACATAATGTTCTTTATTTCAAAGCAATGGTCCTAATGTCAGAGTTTATAAATAAAATATAAAGCACGCATGCCACTCACCCAAGATTGACATTATCCACAAGGTCCTAAATCCCAACCAAATTCCAAAAACCCCTCAACTCAATGTGATTATTAGAAGTATGTTATGGTTTTGGTGTCTTATCATCGGACAGAGTGGCCCTTCAGAATGAATAAGTGGGAAAACTGGGGAATCCATTGGCTAAATTTCCAAAAAAGGGTAACGGAACTAAACTGTGACTCAGCCGCGAAACAAACAACCCCAAATTCAAACACACAGGCTATCGTTGAGGGGATTCATGCTGTGGATAAATTAGGAAAAGATCATGTTTAGACGATGGAAAACCCCCTTCCTTTCGAACGCCGCCACAGCAGCAAATTTCAACTCAGAGGGACCGATCGACGGCTGCTGTCATAATAGGCTGTCTTTATTCATTTGTGTTTGGGAGCTTTCAGAGTCCGTGTTCAATCAGTCCGTTCCTCCAAAGTTTAAGACGTTCGAAGGCTCAGGGCTTTCGGCCCTTCTTGCGTAGGGACTGTCCTTCTCCGGAGAAGGCGATGAACCTGCTCAGGTCGTCCTGGAGAAGACATACAAGACACACAAGCAGGAATTAGTCCTAAACATGATAAATCTGGCTCAGTTCTAACAGCGCAAGTATTTGCACTTAGATAGAACTACACTTAATTACCAAAAGTATTTGGTCACCCATCCAAATGATCAGATGGAGGGGTGACCAAATACTTTTGGTAATATAGTGTATTTACTATTTAGAACCTCACTATTTACATTCAAGCAAGTACAGGGACATTCCCCCCTGAGGAGAGTACGCCTTGTGCCCAAGGACACAAGGTCATGTTGCCACAGCTGGGGTTCGAACCGGGGACCTTCTGATTACAAGCCAGACGCCCTAAAAGACTGCGCCACATGCCTTCCACTATAACACGTACCACTGACGCAGAATGCATCACTCATCTCTCCAGGTCATTTCATTTACAATGAAAAACCCCAATCCAAGTTTTGTTGTCTTAGTTATTGTGTCATTTCCTATGCTGGAAGCACTCACATCCTCCATGGTCTTCCGGGGCTGGGGTTTGGAGTTCCGGATGAAGGTGATCCTGCCCACCTTGTACTCGTAGTTAGGGATGCCCCTGTGGGCAGGGGAGGTCAAAGATCAATGTCATCGTTGGCGCCAGTGACATCATCAGAACTAATTGTGCTCAACCTGGAGTTTATATCGCTTGACATTCCCATCAATCACATTTACATCAATCACATAACAGAGGCTCTTATCCAGAGCTACCTACAGCAAGTACAGGGAAAATTCACCCTGAGGGAAGTAGGGTGAGGTGCCTTTCCCAAGGACACAAAGTCATGTTGACATAGTCGGGAATCAAACTCGCAACCTTCCGATTACTAGCCTGACGCCTTAACCCAGGGGTGTCAAACTCCAGTCCTCGAGGGCCACTGTCCTGAAGGTTTTAGTTGTTTCCCTGCTCCAGCACAGCTAATTCTAATGAAGGGTCGTTATCAAGCTCTGTGGAGGTGTGCTGGAGCAGGGAAACATCTAAAGGATGGATGCCGTCTGCAAACCTTTTAATGTCGCTGGGATCGATGGGGACGGGGCTCGGCTCGATGCCCTTCTTCTTGCCGTCCAGGCGGTTGCCAGAACCGGTGAAAGCCTGCATGGGAAAGCTTCCGTTAGAAACGTGTGCACGCCTTAGCGTGTACGTGGTGAAGACATGTAAAGAGAATTGCGTCTGTCAACTACTGACCCGGAATCCCATATCCATGTCAGCATAGCTGTTGGCGTCTCCTTCCTCCTCCTAGGGAGGGAGCGAGAGAGAGGGGGGGGAGCAACAGAGTGGGAGAGAGAGGAAAGACAGAGAGAAAGAAAGGAAGCAAGCGAGAGAGAGAGAGAGAGAGGGAGGGAAGACAGAGAGAAAGAGAGTGAGAGAGAGAGGGAGACAGAGAGAGGGAGGGAGAGAGAGAGCAACTTTTGTGAGTCTAACCAACTGGGTCATCGTCTCCACTTAGTTTGTAATCTAGTTCCTAAACTGGCACTCTGTCATTTTTTCATGTGGTTTGTGCTGTTCCCCCCACCACCTCCCTCCCTCCCGCAGCGGAGCTCCTACCGTGGGCTCCTCGTGGTGCTGAGGCCTCCTCTCAGGCTCCTTGTACCCCAGCGGGGCGTCAAAGTCCACCTGAAACACCACACACACACACACACACGTCACAAACATCCTCCAGACAGGATCTTAGCTCTGCCAAACAACTGCCAGAAGTAACACATTCACCACAGCGTTTAGGACGGTTTGTACGACTGTGGCACAACTCTGGCACGACTGTGGTGGTGGTGGTGGGGAGGGGGGGGGGGGGTGACTTACGTTCATATCACACTCGATGATCGACACAGCTTTGTCCGGCTTGGTCTCCATGACCCGCAACTCGTAGATCTGACATGAGAGGCAAACGAGAGATGGCGTTAAGTGACATGAGGGGAGGTCATGTGGCCGTACCTGCTTACCAATGCCCAACCCTGTCAGATCCTGGAAGCTAAGCAGGTCAGTGATGGGAGACCAGGCAGACACCAGGTGCCACAGTGGGGTGACTAGAGAAAATATCTATGTATCCCTAGGCGAGACAGCACCCAGATTGCCTAGTATGAAAGTGGTGAGTGAGCGAATGGTTGGTGGTGGTCGGAGGGGCCGATGATGCTGATTGGCAGCCTCGCTTCCATCAGTCTGCCCCAGGGCGGCTGTGGCTACAATAGTAGCTTACCACCAATGAGTGTGGAGTAAAAGGATGATGTAAAAATTTGTAAGCGTCTTTGAGTGTTATGAAAGGTGCTATGTAGGTAGAATGCATTACTGCTACTATTATGTGACGTGGGATACATTCAGAATCAGAATACTTTATTGATCCCAGGGGAACTCCTTCGTGTGCTGTTGCTGTGAAGGAGTTTCCCCCGGGATCAATAAAGTATTCTGAATCTGAATGTATCGCACATCTTGAACTTTGCTATAGAGATGTGGTCCTCGGTTTGTTATCGTCTTTCGACATTTACCTTTTCATTGTAGTTGATAGCGATGACATCACCTGTGGTTAAGCAGGCGAAATTTCGCAAAGCATTTTCCAACCTGTGACACAGAAACAGCCACAGGTCAATTCATAACCAGAAAAGGAGGTAGTTAGAAATTATGACTTTGTGCTGACCTCTTATTATAAAACAAGTATTATTATAAAACAACCCTTCAATTTGACCCTTAATCTATCAGTCTTTGAGATATTAAACCAGAGGTGGGCAACCCTGGTCCTCGAGGGCCGCTGTCCCGAAGGTTCTATATGTTTCCCTGCTCTTGCACACCTGATTCTAATGATCAGGCTTCCACAGAGCTTCATTAGAATCAGGTGTGCCGGAGCAAGGAAACATCTAAGACGGTCAGGACAGCGGCCCTCAAGGACCAGGATTGCCCACCCCATACTAAACATGCAGAGCGTATGAAACAGGGGTGTCAAACTCAAGTCCTCGAGGGCCACCGTCCTGAAGGTTTTAGATGTTTCCCTGCTCCAGCACACCTGATTCTAATGAAGGGTTGTTATCAAGCTCTGTGGAAGTGTGCTGGAGCAGGGAAACATCTAAAACGGTCAGGACAGCGGCCCTCTAGGACTGGAGGTTGACTCCTGTGGTATGGAAGGTTGCTGTCTTACACAGCCTTGGGGTTGGTAATATCCAGGAAGTCCGGGCTCTGGGGCTGGAACTTGGAGTAGGTGGCCACCATCAGGTTGACGCTCTCAACCTGAACCAGGCCTCCTTCCTCCAGGAGAAGATTCTGCATCATCTACAACCAGGTCACACACACACACAGAATATATAATATTCTGATTATACTGTACATACTGTGTATATTCTGAGTACACAATTACAATTATATTCTGTTGTAATAACGGTTTTGCACTTCTGGTTGGATGCTAACTGTATTTCGTTACCCTGTACTTGTACCTGTGTAATGACAATAAAGTTGAATCTCATCTAATCTAATATGATTACTTCATGACCGTTTATCGGAGGTAGACTATTTGCCTCAGAACATGTCACGTAAACACAGAATTGAAAAGGTAGAACAAGGTTTCCTATTTTCGGAACGAGTTCAAATAACGTAACAACGAACATTGAACGTTTGATACCCAGCCGTGACGAATGACGTTGTGTCGTTGGGCAAGGCACTTCACCCTACGTGCCCCAGGGGGGGAATGTCCCTTTACTTTCTGTAAGACGCTCCGGATAAGAGCGTCTACTAAATACTAAATGTAACACGTAAATATAAGTTGATTCAACATGGTTTACATTTACACTTAGTCATTTAACAGACGCTCTTATCCAGAGCAACTTACAGCAAGTACAGGGACATTCCCTTCCTGAGGCAAGTAGGGTGAAATGCCTTGCCCAAAGACACAATGTCATGTAGCCACAGCCAGGAATTGAACTCACAACCTTCTGATCACAAGCACAACGCCTTAACCGCTGACCTACGACTCCCATTTGGTTGAACTAACCCAGTGTGGCAAGTAACAGATACCCTCATCGGCAACAAACTCCAGAACTCCACAGTGAGTCATTCTGTCCGAGTTCTTGTTGGTCAGCTTAAACAGCATGGGGTAGGTGATGTTCAATCTGCCTGTGTGGAGGGGAACAGATCGTAGGTATCAGTCAAAAAGATCTTTGAAGAACACCTCCGGGCTGTGTTGGAGTGCGAATTAAAGAGAGAAAGATACTTACTGAGCTGGTCAAGCGCGGATGGCGGCATTATAACTACATGTAAAACAGAAAGCATACATTAACTTCGGTAAGGCAACTCCTTGTACTAAAAGCGGTCTAGTTAAGCTCCCAATGCTTTGGTACAGGGGTGTCCAATCCTGGTCCTCGAGGGCCGCTGTCCTGAAGGTTTTTAGATGTTTCCCTGCTCCAGCACACCTGATTCTAATGAACGGTCATTATCAGCCTTCCACAGACCTTGGTAACAACCTATTCTTTAGAGTCAGGTGTGCTAGAGCAGGGAAACATTTTAAACTTTCAGGATAGTGGCCCCTGTGGACCAGGGTTGGCCAGCCCTGGTTTAGTACAAGTGCTTCGTTGGGGTACAGCATTGGGGAGATCCCGTCATTTCAGTACCAGCTGTCACTACTTGGACTGGACACAGATAATGTCATGCATTTGATTATATCTGTAATATAATATCACACACTTTTTCCTCCTTTCTCGACGTCCGATCGGTCATTGGGACCCGCCAGCATAGACACGGAGTAGCAACGGTACTGCGTGGAGAAGCGGTTTTGGAAAGCCCGTGGAATGGGGTGATCGAACATGTTGAAGGAAAACTGCAACACAACAACAGATCGGGGTGAATGATGTTGACATTAACATTCCATTTGACATGTATTCATAGCAGACGCTTTTAACCAAAGCGACTTAAAAGAGAGAGCTTTACAAAAGAGCATCGGTCACTGAGCACAGCAGCGTGATAGACCCCAAACATAGCAGGCTTATAGATTATTAAACAGACATCGTGAGAACCAGTAAGTGCCAAGGGAAGAGCTATAAGAGCTTTTAGACGAACACATTACAAATTTAAGGTGAGTCTCCGACTGACAGTGACAGCGCATCTTTCGTCTTGTTGTTGTTGAACGGCTAACGTTAGCTACTGCGGCTTTGCTTACGGGCTAGAAACTATACTAGGGTTACATTGTCCTCTGTGTTTTGTAGTTTTATTACTTACCATGTTGACTACTGGGACGTCAACTTTCTTAGATGAAATAGTTGGATAAAGGAGCTTTTTGTTTATCCCCGTGCGACTAAATAGTTACACTGGCATTCTATGTTGTCTTCCTCTTCAACGGCGGAAGCGAGGTCGTAGCCGGAAGTGACGTTGGAAGACATGTTTTTTTGTTTGTTTATCCCATACATTCCGGTTATTTGTGAGTTTGAGAAATATATCCATACATTAACATATTTTTTAAACAAGAAAAGTATAAAAACCCTGAAAGTGTACAATTAACTCTTCAAGAGGGAATTAAGTATACTTTTTTTTTGGGTCCTCTTTATGGTTTTATTCTTTGCATTTTGTCTATCCATATAAGATTTGATCTTGCTTTTTGTAAGTCTTGTTTAACTTGACATATCCTGTATGTTTTATATCTCAATAAATGTGTAAAAAAAATAATTAAAAAAATCCTTACGATCTCGTTCATCATAAAGCTCATTTAAACCTGTGGTTGTTGGTCACAGGATAAAACGCAACATTTAATCTGAGCTGTCTGCCTGTGTTTCAGCTTTTACCAGTGGACTTTGGAGAGTAAAAAACTATTTACACAAGAACATCCAAACATACTGAAATCATACAAAAACAAAAAGACAAGACAAGGAAATACACTATGCATTTCGTGGGCACCCAATTGAATAAATTATGTAAAATAAATTTATAAAATAAAATATGGATTTGCATCAACATTGTCCAATATATGCTTTTGTGTAGCAGTGAAAGTGCAATGTCAGTAAACAATCAACAATTATGATTTATTAAAGCATTTTTGCTTGACCTATTCTACTTAAGACTGTACAGTACTGTACAGTAATTCCAGTGTTCCAGTAATCATTAGGACACAAAAAGCATGACATTTAAGGACTTTTTCTATTTTGTGGAAACTGTCAAGGTCTCTGGAGAGCTCATTCCTTCCAATCTGATTCTATGAATGATCTTCCTTAGCTGGCATTGGTTAAATGACAGCTGGCTTTGCTACTGCTGGGGAGTTAGTTAAAGATACAATAGCCTTCAAAACAAAGACACAGGGTTTACTGTCACATGCGTTTGGGTTTGCACAGCACAACCTCTTCATGCTCATTCAGAAGAATGAGCAACCAAGCCAGCATTTTATATAGGGTGGCTTCAATCTGTAATTACACTTATTGCTATCAGGTGTGTTTTTAACGGGTTACCCAATTTACATAATTGCTAAGGTGATGTCATCTCAGCTATAAATAATATGTTTACTGGAAAATGTAGCCAAGAGTCAATAAATCACACAATGTTTATATTGCATCTTTACTTTCACCATATAAATCCAAGGGCTCCTTAACTTATATTTAGTAAATTATATGTCCAAATAAAAATTAGCACAGGCAGTAGAGACAATTTAGACAGAAAGTAAGAAAGTAAGTTTAGAAGTAAACCCTCATAGAAACTCATGAACCTGACTAAATAATTCAACACAAAAACATCTCTTAGGCTATTTTCCTATTAGAAGAACAGAGCCAACTACCAAATGAACTTTATACGAATTACATTGTGACATTTCAACACGCGTAACACTGCGACATTCAAAGTGTAAACAAGATGGACAAGTCTTTTATTCAGGCCCGTCACCATCTCTTGGCTTTGCCGTCTTCTCGAACCTTCCACAGCATGAGTTCCATGCAGGCTGTCGCGTCCTCGGCAGTGTCATGGCCGCCCACTAGGACAGAGAACAGTATCACACACAATGCTGTCACTAATAATACAGATAAAACATTAAAACTTCACTAGAGGTGGCCATGCAACTAGTCTTTTTTCCAGGTTTATGCAGTATATTAAACAAGTAATTTGTGAAAGGCAACTATGATTTCATCTTAGACATTGTTCTATTATCTACCAGTCTTAAATTATAATTATTATAATTAGGTATCATTTCTGTCCAATGATGCTCACAGTGTGACATTCACTGTTCATGAACGTAAAGTCTGAATAGAAAATAAGCAGCATGTTGAATGAATATCCCATGTCCCGGGTGTGACTCCCACCACTCTCTAGAATGATCCTCCTCAGGTAGTCGGTGGTCAAGCTGTGCAGGCTCAGTTTGTGAGGGGGGCCCAGGCGGTGAGGGAAGACCATCGACGTGTCCACCACTGTCCCATGGAGCAGCTGAGACACACACATCAACCCCCATTATACTAAAGGTAACACCTTAGATCAAGGGTCTCCAGTCCTGGTCCTCAAGGGCCACTGTCCTGAAGGTTTTAGATGTTTCCCTGCTCCAGCACACCTGATTCTAATGAAGCGTCGTTATCAAGCTCTGTGGAGGTGTGCTAGAGCAGGGAAACATCTAAAACCATCAGGACAGTGGCCCTCGAGAACCAGGATTGGACAACCCTGCTTTAGATCCGAGTGCTTGTATTAAGTGTTCATTAATACAGCCTAATATAATCTATACAGTGTTACCCAACTCAATACAACCATGTCAAACCTGGTCTTTACACCAGTGTTGCTGTTACTGGGGATTCCAGCTCCCAGTGGAGAAACAGGAAGGGTTAGTTCACCTTCAGCGCGCAGAGGTCCATCTCCAGGCTGTGACCTATCAGGATCGCGTCTGAGCTGACGAACCCCAGCAGGGTCTCCTGCACGTCCCGGAGGGAGGGGCTGGCGTCTGCCACGTCATTCTCGCTCACACCCGAAAACCTGGGGGAGCGGGAGAAGCTGGGGTCTCTTTCAGATGATCTCAGTGGAGATTACAGCAGTTTGACAGATGCTTGTAGATTGACCTCCTGTCACGCTTTCCTCCAAATATTAGACCAGGGCAGGGTGGTCACTCATTTCCTTTCCCCCCCCCCCCCCCCCACTTGTGGTCTGTTGAAGGTATACATCACCTGGTGTTATAGTCGATGACCTCGTGATCAGGTTTGACAAAAGTGTCGTAGATGACCTGAAGGTCTGTGTTGACCACGGTCACTCGAACCAGCTCCAAGCCGTGGGTGGTGTAGCACTGAAGCCAAATGAAACAAAATAAGGTTGTGACATTTCATCCGTACGACATCACAAACAGGAAGGGGAGGATGTTAAGGGACAGAAACCCCTGGAGGGGATTGAAGTAACAGGAAGTGCCCCCTCACCATTTCCGTGTCGACTGCGTAGACGCCTGGGCAGGAGTCCTCCGAGGCTGGTCTGGGGCGAGTCCCCACAAAGCCATCCAGGTCCATCGCATCGTGGACGTGCAGCTGGACAATGGGGGGGGGAAACAGGCAAGACAAACCATGTTGAGATGCTCCCTTTAAAAAATGAACTACGTTTGGGGGTGGAATGGCTGAGAAGTTAGGGAACCAGGCAGGTAATCAGAAGGTTGCCAGTTTGATTCCCAGCCCTGCAAAATTCACTACTCGGGGAATGTCCCTGTACTTGCTGTAAAAGAACGTCTGCTAAATAACTCAATGTAAATGTAATGTAAATGTTTTTGGCTGCTTGAAGTGAGATACCTTGAAGACCTGACACCCAGGTGCTCCGACCACACCCTCACAGCAGCTGTAACGTGTCTCTACGCCACCTGGAACTAGGCACGCAGGAAGATTTGATGTAATTAAAATGGCTGCTACTCCCGTCTTCAATTCCATGTTTGAAGTTCCACCATACCTTTTTTTTCCACACCTTTCCCATAGTGGTAGGTGCACTCCTCCCTACGACTGGGCCTTCCTGTTTGGCCCACAGAGTAAGTGGCACCACAACGACAGCAGATCCTTTTCAGGGCTTAAAAAGAAAACACCATAAGACATATGAAGGAAAAAGCAGATAGGGGATAGGTACACCTCAGTGGCGCAGTGGGTTACTAATCAGAAGGTCCCTGGTTCAAACCCCGGCTATGTCAACATGACGACATGTCCTTGTGTCCACTTCACCCTACTTGCCTCAGGGGGGAATGTCCATGTACTTGTTAAGTCGGTCTGGATAAGAGCGTCTGATAAATGACTAAATGTAATATCAATATAAATGTAGCTCAGGGGGGAGACCTAGAGGTTACAGGTTCAATTCTCTCCCATGAACCCAGCCCGGTGAACCCAGCATGGCGAACCCAGCATGGCTCGTACTTACGATCGGTGGTTCCCTTCTTGCAGTCTGAAAACAGCACAGCAGTGCCTGGCTGCTCTGGATGCTGCAGAGGGTAGTTATTCTCTGTCAGGGCCTCATCTGACAGAATGTGCTCCTTCAAACTCTCATATAACTGAGAATCAGCTGAATAAAAGAATAAAAGGAAAGTAGCCATGGGACTATGAAGACATGCTCAACTACAGAACAAGGAGGTGTAATAATGGCAGCACCGTAACTACATGCAAGGTGTCCAAGGTTTATACATCTGTATTGAAATCGGCCCACATTTATATCACCCTGTTTCAGATATAAAAATCTCCCGCGGCCATGATTCATGTCTGTTGATTGGACTTCACTAAAACTGTATTATATTGGTGTCCAGTTTTGAAGCTGATGCTACAGACCCTTTCCTTTCAAGGCTTTGACCATGAGGGGAATCTTCCCTCTGGGCATCTGGTTCCTGGCCTCCTGTTCAACTGCACATGGAAGTGTTTGATTTTACTTACAAAAGTGAAATCAATATTTACCCTTGCAGCGCACGTGGCTTTAGAAGTAACTGTTGTGGTAAAAACAGATCCTTCCCATCAAACTATCACAGTCCCACCTTTGGATGTGGTTGTACTTTGGTTCTTCAGCCTCTTCAGCGCGTTGACGGCAACGCTCAGGTACTTGAGTTTGTTGACGCTCCGGTCGTGGACCGTCTTCTCCTCAGCAAGAGCCTGCAGGACACAGCACAATATAATAATAATAATAATAATAATAATAATAATAATAATACTTACAGTAAGTACAGGGACAATCCCCCTGAGGCAAGTAGGGTGAAGCGCCTTGCCTAAGGACACAACATCACATAGCCACAGCCGGGGTTCCAACTCACAACCTTCCGATCGCATGGCCAACGCCTTAACCCGCTGAGCGATCTGACTCCTCCTCACTAGTTCCTGTTGGCTGGCCTGTCCCACTTGAACCCTCAACCCTTTCACGACAAACACGCTGAAGGCACCTTTTCAAAGGCCTCCTGCACGGTGCCTGACGTTTTGAGGAACTCCTCCACGAACAGGTTGACGTAACGCTGGCGGACATCGTGAGGGACTTTGATGTGGACCTCAGGACGGAGCTTGGCTTTCCGCTTGGAAGAAATAGGCTGGATGAGGGAGGAACACGATGGGAAACATGGCACAACCATAATTAATCACCCAGTCGCACGAACGATTACTTAAAGATATGACCGATTCCGCCCAGCTGTTTGGCTCACCCTAGCAGGGATGCAAGAGGCAGATTGAGGGGGTGCGGGCGGGCGTGACACCGAGGAAGGCTGCGCTGGGGTTATTGGTATGGTGGCTGGAAGGGCCGACCTGAACACTGGTGTTACAGGGGTAGCCACCGGACTCATTTGGCTGGTTACTGGAACTAACTGGCTGACTAGTTGAGCTGCCTGGCTGACCATCTGGGCTCCTGAGGTGGGCAGAGTATAGCTACCCTCTGGTAGGATGAAGTGGAGGCTGTTGCCCACCTTGATGGCATGACCCAATGGTATGATCTTCATACAGGCTAAAGGGGTGGCGGAGGCAGAAATAAGAGGAAGAATGTTAGAAAGACAGCAATCAAACTAACTTTAAATCTACATCCCTATATCTCAAACACATATGGAGGGGGTGGGGGCTTAGCTATGACTTACTGCTTTGCACAGGCGTGGGGTGACTGCAAGGGGAATGAGTGTGGGGAGGTACAAGTGTCAACAACTTCTGAGTGGAGGAGGAAGAAGAGGACAAAGAGGTAGAGGAAAAAGAGGAGGAGGAGATAGAGGAGGAAGAGGTGGAGGAGGAAGAGGAGGAGGAAGAAGAGGAGGAGGATGAGAAGGGCTGGCCGCCCTTTAGGACTGCAGTCATCATGGCGGCTCTCTGTTGCAGCAGCTGGATCTTGGAGAGGGGGGCCTGAAAGGGTGGTGACGGCCCCCGCAGAGGAATTATCACCTGGGCTTTACTCTTGGCCACTGGCTGAGGAAGAGAGAGAGGGTGACAGATAGTCTCAGTAGTAGAAGTAGAATGATACTTTATGACACTGTGCATCATTCTTTTCACGTGTGTAAGGAACGATTACTTGATTTTCGGCGCCCTACCTCAGGCAGCTTGGACACATGGGCCACCCTCTTCCTCTGGGCCACCAAAGCTTTGGGCTTCGCCATCACCTCCGCGCTTTCCGCATCCACGCTCCCCACCTTTGACGCACCATAACAAAATACCTAATTCGATCCCAATCGAATCCCTGCTCCCACAGGCGTCAAACTCCAGTCCTTGAGAGCCACTGTATGGCAGTTTTAGATGTTTCCCTGGTCCAGCACACCTCCACAGAGCTTGATAACGACCCTTCATTAGAATCAGGTGTGCCGGAGCAGGGAAACATCTAAAACCTTCAGGACTGCGGCCCTCGAGGACTGGAGTTTGACACCCCTGTTCTAATTGTATCCTTACCTGTGGATCAGGAGCGGATTCCGGAGCCTTCTCCTCTTTGTTAGCCTCCATGAAGATCCGGTAGCATTCCTCCATAGGGTCACTGTCGGACAACTCCACGTCAGAGTAGTTGAGCTCCTCCTCCGAACTCGACTGGACGTCGTCAAGCCCAGCCGGCTCCAGCGGATCCTGCCCAGACGGAGGTGCAGCAGGGCTGGCCAGGGCAGCAGCTGCACAGGACTGAGATGAGGAGGGCACCTGGAGGGGTTGGCAAGGCTGGTACGGGGTGACCCCCGCATTAGAACCGGCTGGCTCCATACAATTCATAGGATAGCTAACCGAGGCAAAGTCCATCATGGGTGGTGGTTGTTGTTGGAGAATATTCTGGTGACATGGAGGGGATATATTTTGGGGGGGTGACCAGTAGCTTGTAGCCATGCTCTGATAAGACTGGTGCAGCTCACAAGATCGTTTTTCTGCTGGGAGTTGGTAGGGGAGAGAGAAAGGAGGGCAATGAGCGTCGATGGAGGATAGCTCAATTTCAAGCAGGCTGGATTCTTCCATTAGGGAGGTCTCTGATTCACTCACAGGTGCGTCTTCATCGAGTTGCATCAGTGCTGAGAACATCGTCTTGGGTTGGTCAGATTCGGCGACCGCTTTGGACGAAGGCTCTTGATGTTGAACCATCCTATCAGTTTCACTTCTAAGGTCATCCAGACATCTGGATAAATCCTCAAACACAGTCACAACATTGACTTCACTCATGTTACTCTGGTAAGAGGGGAAACCAGACAGGCGTCCGGCGCTTTCCACGCTCACCTCCGCCTTGGACACCCCAGTCTGGGGCTTCACTACGGCTACCTGGGAGGTTGTCGGAGGAGGGGAAGGAAGGCCGGCTACAGTTGGAACCGACCTGCCTTCCTGAGCTCTCTCCGAGACTTCGTGTTCGGTCTCCGCCAGGGCGTTCTGGAGCTTTGGCCCTCGAGGCCTCTTCCTGTCAGGGGAGGGGGGAACATCGATGATGAGGACCCCCTCCTCCTCCTCCGATTCGACTCTCTCTGATGACGGAAGGTTCTCCTGAGCACCGGAAACCGTGTTCCTACCTCTTTTCACACCTTGTCGGCTATTCACCTTCTGTTCTTTAACAGGCTTGATCTTGTACTCCACTGAGCTGCCAGAACGCAAATCAGCAGAGAAATTGGACAAAGGATCATATTCCAAATCGGTTCTAGGTTTGGAGTTGTCGATGACGTACTTCACCAAAGGTCGGTTTCCATTCAAATCTCTACCTTCACTTCCAGGTGTGTGCATAGGCACTTTCCTTGGTCCTGTGCTGATGCTTTCCACCTCGATAGTTTGATACTGAGACAGTCTTTTTTGTTCCTTCTCCACCTCGCATTTGACGGTCTCAATTTCCTTGTTGATCCTCTCCAACTCAAGCAGACAGGTATCCCTGGCCTCTGCTCTTACAGAAGATCCATTGGTGCCTGCAGAAGGATTTCTTTTTAGTCCTGTTCACAAAGGGGAGAAGAATGTGCAAGAGTTAATCATTTAATTATGTAATCCAACAGCGGAAACAGTTCGAATATTTCACCCAACAGCTGCAACAACTTCTTACAAGATCAATAAAATAAAATTCAGCATTTGCTGCCATGTGTGCGTTCACGCATGGATGGACCAGCCGGCTACCCCATTGGCAAGTTATCAAACAACGTGCACGTGGGAATAATCAATATTATTCAGTGATTGACAGTGCTGGACTAGATATGTTCAAATACACCAGTGGTTCTTAGCCTGGGTTCGATCGAACCCCAGGGTTTCGGCGGAGGTCAACACACACATCCGACTCATATGATTCGTGATTACACGACCAATTAAGAAAGGTTCGGTGAATGCGCAAATGAAAATGGTGGTGTTCAGTACCTCCAACAAGGTTAAGAACCACCGGAATAGACTAAGGAACACTCACTGACCTGCTACCTTCACCGATGACTCGTACTGCGAGTCCAACATCGCCCGTTCCTCTTTAACATGCTTGTATAGACAGTGTGGCCGCTTACAGAGATCAAGTCTGAAAAACGGACAATGTATTTGACCAAAGAACCCCGCCGAGGGCAACATCAGAAAAAACACCACTTGCTTCGGTCTTCGTCCAAGCAAGATCGCCAAATCGTACCCCTTTATACCCCCCCCCCCCCCCAAAAAAAAACGTATTTAATAAAGTACCTGCCGTGACGTCATAGGCCTACCTGAGAACTTGAACAACAGTATATAATGACCTTTTCAAGAAAGACTGAAGTATATTTGTATTTATTTTCTGTTTGTTTTCCTTTGTTTTATGTTACTTCTTTGTGTTTTTGTTTTTTCTTTACACTTTATCTATCCAAATAAGTTTTGATCTTGATGTTTGTAAGCTCTGTTAAACTAGGCATGCTTTTTATGTTTTATATTTTAATAAAGTTGTAAAAAAAAAAGAAGAAGCTGTCAATGCTATGCTGTGTAAACTTTTCTATATTTTTCTTTAATTGTCAGCAAGCACCCCCTAGTGTAGGATTGTTGTTATATATTTGTAATATTTTATTCGAAGATGTGTAGTAATTGTGTGTTAATAAAAGTTTTAAAAAGCTGTCAATCCTGATACCCGCATTTGCATAATAAATGGAAACGATCATTGCATTGTCCGGAATGAAATGTTAGTCATTGATGGACAAATACATCGTCGTGTTCATTTAAATTCGAGTTGTCTGATTTATTTTAGATCTGAAAGCTGATCATGGTATTAATTGTAAAAACATTCCCAAACACAAGGTGGCGCATTTTGGGGGTTCGGCAAATCCCTAAAGTGGAGAAACGTGTCCACGCACGGCAACTGCAAATCAAACGCACAAATATGAAACTTATAGTTAGCTGGCCGTGACAGTCCAGTGGCCCTTCAATCTACTTACTTTTAGAAATAAACATGGATGTAGATGACATGGACGAGGATGACACGGACTGGAATAGCACAGATTTTGCACCAGCAGCTGCGCCTCCGGGTGAGTTGGCACTGAGTCAGGAAAAAGGCGAGACGGAATCGCCGATGGATTTAACGTTTCAAAGTTCAATGTGCATCAGCAGATCGGGGTTATTCGAGTGAAAAGATCGTTCTTGTTTCAGGTATCGAAGTCATCGGTAACGTAATCCAGAAAATAACCTCGCCGAGAGTCATTCTGCATTTCGACATGGACTGCTTCTACGCCCAGGTCGAAATGATCCGCAACCCAGCGTTGCGGAATGTGCCACTAGGTCCTTATCTCTCCTCTCTAGATCGATATTTGTGATCGGTTCACATTTCATACACCTACTGTCAAGAGTATGACTTTAACGAAGCTTATGTTTCCCGATCCCTTATAGGTATTCAGCAGAAGTACATTATTGTGACCTGTAACTATGTCGCCAGGGACCATGGCGTCACCAAACTGATGTCAGTAAGGGATGCTTTAGAGAAATGTCCTCAGCTGGTGATGGTTAAAGGCGAGGACCTAACTCACTATAGGGAGACGTCTTACAAAGTCACAGGTATGCAGGCTACCTCCAAGCAGTTCTGAGCTGACCAATCACGTCGTGCATTTCGAATGACATTCTAACACAGTGAACCCTCACCCATGGCTTTCTTGTTCACTGTCCAGAGCTGCTGACGTCCTACTGTCCACTGGTGGAGAGGCTGGGCTTTGATGAAAACTTCATGGACATCACCGAGTTGGTGGACAAAATGCTGACGAAGGGCAACGAGGCCACAGGGTTCTCATTCAAAGGGCACGTTTACAATCGCAGCAGTGAGTGGCTTTAGTTCCCACTGCGTGTCGTTGTTCTGGCTTGACACCGGTGTCCCAGTGAAACCGAGATACGGGTTAAGAAACCTCTCAGATGAAAATGGCTGCTTTGCATCTTTCGGTTTCCGCTGCAGCGTTAAACCCCCCTCTCGCCTTCAAACTCATCATTCGATGCTTAAAAAAAGCTGAATCTCTACCAGCTTGAATAGGTTAACTAATCAGATTCATGTTGTTTATTTGTGCTGATTCAGATTTCGATGCCAACGCCAGCGACCACCCCAGACTGGCGGTAGGCTCCCACATTGCAGCCCAGCTCAGGGAGGACATTTACTCTAAACTGGGTCTGACTTGCTGTGCGGGGGTTGCTGCTAACAAGCTGCTGGCTAAACTGGTGTCTGGCTCCTTCAAACCCAATCAGCAGACCACCCTTCTACCAGACAGCATCCAAGATATCATGGGCAAACTGAGTGGGCTTCGCAAAGTTCCTGGTACAAAAACTCACTCACTTTACCCACCCACCCACTTTACTCACCCATTCCTTATCCCTGTGTGCACTATACTACTCTTTTACCTCACACCCTTACCCCTGTGTGCTTTTACGAGACTGTGTGCCGTTGTTGATGAAGAGTTTCCCCTCAGGGATTAATAAAGTATTCTGAATCTGAATGTCTACCGACGTTAACTCATCTAAGTTTGACCTATCCAGCGAGGAAAATTGTGTCAGCGTTTGCTAAATGAATATTATGTGAACACGTTTCTCTCTAACATGTTGACTCATGTTATCGGTAGGAGTGGGACACCAAACTGTGAAGAGACTTCAAGCCCTGGGATTGGTCAGCGTACAGGATCTCCAGCTCTTCCCATTGGCTGAGCTTGTGCAGGAGTTTGGGTCCTCCACGGCGGAGCGGCTTCATAGTCTGGCCCTGGGCGTTGACGATGCCCCGGTGACCCCCACAGGTGCCCCTCAGGTAGGACTGTAGCTGTTTACGGGGTGGTTGAAAAGGCTTGGAGGTCTTCATGTTTTAGCAGGGAAATGGAAAGTGAGATTATGTCTGTCTCCTGGATATCAGTCCCTTAGCGATGAAGACTCCTTCAAGAAAATATCCTCGGTTAAAGAGGTTTTGCAGAAAATCGAGGATCTGTTGGGCAGCCTTTTAGAGAGGTAAGAAAGTTGCCACAGATGTAATGTCAAGCCCACAGAACGACAAGCAGCTTCACGCTGAATGGTTTGGATTGTGTTTTAGGATGTACAAAGATGGCCGCCAGCCGCATACTTTCCGGCTGACCATCCGGAGATACTCGGCCACCAACAAGTGGTTCAGCCGCGAGAGCCGTCAATGTCCCATCCCCAAGCACATAGGACAGAACATCACCTCAGGTTTCTGTTTAAAAGTTACCATTACCACCCACATCAGGAGTAGGTATTATTATTATTAGTAGTAGTTATGGACAAGTGTAAAAGTTACATACAATTCCTGGGATTTTTTTTTGTTTTTGTCATCCAGGTAGCAATGATGCCATAGCCCAGCTCATCCCCATCGCTTTGAAGCTGTTCCACAAGATGGTGGACCCCAGTCAGGGGTTCCACCTAACCCTGATCAACTTGTGCTTCAGTAACCTGCGGCATCAAGGGGCTGCCAACAGCAAGGCTGCCATCAACTCCTTTTTCACGCCCAGATCACCTGGCAAGACCCAGCCCTCCTTCCTGCACCAGGTAGAAGTTTCCACTGATCCACATCCTTCATTCTCCAATATATTTCCGTTTTAAGATGTTGGATTTTTTATTATTTGATTCCCAAATTTTTTATCATAGCTTTACATCATTTGCACTGTGTCTATTTCTCAAACTATATTCTCACACTCTGGTCAGATGCTAGAGCTAACTAGCTCTGTACTTGTACTCAGCATAATGATGATACATTTGAATCTGAGATCTGATCTGATATGATTCCAGGAGGATTTGTCCCAGGGTGAGAGTTGCTCGTACCAGCAGCAGTGTGGATCTGGTATGGAAGATGGTGGAGGCGTGGTGTCAAGTGATCAAGGTTCACACTTGCTACCAGAGACTCTTTCACCCAATAGGAAAGAGCAGCTGTGGGGAGGGGCAAGTCGTGACCCGCTAACCACCGCACAGCCCCAACCAGTCACATCCCAGACTTGTCGAACGCAGAGAAATGAGAGGGTGAACACTCCCAAGTCAAAACCCTCTTTTCGACTGCCCCCCAACATCGACCCCAAAGTGTTCAGCCTGCTTCCTGCAGACATTCAGAAGGAGCTGCTCTCCCCCGCCTATCCAGACCCCCCCGGTGGACCCCCTCTCAGACCCAGCGCCCTGTCAGCAACAGTACCTGCTGGCGATGGGACGCAGTCACCTCCCACAAAGCGACCTCCACTATCTGACTCCATCGTCCAGCTCAGCACATGTAAACCTGCTGAGTCATACAACCCAAAACTAGACAGAAAGGAGTCTGTCTGGGATTTGAAACGGCCAGACAAGCAGACAGGTGCCGACCGCACGGTGCGGCCAGACCCGAAGGCACCGCGGGGAAACCATTCAGCAGAAGAGGAGACCGAACATTGGGTGTCTAACGACCCCGGCTTCCCTAAAGACGTCGATCCGAGGGTGTTCTCCGAGCTGCCTTCGGATGTGCAGAGAGACCTGCGGTCGGAATGGAAACAGCAGGGACTCCTCAGGAAAATCACTCCAAACTCAAAGCAAGACAGGAAAACTCCTCTGGTCAAAGAGAGAAAGCCTCAAGTTAAAGGCAGTCAGACAAATAACTTGCTGAAATATTTTAAGCCCAACTAAAGAGTGGACGTGTATTTCTAGGCCTCTTTTGGAGGCGTAGGAATCGTTGTGTATAATATTGAAAGAAATATATTTTTGTCACAGAAGTTCAAAGTTACCACAGCATAAGACATTGTCTTTCATTGTTTAAAGTTGTTTAGTACAATGTTGTAAATATTTTGTATGCAGTCAGTTAACAGTTAAAAATAAAACAATTGCTTTATCAGTCCTATCACTTTGAATGTGTTGACTCATGTCAGCTTGGAGTAAGGGTCCATTGTGCTTTTGCTGTAAATACTGCCCCCTAGTGGATATACCTGATTACATGAATTAAGTATGTAAAGAACATGTATTGAGGAATGATCAACCTTTGTTTTAGTTAGATGCTCTGGATAGGTTGAGACTGACCTGCAAATATAGCCATCGATTCGTACGGCAGACATTTTAATCTTGGAATGTTTCGTGTTGGGTTTAGGGATTATCTTCCAAGGTTCCAGAGAGGTGAGAGAGCCGGGGGCCAGGAAAGGATTTACAAAGTCCTCGACTGGAAGACTTTCACTGAAATCCTCGCAGGAACACAGTACTGCAGAGCTGCAATCCCTGTTTTTTTTTTTTTTTTCCTCCATCCCTCCCTCCCTGAGAAATACCAGAAAACACAAGATCTGTGGAGAATACATTGTTTGGCTGTTTTTCCCCCTGAAAACTCCTCCCTTTATCACATGGGAAAGGGGGTAAGGTTCAAGTAATAGCCTGTACACCCCACTATGTGTTTAACAAGAAACAGTTACGTTCCCTGGATGGATGTTGGTACTCTCTGCAGCTAACTAGGTAAGATGGAAAATATCAATCTTTCTGTTTTATTTAACCTCAATCACGCTTTCTGTTGTGATATGTGTTAACAGGAGTAAAAGCTCTTTTAAATGTATTGCAGCTCTACCTAACCATTATTTTATGTCCCAGATAATTTGTCTAAATTAAACAATTTATCCAAGTAGTTTGTGTTGAACTCAAGGGCCCAGGTACCCAGGCATGGGTACTTTGTCCTAAAGTATGAGCAAAATTCATGGAAGATCTCCGTAAAGTAGTTTTAATCCATAACTCCATAAAGAAACTGGGCCTTGATGTATTTTAGGAATTTGCAACAAACAAGCATATGATTACTAACAACTTCTAGCTGCGTAAGAGACTGCAATAATGACTCCCTGTGGATTTGCTGAAGGGCTTCATCAGACCCCCTCCATCTATGGATGTGCTCACGGAAAAGAACCTTACACTTCACATTGTACACACGAGAAATGTCAACTAAACAAGGGCAGGCTGTTTTCTTTCAGCATCAAAGCTGATAGAGTGGGATTCGCAGGACATTCCATCTCCCCAATGTGACTAAAAAGCACAAAGGAAGGATTAGAAAAAAACATGATGGGGAACTACTGAAGGATTCAGGCAAGTCCGTAATGCGATGGTCTTTTGACCATCTCCTGACGTAGCCCACGTAGGGAATCAGTTGGCTGAGGGGTTAGGGCATTGGACCAGTGATCAGAAGGTTGTGAGTTCGATTCCCGGCCAAGGCAACACAACCTTTGTCTCCTTCGGCAAGGCACTTCACCCTACTTGTCTCAGGGGGAATGTCCCTGTACTTGCAATAAGTCACTGACTAATTGTCACCGAAGAAGCCTAACTGTCCCAGTCCTGTAACTCAACAAGTTACTTTAGTAATGTTGTGCCATGTTGAACCGCCATGGAGCTGAAGGAATACCTCCGCAGAAGTTCTGCTTGTGGAACAATCAACATTTGCCTTTCCTCCCCTGAAGGCACCAACTTGCCAGCCACTTGACCGCTCATGTGAACACTCGCTCGAGTCATGTGCTACTGTAGCAACTCTGATCAGATTTATTTTCCCTTTTTTTTTTTACGACTCCCAAGTTATGACGGCCCAGCTAAGCCTCTGTGGTCGTGAACGCGCCGAGAAGGAATTCGATTTCAGATTCGAAAACAAGAGCGTTCTCATGTGTCAGGATGCGAACAGCTGTTGTTGTGTTGTGTTCCAGTGCAGGCTCAGCACCATGACAGATGGGGACTATGACTACCTCATCAAGCTTCTGGCCTTAGGGGACTCGGGGGTGGGGAAGACCACCTTCCTGTATCGATACACCGACAACAAGTTCAACCGCAAGTTCACCACCACAGTTGGGATCGATTTCCGGGAAAAGAGAGTGGTGAGGGAATCATACTTCATACATGTTGCATGATGACATGTTGGTCCATTCCATGTAATGTGATACATTTACTTACGTGTTTGGTACAGGTTTAAAAGCCCATATCAAGTCTTTAGGAGCAGGGATACATTTGAAGACGTGTATCGACAGACTTGAGACGATATTAATAACGTGTTCATATGGCTGACGCTTTTATCTAATTTGACAGAGGATGATTGGAACCTTTCACCTTTTGACCTGCAGTCAAGTCTTGTACCACTGAGGCATTACTAACTTTAAGAAAACATTGGATTTGCAGACGTACATGGGAACGGGCTCTGATGGAACCACGGAGAGGAGTTTTTCTGTTCACCTGCAGCTTTGGGACACGGCAGGACAAGAAAGGTAGAGAAATACCTGCTGTGTGTATCATTTGCACCATCATGCACCATCTGTTCTATTTTGCACCATCTCACCATCTTACCATTTCTGTTTCATTTTGCACATCTGCATATAGTACCATTTTGCACTATCTGTACATACGACACAGTAAAGTCTGTAAAAATACTGTAACATTTTGTACAATACAGCTGTATATTTGTTGCTACCAAATCACTTTAATAAGGTTAATAATACAGGCTATATACTCTCTCTATATATATATATCTATATCTATATATTCTACTTATACTAACTGCTATATTCTGCTTATACTCACTGTTTTGCACTTCTGGTTGGATGTTAACTGTATTTCGTTACCCTGTACTTACCCTGCCACGAACCTGTGTAATGACAATAAAGTTGAATCCAATCTAATCTAATGTTCTTGGTATTGGGAAGGTTGTAAGGTGTACATGTCATGGTGAGAATCTTTGCCTCTGTCTCTGACGCACATCCAACATTTCATGGATCGATTCTGGTCCTTTTGCCCCAGGTTTAGGAGTCTTACGACGGCCTTCTTCAGAGATGCTATGGGCTTTCTGCTGATGTTCGACTTGACCAATCAGCAGAGTTTTCTCAATGTCCGAAATTGGATGAGTATGTGGTCCATCAGCTAGAAGATCTGCCAGAACCTTTCCGACCATCGATCGTTTTATTGATTTGAAGGCTCTGGCAGATCTACAGACAGTGGTCTGTTTAATTAAATTGTAAACCATTCATGGGACTGATGTCTTGATTGGATATGGATTTAGCATATGTTTAAGAAAGTAGCGGTTGATTGTAAAGTAAATGATTTGATCGTTTGTAGGAAGACATGGATGATGGCTGAAATCTGCTATTTCTTTTTATCCAGGTCAGTTGCAGGCTAACGCCTACTGTGACAGCCCAGATATAGTGTTAGTCGGCACCAAAGCAGATCTTCGAGACCAAAGAGATGTGAATGGACGCCAAGTTCGAGACCTAGCTGACAGATATGGGTGAGTCCGATTAACGACAACAAAGTATAAACAGCTGGTTCTTGAGGTTCTAGGTTCTTAAGATTTCTCCCTGCTTTAAATCTCATTTAAACTCAAAACAAACAGCCATATGCTGTGAACAGTGGCGGATCTAGGGGGTTGGTGAGGGGGGTTCGATCCCCGGGCGCAAAGTTCTTAAAATTAATACCAACCGTATTACAGATGAAGAAATGCAGTTTACAAGGAATAAATGCATCCATATGAAAAACGATGCTAAGAGTTTTGCTTGTTCTTGGGGGAGATGGGCGGGGGCGCACAACAGTAATCCGCTCCTGGGCACCTGATACCCTAGATCCGCCACTGGCTGTGAAAAATACAAATTCCTCATCTTCAACCTGCAGAGAAATGCAGTAGGTGGAGACACTCTGCTAGTACACACCAGATATGATTTTTGCACTTCTCCCCACCTCCGTCCCCAGCATCCCCTACTTTGAGACCAGCGCGGCCACGGGCGCTGATGTGGACAAGGCGGTGACCAGCCTCCTGGACCTGGTGATGCGGCGTATGGAGCAGGGCAGTGAGGGGGCTGGGGGTTTGTCTGATACCCCCAACGGGAGCTCGGTCACCAGCCGTCAGGAGGAGCTGGCCCCTCGGAGAAAATGTGCCTGCTGAAAGGTTACCAAGGTTACCCTGATTTGCTCTCTTCTCCAAATTACCATGCAGTACAATTTATATATATATATATATATATATATATATATATATATACGGTATATGTTTATATGTAGAGTATTCTAGAGAGCTTGCTGCTATATATGTTTATATGTAGAGTATTCTAGAGAGCCAACTTGTACTTAAGACATGTTATCTACCTAAAAAATACCAAGACATTGAAGGAAAAAAAATAGTGTTTTTATTTGAAACATTGAGACATGATGGGAGGACAATGCAGGCACATTCGTACATGTATCACGTAATATAATCTGACATTTATGCAAGTCATTCAGTCATTGTTACATTTTTATACATGAATGAGATAACTTAATGATTATGTTAGATAATCCAAACATGACAGAGTCCCTACATAAATCATTAATTTTGTATGAGTATATTAACTGCTACTATTGATTATTTATGAAACGTAATTGTCATGCACATAGAGTAGGTAAAGAAAAAGATTTCAAGACCGTGAATTGATTTGTAATACCTATATACTTAAATACTTATGAAATACTTATTTAAGTATATGGGCAAAATCGATTGTTCTTACATACAGACATTCCTAGAGTATATGCTGTAAATTGAAATGCTGAAACAGAATACATTTTGACTTTTGAATAAAGTTACTGTCAGTATATAGTTTACTGTGTATGTTTTTACCCTAAATAAACACATGCATGCAGTACTGTAAATCAAAATAACTCAACAGAATTACAGTCAGGAAATAGCTAACACTGTTCTTGTCAAACACACACGCTCACAGACACACACAGAAACAATAATTTACATTTTATCCTTTTCAGAACAATACTTATTTGTAAGAGAGAGAGTGAGATCCCCATCATTCTATTGGAAGTTTTTGGTTATTGAACAAAGTTTGTTATGATAGGACGTTTATGGAGGCACACAAAGCATTCATTATTCAGCCCCAGAACTTTGATTTTCAGCAAGACTGAAAAGGCAAGTTTCAATATTATACCACCCAAGAAATCCCAGTTACAGATGTGTGATGACATCATTTGACAAAACATTTAAAAATGTAGGATCCAGCGTAACTAAAATGACATGCTTGACACTTCCTGTTACATCATCCTGTTACATCATACATTCCAAATCCCTTCACCAAGCACTTTTCTATAACAAGTTTTGTCTAAATGAGTTATCTTTGGTGTATTATAAAGACACATTATGAGTGAAATCAATCAAAAAGCTGTGAAATATTTGAAATGACAACCTAGTGTCACACCAATACAATGTTATAGTCAAGGTAAGGGCAACCTGTGTATGAGAGATGTGTAAGGAAGAAATGGGTAGATTTATAAACATAACTCCAATGACAAAGTCAACCCACAAAGGTAATGCTAAGTCTTGTGAATGAGGTGGACACTGAAGAGTTTCTTGCAGGAGAAACTGGCCCCCAACTATGGGCAGGTGTGGCTCCTAAGCCTGCAGGCCCAGTGTGAGCCTGTGCAGTGGGTCATGGGACTATCATGTGCCTAGCATTGCTTTTCAGCCAAGTCATTCGACAAATCCATTCACAGCATGCTATAACAAGCTCAGTTTGACGTGACACCTAGATGGGGGGAAAAAAAGACTTCACTTGAGAAAAGTAATAAAGATTTATAAAAATAAAGTTATATTACTTATTTATTTGTCAGAAAGGTGAAACAAAAACGAGTTTGGTCCCAGTGATTCAGGTTTTTCTTGCACGTTAAAACTCTCATATAAAGTATTTTTTGAAGCCGACAGTTTCTTTGAAAATACCAGTGTAAATACAAATTAGAAGAAAAAGAAAAGTTATATTCTTGAAATGTATCCTTCCAAAAAGGTTGTATAAAACTAGCCATACATTTTTGTTAGTGTCTTACGTGCAATTTCATTTAAATGGTGTATCATGCTCTTTGTACAAGATGCAATTCTTTCAGATTGGTATTTAATAATATTTAAAGTGAATCAAGCCTATAAGTGATAAGCGGTAACCTTTATCTGCGTTGATATGGTTTTTTAATCGCTTCAGCACTACAGTATCTACAGGGTTATTATTCAGGATTTAAGAAGACTTTATGGTTTATGGTTCATGGCAAAAAGAGCATAGGACTGTACATTAATGGCAAAAGAATGTGGTAGTATTTACCTTGATTATTATTACAATTAAATAAAAGTACGCTTTCCTTTCTTGCTCTATAAAGAATTGAGATGTAGGACTTCATATTAGATTTGACCTGCCTGGCTTAAAAAAGGTTAACATATTTTTATTGGACGGATTTTGTTTTGTTGTTGTTGCAATACTTCATTCCTTTTCCAATCGTCTTTCTAACGTTTTACTCCAGGTATTGTAATGTACTGAAATGTGATCAATAAATGAATCGCTGTTGGAATGTACATTCTTAATCTAGATTTGAAGGCTTTAAAAAATATATTAGATAGTCACTACCATCACAGACCTGTAACTCCCTTCCACCTCTGGGATAGTATTGTAAACAACTGCTAGCATCCAGACCAGGATTTTCGACCCAGAATCCACTGGTATCTTGGGTTGTAGCTAGTTGGTTAAAAAGGTCATAAAAATATAGTGTTTGTGCCTCCATTGATGGACTGGCATCTAACTAGAAAAAACACTGTTCTAACTCCTTCCCTGAGATTAGGCAGTGATGTCAACATAACTATTAAAATTCTATTGGAAAAGGGGCTGGATTAATAGCCTTTAATATTTTTGCCCCACCATTGATGAAAATCCTTTGAGAGTTTCTGAATGTTTTACTATCTACATCCCTTATTTAATAAGTCATTCTCTGTTCAGCCCCGGTCATGGTAGCAATGCAATATGATTGGTAGCAAGGTGACAATAACACATTAAGACAACACTTTATGTGGTAGCGTGACACATAGTAGAACGTATTTAACTCACCCATGGTACACAGGAAACAACACACCAATCCCTTGAATCTGGAATGTGACCCCTAGTCCCTAAAACACCCTGACACCTTGGTGTGAATTACGAAAGAAAAACCTTGAAAGTCCACATGCGCTGCGGGTGACAAGAGCGTGTTTACTAATCATGCACGGTCTATTCTGTGTAAAAAAAAAACGTCACGAGCAGAGGCCAAATCTGACAGCACCCCCCCCCCCCCCCCCACACACACACACACACTCTAACGAACTGGCTAGCCCGACAGCGGGTCAGGCGGGAATGTCTAGGTGCAGTGTGACAGGCTCATCCGGGTCACGCCTTCCCCATGCATCTTGTAGAGCAGTTTGAACTCACTGGGCAGCTGGTGGGTCTCCTGCCACTTGGTGGTGAACTTGGTCCCCTTCTTGTCGTAGTAGTGGTAGGGCAGCTCCTTGCCTGTGTTGGGGTCCCAGCCGAAGGGCCAGAAGCCGTATAGATGGATCTCCTCGCACATAGCAGAGGCCAGCGTGTACATAAGAATCCCCGTGCTCAGTCGCTTGGGCGACAGATTCTTAGTTTTCCAGTATCTGCGGAGGAACAGAAGACGTAGGCATTGGAGAAAAACATGGCGGATATTAGAAAAGACATTTGATATCTGCAGTGAATGAATTTCAGTATTGGAGATCAGAAATGTAGCAACCTTGAGGCTGAATTGGAACTACGAATGATTACACGTCCACCCCAGACTCACTTGTTTACATCCTGCATTATGTTGCCCGGCCAGGCTAGCTCAATCTTCAGTTGACCTTTGTGCTCCACAAAGAAGTCAACAAGTGTCCTGGTGACTGTCGCTGAGGTGTGAAGGAAGAAAGCAGGGATCCACAAGATGGCTCCCTCCAGCTTTTTCAAGTTGAGGAAGAAGTTGTTGCGATCCTGGATGGTCAGCAGGTTGTTGTAGTAGTGCTCAAGAATGCTGGGGTTGAAGGTCGTCATGTTGGTCTTCCGGCCAACGTCCTTGTAGAAGACCTCCGTAGGGGCGAAGTTGCAGCGGAAGATGAAGTCAGCTTTGTCGATCTCCGACCCGCAATGGCTGCCGGTGAGGATGCCGCTGTTGCCCACCACAGCACACACGTTGTAGTGCTTGTTCAGGATGGGAGAGGTTTCGGGAAGCAAGGACTTAAAGTTGTTGCTTATGGAGAAGACATACTTATGGCTGGAGTAGTCAAAGTGCATCAGCTGACCCACACGCACACCATTCTTGGTCAGTGAGAAATTGTTGGCCACATCGATGAAATTGAAGATTTCTTTCCTGAAAAACAACCAACATACTACAGTAATGCAGATTTGACCTTTGATTACTTTTATGAGTCTGATTATCGACATCATAGCTTCAGTCATTTACCTTTGTTGATAGAAAGCTGTTCTGTTGAATTTCCATTTGGAGGGTTTTCCTTGAAGTTCCTCGTTCAGTGCATTGGTCAGTGGAATGAAAGAGGGGTCTAAGAAATTCATGGCGAATTGAGACCTGAAAGCAACAATATAGTTGAAGGCTACATGGGAATTTGCATAAGGGAGGAACGTAATCGATGGAATCAATCTCAGCACCTTGGACAGTTCTCTTGGAATTGAATCAACAAGGTTGGAATAAAAAATAAATAAATCGTCCGATTTCCCCTTTATTCGATGCCAATCCTTTACCGTAAAAAGAAAAATCCTGTCCAGATATATGCTTCATTATTATTTCTAGGCTCTAAGGCTAGGTTCCCTACTGCAGATGAGTGTTATATGAGTGCACGTAGCACTTTTTTAAGGCCAGCTGTTGACAAGCAAAATAGAGATTGCGCTGAAATATCACCCGTGACATGAATACGTTTTTTCTGGCTATGTCGGCGTTTTGTGCGTCCAGTCTCCCCATATGAACCACAGATGCATGAATGTAAGGTTTGCGTAGGTTATACTCACCGAAATCCTGCGTGGAACATTATTCTCGGGCCCCCCATATCATATTTGGATGACGTGAAAAAGCTGTCCTTTCTTATCGAAACATAACTTATTAAGGATAAAATGAGAAGAGCTACGCTGAATATAACCAAACCCAGAGCGTTTGCGATGCGGACCATCTTGGCACGTTTTCATTCCTTATAAAGCCATTAAAAATACGTCCCTTCCCTATACTAGCCTACCTAAATTTAAAAAAGCTTGCAGAATAGTTGATATGAGGATAGCCAATTTCATATTTTGTATTATAAAATGGGCGCCGAGTGGGTTGGAGGTTGCGCTGCGGTTGATTTGGCAGTCAACAGCATTAGTGATGCGTCTTCGCCCGCTCTCATCCCTGCCCTGCCCTGCCTTCACGACTAACTGCAATCCCTTTCTATGTAGCCAGATTAATAAAGGAGATGGATGTTATCAGCAGTATCGCATTGGCTGGCCAACGATAGCGTTTTTTGCGCGCCGTCGTTCAAATGCTGTGGCCAAATGGAATCCAACACCAAGCTGATTGTTTGGCTGATTAATAAAATAGTACAAATGAAATAAAATCGAGACGACTTACAAATAGCATTAGTATTTATTTACAGTCAGTTATTTTTTGTTTGTTCATGTTTTAGTTGTGTAACTATAGGTAATATACAAGACGGTTTATTCACAGAATAGGAAAAAAAAAAATGTTGATTTTGTAAAATAAATATTTGTAAGTGAATATTCTGTAAAAAAAAATCTTACAAACACACACAATCACCTACTGTGAGACAAGCCACAATGTCGAACAACAATTTCATAAACGTTACAATATGTCGACTTAGGCATTATATATTATACATGGTAACACTGTAGTTAGAGTAAAAAAACATAAAAAACAGTAACATTCTGTAGGAAGGTATAGCTGAGATTGCAACCCTAGAACAGGATGATTGAGCTTTTTTTGACATCAGGAATGTGTCGAGTTTGGACATGGATGAAGTTCAACATGATTTAAATGCATCAGTATTGCCATTTTTTTTTTTTTTACATAACAAAAGGTTAAACCAACCAAGACACAGGCACTTGTTTGAGCCTGCAGCCAAGTATCACAGAATACATATCGTACGGCAAGAAACTGTTAAGAAACAATTACAGAAACAGGCAGAGAAAACTTGGCTACACACGTAGTTCACCAACTTTCCTCGCAGGCTTGGGGGAATGGGGGGAGAAAGGTATCACTTTCTGCCCTTATAGCGAAGGCCGATGAGGGAAAAAGTAACCGCCCGCGTCACTGCCAGGAGAGCCACACAAACTCTCCTCCTCGCTGCTCATGTCCTCAAATGAATCCTCACTGGATATACACAGGGGAGAAGAGACACTGGTCAGCAACAGATCCAGTGTCCACCAGTCTGCTGTCTTCCATTTCACTCTGTTATTGAACCTTTCTTTGTTTTCAAAAACCACCAGTGAGTGTCTAGTATGCACATATGCAGGGTAAAGGAGTTGCGTATTCATATTTTGAATCTGTGAATCTTTAAGAAGATTAATTGGCTTCTTTCTGCTGCAATAGCAAAGTGCTGAGGAAGTCGGAGACGAGCAATACTGCAGGGATAAAATGCTTTTGTTCGTTTAATAATAATGAAATAATCATATGTTCGTTTTTCTTGTTTTTTTAGAGAGTGTAACTTACCTTTCACTCTCATCCCAGTTCACCTCAGGAATAGTCGGAAGTTCCGGAACACTGACGCGGTTGGCATTCAAATTCTGTGCTGTTCGTCTGGACACAATCCACACCAGCTTTTTGCTGTCTGGTTTGTTACATTCACCTGAGCTGTATTTGGTCATGCACTTGGCCACCAGCACCCTCCAATAGTGAAGTTCGCTTTCACTGATCTGTGGAAAAAAACAAGATACATCTGAAACAGCTGACAAGGGGAAAGAAATAGAGCAGCATTGTCAGATCTGTCACCAGCCAATCAGGTGGTGCCGGTTGTGGAAATGGTGCAACAGGACATACCTTTAGCTGCTTTTGAAGTTGGTGGACAATTTTCAACATGGCGGTGGACTGGAAGGCATCAAACTCCTGAGCAACAAGGGACAGAGCCAGGACTGAGGGCTGCAAATGAAACAAAACAAATCCCAGATCATTAGACTCAGAATGCACCATCGCCATATTATAAAACGGGACCTGCCTAAGACCGATGCTTACTTTTGCTTTAGAGAAAACAAGCTGACATAAACAGGCTTTCAGCTGGGCTTCCAGTTTCCCAAGTCTTGGGACATCCTCCCTTAAAAAGAAAGGATTCCTCGTATCACCTCCGTGCTCTCATACAAGTAGATGTTTCCAGGACACCCCCATGAATATAAAAGGATCCAATACGGTATGACACTCACCTTGCTGATGTAAGGGACACAAGGGCGGTGTGGTACAGGTTTAAAAAGGTCAACGCCGTGACGGATTTCAGCTCCGAGTTGAGTTTCTCGGAAATGATCTTCTCCATCCGGGTGAGGTCAGACACAGTGAACTTGCTTTGGCTGATGCGGATGAGCTCTTGAGGTGGTGAGACATTGCATTCCTCCTCCACCATCTTGGTTGCAATATGGAGGCAGCATACTCCAATACAAGCTAGGTGTTTTGGTTGAACCTATACATTAATTATGTGATGAGTAATTTGAAGTAATAGCACTTTAAAAAACATATACATAATTATTCATTAATGATCAATTAATTACATTTTGTCATTTAGCAGACGCTCTTATCCATAGGCAACATAACTATTATGCTACTGTGACATAAGCATAAGAATATGCTTTAAGAAATTATTAAATGAAACAGAACTACATGGATCGTAGAAAAATACATAAATATGCCATATTTACGAAAATACTTTTGCACAGTTTTATACACAATTACAGAAAAACTTAAGATGTATATATAAAAATAAAACGCCCCAATTCTATAGGTACAGAAAATACTTTTTTCCTCCATCAACCATACCAACGACACCAAAAAAAGTTTAAAACATACCTTCATAATAGCTAGGAAACGATCCAGAATATTGACTGCCTGGACAAAGGTCTGGGTGCTGTAGCCAAAGAAGCTGGTCAAACTCCACAGGTCCTCCACTTTAGCATCTCTGCACTTTGCTGACACCCCCATTTGATTCTGAACACAATCAGCCTTGTTAGAAGTTGCACTTAACAGCGTCAATCCAGATGGTAAATACCTTACATATTTTGTATGTAGGTCAGTGTGCCAGTTAGAATACCTCTGCTGCAGACTCGATGACCCTCAGTCCTGCTTCTCTGGGCAGAAAGTTGGACTCCACGGCATAATTTGACATCAGCTCTTTCAAGAGCCGATTGTCCAGTCTGTAAAGATCCCTCATCCTGAAAAACATTGCATTTTTTGTATAGTTTCGAAAGAAAAACAACATAGATTCCCTCCTAACTGCGGAAACTCCCTATGCTCCTCCCCATATGATCACGTTAGTAAGGTGTCAAATATCATGTTAACTAACTGAAGCCACAACAATATATGACTTTTACAGGGTGTGCATTAATATCTTTACGTCCAAAAGCATTTAGTGTTCGTTTTCAAATCATTGTTTTATGGTTCAGCAGAACTACACCATTAAAGTTAAAGTAAATAACAACAAAAGTAGACAAATAAAATGTATACAGTGTATACAGAGTGATCCAGGCACTTTCCACAATAACCTGTAAATTATCATTATTATAATAAAATTATATTACTATGTAAGAAACTTTAAACTACTGTAACTATGCACTGCTGGAGGGAGTAGTTGGACCAGATTTGGGGGTCACAGAATATAGGTCATCCGTCAAACTTTAATTATAGGCGATCACAATGACAATGCAATATGCAAAGTAGTTATGGCATGTTTGCAGTTGCATAAAGCATTAAAACAAGTTAACATCTTGCTGTTAGCCATCTTATTCAGCCAATATATTAGCTATTGCAATTGTTAAGCTAGCTCGCTAGCACTAGCATTGTTAAGATGAGAAAACCTTTTTTTACCTTGCCAAATGCCTCAACAGAGACGATGCTGCTGATTCGGATAGAGCTGCAACCGAATCATCAAATATCTATTTCACCGTGGCCCCTTTATAATCTACAGACAAGAATAGATGAATACTTCATTGACTGTTGACGAGCAGATGATTCGACGACGGTCAACCCCCTTTCTACAAGGACTACAGTCCAGTAAGGGGATAAACTACAAGAACCATCATGCACCTGTGCCGCTGCCAATCCAACGGCGGTGCGGTTTAAAAATATAAAAGTAAAGGCAAAAAAACTGGCTAGTTTACTAGCCAACACTGGCAAACTACTTTTGCGTGTTTTGCTAGTACGCATGAAAGACGTTTACCGAAGAGTAGGTTTAATACTAGCAGTGCTGTAACGATGTTGTTTCCATGGTGACTTGTTGAGGCTTCGTTATTAACCATCAAGTTTGTCTGAGTAGACTTGAGCTAGCAGCTCTTCTAGCGAGTTATTTCCAAAGAAGGATGGAGTCCCAAAGTCAGCCTGCACCCCACAGTATCGACTGAAAATGTTAGCCTCATGAGGCTATTCTTATATGTAAGTAGGCTACGACAGCTAGCCTAGCTACAGTACTACTAGTGTAGAGTTAGCCTAGCTCTAAGAGTGACAGCTGAACGACTGTCAGTACTACTGTGTACTACTGTACTTTACTGACACTACAGTGTACTAGTGTACTGTACTGACACTACTGTGTACTACTGTACTGTACTGACACTGCAGTGTACTAGTGTACTGTACTGTACTGACACTACTGTGTACTACTGTACTGTACTGACACTACTGTGTACTGTACTGACACTACTGTGTATTACTGTACTTTACTGACACTACTGTGTACTACTGTACTGTACTGACACTACTGTGTACCACTGTACTGTATTGACACTACTGTGTACTGTACTGACACTACTGTGTATTACTGTACTGTACTGACACTACTGTGTACTACTGTACTGTACTGACACAGTCTGTAGTATTGGATATAATTTAGTCATCGACGTAAACTGTTATCACATCGTCACCCATGTTTGTATATTTTTGCAATCAAAATAATTATGGTTGTCTTCGTAACAATGTGCCTTTTGCATTAGCTTACGCAGGTATGGATGACACGCATAACATGGACGACGAGGTCCTCCAAACATTCACCAACCTGGATACGTTCAGGTGAATCCATTATTGTGGCTCTATGTAAATTCAACTGTTATAAATAAAACGGACCAAGACCGTGTGTGTTTAGTTTAGGTAACTGGGCAGCACCGGTGGTTCAGTGGTAGGATTCTTGCCTACTAAGTGCAGAAGGCCTGGGTTTGATTCACGGTGGGGGTTTGATTCCCGGCCAATGCCTTGAGTATGTGTGCGCCTGTGAAATTTCCCCACTGTGGGACTAATAAGGGATCATTTCTTCTAACGAGCTTCGTGTGCTCTTTGGCTTCGCAGTGAACAGCTCAAAAGACAAACTAAGGAGAACCGGCTTCTACAAGAAGATTTGGAAAACGCGACCAGACGTACCATGGAGAGGATAGGACATGTGTTTCCTTCCCACAGCAGCAACAACACAGCCTATCAACTCAGTTACACACGCATGTCTGTTACGGGTTAGTTTAAATTCAATGACGACAAGCCTCATTCACAATACATGTTTAGTCATTTAGCAGGCTCTTATCCAGAGCGACTTACAGCAAATACAGGGACATTCTCCCAGAGGTAAATAGGGCCTTGTCCCTTGTCCCGTGCCCAAGGACACAATGTCATGTTACATTTAGTCATTCAGCAGACGCAATTATCCAGAGGGACAAGAACAGGGACATTCTCCCTTACGCAAGTAGGGTGAAATGTCTTGCCCAAGGACACAACATCATGTAGCCACAGCTGGCAATTGAACTCCGACCATAAGCCCAACGCCTTAACCCGCTGTGCCACCTGACTTCATGTTGCCACAGCCAGGAATCAAACTCGCAACCTTCCGATCACTAACCCGACACCTTAACCGCTCAGCCACGATTCCCCACATATACTCAATAGGTCATATACAATATGTCGTATGATGAAATCAACTTGGTTTGTCGTTGTTATGGTTCCAGACGGGTCATCGGACATCGGTTGTGACGTTTCACCCTCCTGCTGTCAGTCTGTGATCCAGCCTCCATCCTACGGCCCGGATGGTCTGGACTCGGAGGTGGCCCCTAACAGCGGCCCCTTCCCTGGGAAGGAGGTATCGGAGAGTGCAGAAGCGGACTATTCTCAGCAGGTTTCTGATCTGCAGAAGCAACTTATCAAGGTGCCCATTTTCATATTTAGTCACATATTGTGTTCTATATCATGTGGAACGTTCTCCCTCAACTCAAACCTTACTCTTGCGTTCCCACTTGAGTATAGCATCTACATTTCCATTTAGTCATTTGGCAGACGCTCTTATTCATAGCGACTTACAGTGAGGACAGGGACATTCACCCTGAGGCAAGTAGGGTGAAGTGTCTTGCCCAAGGACCTAACGTCATCTTTGTACAGCCGGGAATCGGAACTGGTTTACCAGCCCGATTCCTTCACCGCTCCCCCACCTGACTCCCAGTCTCTGCATCAATCTGATCCCGCAGACTCACGAACAGCATGAACAGCAGAACTTGGCTTTCCAACAGTTCAACATCGATCTGCACACCAAGCTGCTGGAGGTCCAGATGGAGAGAGATGCCGTAGCTGATCTACGGTAGCTCCTGTTGAGGACTCGCACCCCGTTCGCTGTGGGGGGCCACATTATAGGACCAGGCTTTCCTCTTACTTAGCGCACAAGTTTGCATGTCATTGTTCTGCGTGTGCTTTCTGCTCTCTCTCTAGGAGGGAAGAGTGTCGGAAACACCCAGACCAGATAGCGAGCTTGCAGGGAACGATCTTAGAGCAACGAGCCACTCATCCACGGAGAGATCAAACGCTTTTGGAGGCGGAAGACGAGGCCAAGGACTTCAGCGGGAACGCAAAGCCTACGGATCGAGCCGCTGACGAGGTGTATGCCACGCTGCTGGCTTACGAGAAACGGCTGGGCCTCGGCGAGGACGCGGCCGGCAAAGGTCAGGACTCGCTGGCGGCGGCGGTGGGGAAAGTGCTGCGGCGCTTCGAACAGGAGAACCACGGTCTGCGAGAAAGACTTGTGCGGGTGAGTGGGGAGACCGGCGGGTGTTGCGGTTGATCACGTGATTTCAAGACTTTACAGTGCTGAATTAACAGCCTTTGTTGACCTCCAGGCAGAGGAGCGACTTTCATCTCAGGAAGAGAGGAGCAAAGCTACAGAAGAGCTTGATGGGCAACGAGACAGGTAGTTACGATTGGTTATTGTCTATCTTTTAGTGTTGTGCAGTGAAATACCGCTTTATGACACATTCACACTCACATTTAGGGTTCTGAGAGTCAATATTATCCAGAATTGTCAACAATGCTTTTTCAAAACAGAATGGAGCAGATCATTGCCAGTCTCGACCAGAAGGTGGCGACACTGACTGAGAAACTGAGCAGCTCTTTAAGCGTTGCCTCCACTTTACGAGTCCAGTTGAATCTGTTACAGTGAGCAGAAAGCATTTCACCATGTCCCACATTCACACACATTCTGCTACTTTCCATAAAATAAAATAAAACAATGTTTCCGTCCAAAATTAGATTCAGTTCGAGCTCGGGACAAATCAAAAAATATGTATTCTGCTTGATGTCTATTCCTGGAATGGTTTTTCTTTTAGTTCAGTGACTGTATGTTTTTTCGGGGACTGACCAGAAAACAGGCAGAAAGCCAGGCTATGATCCACAAGAACCAGGTCGCTGACCTGGAGTCTGCTCTTACCGTCCTCCGCTTGGACCAGCAAGACTCCCAGAGGGTTAACGCAGAGAAGGTATCAGAATCAGATTCAGAGAATCTGAATCTATTTTATTCGCTATGCAGGATAAACAAACACATAATTTACTTTGGCAGGAAAGAGCAAACATTGAACATATATGTAACATAATAGTAAGGGTGTAACATTAATAAGGGTATAAACTATGTTTAGTCATAATTCTACCTTTTCAGACCTTTTTAGAAAGACCTTCCTGTGGTCGTTGAAAAAACCCATGTTGAATGAAGGTTTGGAGCCATCAGGGAGTGTGTGTGTGTGTGTTTGTGCTAGGTGGGGTGTTTGGAGAAGCTGCTTGCCCAGAGCCAGTCTGAGGCGGAGGAGGCCCGGAGGGGGAGAGAGCGGTCCCTCCTGGAGGCGCGGGAGCAGGAGATGAAGCTCCATACGCTCACGGTAACACCTCAGTCCAACGCACCCATCCTCCACTGGGCCAGTCTCTTTTATCAGACTCTTTTATCCAAAGGGACTTACATTAAGTACAGGGACAATCCTCCCTGAGACAAGTAAGGTGAAGTGCCTTGCCCAAGGACACAACATCACATAGCCTCGGCCGGGCCAAAGCAACATTTGAACTGAATACTCTTGTGGCTCCTCCCTTTGACACTTTTTGGGTTTCCCCATGATGTATGTTTCATAATCTGACTACCCGCAATGTTTGGGGACTATCTCGTATGTCAAATAAGGGTTCATTTCAAATGTTAACATACAAATGTGAAAGTACAGCAGGAAATGAAGCCATATGCTCCTAGACCAGGCAGCACAGCAAAGTATTTTGTATTTGTATGTTTTTACCAATCGGTCACCTTACGAACCCTCAAACGAAGGGGTGAGCCGTTATGACATGAATGACCGACCAGCGTTGTTCTGTGACGATCTTCCCGGTCCAGTTGGAGCTGGAGCGGGCCCAGCAGGAGCTGTCCCAGGAGAAGGAGCGCGGCGGTCTGCTGTCGGAGCGGGATAGGGCCCACGGCGAGATCGTGGCCAGCCTCCAGCAGGAGCTGGGGCAGAGGAGCCTGGGAGCCCAGGAGCTGCAGACCCTGGTGGGGGCCCTCAGACAGGACTGCCTGGTGCAGACGGAGGCTCAGGTGGGGCTTCGGGGGGCCTCACACGGCCCCTTTAGATTAGAGTCATCACTGGGGTGTTTTAGTATAGACCTCGAACTACACTTCCCTTATAGTTATAGATTAGATTAGATTAAACTTGAATGTCATTACACAGGTACAAGTACAGGGTAACGAAATACAGTTAGCATTCAACCAGAAGTGCAAAACAGTTATTACAACAGAATATAATTGTAATTGCATACTCAGAATATACACAGTATGAACAGTATAATCAGAATATACAGGGTATGTACAGATTTGCATGTATGTACAGTTAGTGCAAATGATGCAATGTGCAGATGTGCAAAATGAACAGATAGTGCAAATGGCAAAATAACAACCGAAATGATGCAGATGATTCAAAATGAACAATAGTGCATTATAGTTAGTTATAGTAAAATTATTACCATTTGGGGCGGAGTTTTGTTGGATGGAGAGTTAGGAAAATGTAGGGGACAGGGCAGGAAATGTAGGGGAGAGAGGGAGGGGCAGACAGGCTGGGTTTGGAGTCGAACCTGAGGCTGCTGCGTGATGTTCTCAGCCCAGATCGGGCTCCCTCTACCCAGTAAGCCACCAGGGGCGCCCCTCGTATAATTATTTGAGCAAAGTTTGACTATAGGGATTCATTAGCTTACTAAGGATTAATTAACTATTCCGAAATTGCCTTCAGGGGTTTTTTGTTGCGTTGCTCACCATGTTCATTTAGTAATTACATTACATTTAGTCATTTAGCGGATGCTCTTATCCAGCGAGATTTACAGCAAGAACAGGGACGTTCCCCCTGAGGCAAGTAGGGTGAAGTGCCTTGCCCAAGGACTCAACGTCATGTTGGCATGGCCCGGGATTTGAACCCTCAACCTTCAGATTACCAGCCTAGTTTCCTCACCGCTCAGCCACTAGACTCTCTACATGTTGGGTGTCAAACGTTTAACCCCTCCTCCTCTCCCACCATCTCCTCCCCTGCCACCATCTCCCTTGTTTCCCAGCTGCGTGGCGAGAAGCTGCAACAGCAGCTCCAGCAGGAGCTGGGCGCCCTGCGAGCGGAGCTGGACGCAGCACGGCAGCAGCTGCGGTGCGGGCAGGCCCAAGTGCTGACCCTCCAGGGGCTGGCGGGGCCGCGGGAGGCCGAGCTCCATCAACGACATGCCCTGCTGGAGGAGGAGCTGCAGTTGAGGCGGCAGGAGGCCTGGCAGGCCGGGGCCAGGCTGGGGGAGGCCCGGGGACACTGCCAGGAGCTCCAGGCCGAGACGGAGGCGCTCAGGCGGGAGCTGGAGGACCGGGGGAAGGTGGCGGAGCTCCTGGAGAGCGCGGCGCAGCGCGGGCGCAGCGTGGAGGCCCTGCAGGAGGAGAGAGACCGACTCAACCAGCAGCTCAGCGAGGACAAGCTGGAGATCAAGCAGCTTAAGGTGTTAGTCAGTTAAGCAACTTTGGCGGTGACAAGCTCTGTCATGGAGTTCCAACTGAAACTTTATAAAGGCCAAACAAGATTGTTGAAAAGCGTATTGTGTTTCTGTTAATAATAATAATTATTTTATAATAATTAATTAATTTCATAAGAATTAATAATTAATTAATTAACAATAAACACATAATTAATTTATAATAAATAAATCATTAACAATACATAATAACAAAGAATAAATATTACTGATATTACAAATAATAATATAATTGTAATAACAACAACAACAATATCTAATACCAAAAACACACAAAAATTTGTTATTTAATTTATTATGACCAGAAGTAATTAGAAGTTACTCTAAAGTCTGGAATTGGAAGCATTCTCTCGTGTTTTTTAGGTTTCTGCTTTTAGCGCTTTATCTCAGAGCTGAACTGGTTGCCCTTTCCCACCCCACCCCCTCGCCCACGTCTTCCCCCCCCCTCCCCCCCAGGCGGAGTTGGATCGGCGCGAAGCCAGGCTGTGTGTGCTGGAGCAGCAGAGCCGCCGGCAGCAGAAAGGCCTGTCGCAGCAGAGCCACCGCGTGACGGAGCTGATGCAGACCAACCAGCAGCTGACCGCCACGTTAGAGGCTCGGTCCGGTCAGCTGCTCCACCTCGCAGGTTCAGAACACCGCTGTGCGAACACCCACGTCCCTTTACTCTTTCCGGAGAATTCCAGTTTCGTCGTCCGAAGTTTCCAAATGAGGAAAACAGACCTCTGGGTCTTCCTCGTAGCTTTTTTTCCCAGGGTCTTGTGATTTTTTGGAACGCATACTAGGCTGTTAATTGTCCCAGCCTCGTATGTGTTTTTCCCAAGGAAAGGTTGGCCTGTGAATGTTGATGCTGTGGAGAGCCTTTTGCTAGTAGATACAATGGCTTTCATTACCACTACCCTAAGGCCACCTTGTTACCACCAACCCCAATAGCTTTCTGCTCAGCTACAGAAAACAAAAATGAAAGGGTGTGTCTCAAATCTCTGACTTTGTGTGTGCGTCTTTGTGTTTTCTAGAGGAGCAGGAGGAGTTAAAGAGGCGCCTCGCCCGCACCGCGGAGGAGCACGAGGGCGTGGCGGCGAAGCTGAGGTCCCAGCTGGAGAGCACGCGAGCGGAGCTGGACGGGGCCCGGGGCTCCCTGAGGGTCCTGGAGGGATCGGACAGCCACGGTCAGCATTCCCTGCCTCCTGGGGAGGGAGACCCCCTTGTGTTTGTTGGAGGAAGAGCGATGTGTGTTTGGATCGTAGTTAAACGGCCTCCGGCGAACGCTAAGGGGGATATCTTCTGAAAAACCTGTCTCTCCGTGCTTCCAGGAATGAAGGTTGCCATGGGAATGCAGGAGCAGATTACTGCCAAGAGGGAGCATGTGGACGCTCTCCGCGGTAGGATCCACCTACTGGAGGAAACATTGGAGAGGCTGACACAAGTAAAAAGCTCTGCATCTTTTTCCTCTGCAAGATCCTATCTGAGCTGTTTATGACATCACTTCCTGAAGGCCAGGGTTAGCACGACCAGACCACCACCTTGATTGGTTGGTGGTTTTTCTGTTGGTTTATCAACCTATAACTATGCTCACAGTTACAATACCCGGACACATACCTGAATTGTCCTTCAATAGGAATAAAGTGGGAGTCAGAGGGCTCAGCAGGTTAGTGAGTGGAAGGTTGTGAGTTCGAACCCCGGCTGTAGCTATGTGATGTTGTGTCCTTGGGCAAGGCACTTCACCCTACTTGCCTCAGGGAAAATGTTCCTTTACTTAATGTAAGTCACTTTGGATTAAAGAGTCTGCTAAATGAGTATTTATTTAATTTATATAAAGTGAACTGAATGAAGAGGTCAAATGGACCCTGATGGTCATGCCAGGTCCTGTACCCCCATGTTCTCTGCTCCTGTGTTTCAGGAGAAGCACCACCAGAGCGTGGACAGCAGGCGTCAGCGCCGCCACCTGGCCTCCGCCAGGCAGGAGAAGAGGCAGCTCCAGGGGGAGGTGGAGAGCCTCCGCGGCCTGGAGAACCAGCTCCGCCAGAAGGTCGCCGAGCTGGAAGCCGCCCTCCACAAGGTGGCGCCGCCTTGTCTTGACTAAATCTCGTTATCCGCTCAGTAGCTTAGCAGTTATGGGCGCGATATGGCGAGTTTGAAGAGAGATGACCATTGAACTTTGATTGACTTTGCTTCTTAGATGTCTGAGAGCTTTGCTGAGTGCCAAGACCATCTCCACACCCAGGAACAAGAGTTCATGCGTCTGAAGCTCCAGCACGCTCTGGACCTGAAGGTAGGGAGGACTGCTGTCCAGAGAAAAGACCAAAATCTCCTTATGATATGGGTCTGGGTCTGGTTCCATACTGGTTCCAAACGTGTCAAACGCAACGTCTGTTGGCTTAGCGGTTAGGGAATTGGGCTAGTAATCATAAGGTTGCCGGTTTGATTCCCAGCTAAGGCAACATGACGTTGTGTCCTTGGGCAAGGCACTTTACCCAACTTACCTTAGGGGGAATGTCCCTGTACTTGCTGTAAGTCGCTCTGGATAAGAGCGTCTGCTAAATGACTAAACGTAAATGGGAACATTAGATTTACGTTCCTCCTATGTTCTCCAGGAGCTGAAGGACCAGACCCGGAGATCCCCGGGGCGCGGTTCCCAGTGGGACTCCCTCAGCAGCCGGGCGGGCGTGGCTGCTCCGCCCTCCACCGCCCCTCAGCGCTCCAAAGACCCTCCAGAGGTGAAGGACTCACCGTGCTGCGTTCAGCCCCGTTCGGCAGCACATCTGCTGGGCTTCCCTCAACGTGAACCACTCCCTGCGATAGCATTCCTCCGGCTACCTGAGATTTGATCCGTTGCCCCCTTTGACGCCTGAATTTTTAGACGGTTGAAGTTCTCAGCGGAAGATACGAATACATCTTTGTCGAGTTACTAAATAAAACACGCACATTGATATAACAGCAACCGCCCCGGACAGTAGTAGCAAAGTACTGATGGTTGCCTGTATCATATGGCTCTGGTTTTTTTCCCTCCAGCTGGGCCCGTCGAAGTTTGAGGAAAACCCCACCCAGGACGTGAGGTCTCTGGTCAAGGAGCTCCAAGATGTCATCCCTGAGAACCACAGAGCTCCCTCCGGCCCCCGCCCCTGCAGCTGCCTCTGCAGAAGAAAGTCTGCCCCAGAGAGGGTGCTCACTGGGGCCACACCGTAAGGCTGCTGGGGGCTGGGTAGTTCCTCACGTGATTCTACACAAGTAGCATTTCAACTTTAAGTTGCAGACTAATGTGGTGGACATGTACAGTACTGAAGGCTTCTGCTGGCCATTGATATCCATTCCCCTGCACAAAACTACACCCTGTTGTACTGTTTGATGAATGCTGACTGCACTTAAGGAATGCAGTATCCTCTTATGTAATTACATTTCCATCCTTTCAACAGCGAGGTGACCAAAGAGACCAAGGAGACCATGTAAGTAGATCAAAGTGACCTTTTGAGCATGAGCCACAAGAGCCTATACGGTATGTCTGCATGCCTAGACGTTAATGCGTGTCTCCAGGCAACCGGTGTTGGCTCTGTAAGTGAGCATGCTTTGCCCGGTACATGACCACGTCTTAAGCATGTCGTGTGTTATGTGTGGATCATGTGCAGAGAGCCGGATCCCCCAAAGGCATGTGAGGTGGACGAGCGAGATGAGAGAAACGCGAGACGCCCCTCGTCGAGAGAAAGTGAGTTCTGCCTCCAAACGCAACTTCCCTCCGTTTCCCCACTCATTTCCTGTCACTCTGTTAGATTTTTCTGGAAACAACCCCCCCCACACACACACACGCTTTCCCGTCTCCATTCCTGATGTCGTTTTACCGTCCCCCCCAGGCCGCAAGGCGTGTTACGCCCCATCTCTGCCCAGCACCGCCCCCTCCCCTCAGGCCTCGCTGCCGGGCCGCATGTCCCCCGTCCACTCCCTTCTCACCTCAGAGCCCGGGAACAGGCCTCGCTTGGAGAACAGCCCAGCCGCAGGGCCTCTAAAAGGTAAACAACGTCCATCAGCCATACGCTGTGCGTATACACACCTCTGACTGACAGGGGAGTGTTTATGTGTTCATGCCAGGTCATATCTGGAAGGTAAGATACCAGGTTTGGCACCGGAACAAATCGGATGGTCGGGCAGGGAGAATTTTGTATACAACTTTCTTACAGAGCCTTTTATAGCTGAAGAATGGAAGGTCACAGTCTTCCCTTTTTAATTCAAATTCTTTGACTCTGAAAGGTACACTTCATGTAATTTGCTTCATCCTCGTTAGTCAGTACACATTCCTGATTGGGATTAAGTTAGGATTCAGGTTTCAGTTTTCTTTAGATTAATTTAGGCGCACCGATTTTACTATCCATCCGATGCTATTTGCAGATTAGTGTAGGTTTACCATCTTTTATTACCAAATTGTTGGTTCTCACGATGTAGGTTTCATCATCTATAAACCCGCTATGTTTGGGGTCTATCACGTTGCTATGCGAAGTGACCGATGCTCTTTTGTAAAGCTCTCTCTTGGAAGTCGCTCTGGATAAAAGCTAGATGAATAAATGTAAATTGACCTGCTTACTTTGAGGAAGTCAGCTAGAGGTTAGGTTTGTTTATCGGCCAGCTCGCACACTGACCTGCCCATCCTTTCGTGCAAAAGGTTTACACGGAAACCTGGAGAATCTCCAGACGAAGGTGGAGGACTTGCGAACACACAACCAAGGTGCGTAAGCCATGTGCAGACTGTTGTTGAACGCCACATTTGATTTAGTTGCTGGCAACAGCACTTACGTATTTCCGAGTGGAATACGTTTGTATTTCCCGTTTGGAACGTTTTACCACAGATGATGTTTCCTGTTATGACGGTTCCACCTTCCTTTTGTCGTGGAACGACCTGTTTGCCGCTAACCTTGCAGTGTTATTGTGCGTGCTATACACTTTATTCTCCCAAGGTTCTCCAACATTGTTAATATTAACATCCGTGATGTTGGCATGTTCCTCCACAGAGATCAAGGCCATGGGTCAAGGCAGCAGTATGAGAGCCAAGGCCAAAGAAAGACAACAGCAAAGAGCACTGAATCAATGTCTGCTTCTGGGATTAAATTAAACGTGTATTTAAATCAAAAATTGGTGTAGTGAGTTATCTTTTCCCCGCCATCATCATTAAGGCCGTCAGCAAAATGTTGCCCTCGTTTATGACAGTTGAGCTCTACACAGGCTGATAGGCTGCAGCCCGTGTAGGATGAAATGGTTTAAGACAAGCGGTCTTATGAACTACATGAACTACATTTAGGGAGTCAGGTGGCTCAGCAGTTAAGGCGTTGGCCTCATGAATAGAAGGTTGTGAGTTCAATTCCCAGCTGTGGCTATGTGATGTTGTGTCCTTGGGCAAGGTACTTCACCCTACTTGCCTCAGGGAGATTGTCCCTGTACTTGTTGTCAGTCGCTTTGGATAAAAGTGTCTGCTAAATGAATATTTATTAATTGTATTATTATTTATTTATTTATTTACATGCAGGTGTCATAATGAGGGAAAAAATGAATGCAAACAACATTACGGTACAACCATGGACTAGTTTATTGCAGGCAAATCACTCTTTTGAACGATCTTTTGGTCTACCCATATCGGATTACATGCAAAGCTTTCTAAAGCCCTACTTTTCCCTTCCTTGTCGGAGCACTTTTCCACGTCGAAGCAGAACTGACAGCGTTCTCTCCTTCCTCTTCAACGAAGAGTTCCCTCAGAAACTGTAAAAAAACAGACGTGAGGTTGTTCGAATACATTATTAGGGTAGGCTTGCCCTGCCCTTTGGCAATGGCACAACCTATTGTAATCTCACATATATGTATTTGATAATTAATGGACAATCGCGACACTGTCTCACCTGTGGTACTCGAAGGCCCTTGGTGATAATAAACTGCCTGAAAGCTTGAGTCCCATGCATCTGTTTCAGTGCCTTATCCTAACCAAGGAAAAAAACACCCACTACTTTGTCAACCAGAAAATGCTATGGTTGAGTGACAGATATTATTTCAGGTAATAGACCCACCCTTTCGCTTTGTGCCTCCGATAACTCATAATCCTCTAAATCCTCTGGTTCGTTGAGATATCTTTTCCTCCATGTTTTCGGGTCCAGATACCAGGCTCCATATTTGCGCCTTTGAATTCCCAGTGGTCTCTAAATGCACCAATCAAATGTCTGTTATTATTCCCCTTGAATGCAAGGAAGCTTAGTGGTTGGCGCATGTGACTGCAGGTCAAGAGATCCCAGGTCAGCTAAATGAACACATGATCTACTCCTATGCATGTACTTGTACGTACACCTACAGTAAGTTGTCTTTGTTTTTGGCCTGAGTACGATCCCAAACATCTGATTTGAGGTCCGACTCGTTAAATTCGACTGGGGGCGGTGGTACCCCTCTGTGCATACCTTGTGTACTGGTACCGAGTCCTTGAGACGGGCGTCGCAGGCGTGGTCGTTCTGGAGCTCCTTGGAGGGGCAGAGCTTGTCAGGGTAACTTTCAGGCTTAACCACGTTCTTGGGAAGGGCCGGGGACGGCTTCTCGTCCAGGGACAAACTGCTGACAAACAGCCTCTGGAGAGTGGACTCCGTCAAGTTGACGCTTTCCCCACCCTGAGAAGTGAATCACAGCAATCGTGTCGGACTTGACTAGAATGTGGGTTTGAGAAGACTGACCCCTGTGTTTCCTCCCTCCCAGAACATTCCAGAACTCATGTTAGCGGTGCATACCAGCGAGGCAACCCAGTCGCAGAACAGCTTGGTGACTTTCTTGAGGTCCTTGTCTTGGGAAATGGAGGGCACCCTTTTAACACTGACACTCTGGTCTTCCTTAGCAACAGACTCCCCTGCTAGTAGATCTCTGTAAGGGTTCTTTAGACCCGAATTCCCAGACCTACGGTAAAATATTAAAGGGTTAACTACGGCCTTCCATGTATATACTAGCCAGATATAATTGGTCATCGTACCCACATCCTAAACTAACTTGTCAGAAGTTAAACTTGCGTTTCATTGATAGGTGTCCCTTCCTTTCCTGGTTCCTGTATTTGGGTTCCACACAACTCTGTGCCGTCTTTCTCCTCCTCCTCTTCCTTCAAATCCCCATTTTCAGTTGACATCCCGGTCAAGGGTCTACTCAAGCACATATCTGGGTCCAGGACAGACATCACCTGATCAAACAACTATTAGATGGAAGAAAAAAACAACATGATGATAGCTTATTGTAACTAGATCTAAATATAGCGATGTGGTTTAAGTTATCTTTTTTTCTTTTATTTTTATTTTTACAAGCAAGTACTTCTTATTTCTTTTGACAGCAAACTGTCTCTCACCTCAGGTGGCATGCCTTGTTCTAAGTGTGGGTACAGAGCCAGAGGATGCTGGGTGAGTTTCTGTTCCACTGCTGTTACTTCTAACCTGCGGGCCTGCTGACCTACGGTCTGCTTGGAGAAACAAGCCTGCTCTACGGAGAGACGCTTCACGTGTTCCTCATCTAACTTAACGGGAAGGTTTGGTGCTGGACGGGTGGTCCTCTGTCCCTGGGTGAGGGTGTTTTTGCTCGTGTGAGTTGGGTAGCCTCTGAAGTCATTAAGATCTGTCTCCAGAAAACGCCAACGGCGGCTGTCTAAAGCACCAGAGAGATGACGCTTGTTCTTTGCATCTTTTAGACACTTGGTCAGCAGCCTCTCCTTGTACCTGCGGAGCAGGATAGTGCTGATCAGTGACAAATGCATAGATAATTCTGCGGTCTGTGATCACTGTCTGACATCATTGTAAATGTGTGTGTGTGTGTGTGAGAGAGAGAGAGAGAGTGAGTGTGTGTATGTGGCTTTGCTCGCTTGAGCTGCACTTGAACTCATTGCATAGCTTGTTGGAAATTGCTCACCAAGGAAATGTAGGTGGTTTCGTAATTTCCGGAGGTCCAATGTGAAACCGTTTCCGATCCATCATTTTTCATTGGGTTGTTGAGTCATTCATAAAAGCAGAAGTATTTCAGCAATCAACGAATTCGTAAGATATCTTTGCCACATCTGAGTGCATTTCTAAACGCATAGGCAGTCGGCTAGTTTGGTGGCTATTTATTGTTCAAGTTTTCAGTAACCATGGTACCAAAGTCAACAAAGCAAAGTTTTTTTTCTTCTAACAAAGCAAAGTTATCTACTGGAACATGCGTACATGTAGACCTCTAGAGGGCGATATGTCCTCACTATGTGTCACCACAAACTCGTTTCTGCGTTCCCTCGGTTGCGACTAAATATTAGTTTTAGAAACGTGGATAGTTTTGTTTAGGCGATTTCTCATTGTTTCCCCTCTCACTTTCACAATAGGTCTCAGGTCAAGTTGACTGCTTCACGAATGTGTAATTAGTTAGTGGCAAAATTTATTACATTACATTCAGCAGACGCTCTTATCCAGAGCGATTTGCAGCAAGTACAGGGCATTCTCCCTGAGGTAAGTGCCTTACCAAGGACACAATGTCATGTACCCACAGCCAGGAATCGAACTCACAACCTTACAATCATGAGGCCAACGCCTTAACCGCTGAGCCACCTGACTCCCTAGTTTTGCACTGCTGTCTGACAGCAAGCCTGCAAGGTCTTGGGTTGAATTTCCGCATGGAGCACTGTTGGAACTGGGACATGTTCTACATTGGTCTGTTGGTGCTCAGGTGGCATTTATTTAGACAAATGTATTCATTTGTCATGCTGTCCAACTATTTTGAGTTCATCGATTATGACCACTGATAGTGTTACTACTGCTGCATGTCCCATGTGAACTACTCTACATCATCCTTGGATCAAAGTGTCTGTAACTATAGTGAGAAAGTACCATATGGGAGTTCCAGAAGGATCTTTTGACTCACCAACACATTCCAACTGCAGTTCCCTTATCTCAAACTGACTCCTCATATCAATGCCATAGCAATAATATTAACAGTTTCTGCAAACCTAGGCTCACGTAGGAGTTAATGTTCCCTGGGGCTGAACTATGTTGGTACCGAGTGTTTGTCAGGGTCTGAGACAGGCTTTGAAAGGCTGCAGGTTGATATACAGAGATTCTTGTGGGAGGGGAGATCTGTGAAGAGTGCCAGACCTTTTCAAGGGAAGTGATTCATGGAACCATCAAATACCATGGGAGTGGTACCACTATACTGAATTTATACGTGCATTAGTCCATTCCCAACTCTCCTTGGAGATAATCACGGTGTAGGAGAGAACTTGGGAGTACAGAAAAGGAACGTTAGGTAATATAAGTAAATGTTGATAGGTACAAGAATTCCACTGCCGTTTACAGTTACATTTCCATGTAAACACGTAATTTAGCCTTTTGCAAGCAACGCAACTGACCAAAGAAATTCCACAGGTCGCAAGTGTGGTTTCCACAACTAAGTGGAACGATATAAAGCCATATTATTCACAACTCACTCTGCATACGTCTTCAGTTTATGCAAGGTCCAGGTATTATGCCACAAATGGACTAGATTGTTGCATTGAGCACATACCACAGGTCCCTCTTTATCATCCCATATATTTACATTCCTTTGTGTCTTAGATAATATCTCAACATCCTTTTGGTTGTAAAAGGTCGTTAGAATATGGCAGTAAACTCCTCAGACACCAAAGTGCAGGCAAATCCTTTGATTTCTCTGTCAACAACAATGTTTCCTGTGTGTCACGCCAGTTTCCCTCAATTGTATTTGTGCTGTCATTGACAGGTTTAAGAGCAGAATTAATGTTGTCCTGCTGCTTTGAGTTTCCATCAAAGAATTTCTGAAAACGTTTGGGAAAACTACAACCTAAAAAAACCCCAATAAAAACAAAGAATTAAAACATATAATAAATAATTACAACATTTGAAGTATATAATATCTACAATTTGAATCGAAGATTGATCTTTGACAAGACTAGCGAGATTCCATAACTCAACTAGCAAAACATTTCAGTCTCAACTAGCTAGTTTTTTTCGTAATCATTTTCCAAATATAACTATATCCGCCTTTCCCACACGGTCAACACATTCAAGTCTCACTCAAGACTCTGACATTTGCACGTCTGGTTTGGGTGTGTGCTGAAAGGCGTTATTCTATTATACGTTTCATATCCAAATATTTACAGCCATATATTTGCTAAAGGGAAAATCTCAATGTAATGACAATAAAGGACTTATCGATCTATCAAATGACAGTCAAAGTACCATTTGGAGAGAGAGAACATTAACTTTTGAGGGAGTGGATTGTAAGTACTGTACTTACAAAAGGGAAAATGTGCAAATGGGAAAAGTTATATTGGAAAATGTTTCATCCGTATAAAAAACCAACAAACACATGACCTAACACACTGGTGACCTAAATCTCACGAGTCACCTGATTCGAGAGTCAATTCTAAGCCACCGTAAGATGGAAACCACACCTGATAAAGACGTTTCAATGTCCTGTCAAGGTCTGGCTGTAGGCAGGGGCCGCAAACTGCTGCTGTCCAGCTGCAGCCATCCTAAGACATTCCCCACAGTCAGCTACAAGGGTCAAAGCACTATATAACCCCCAACACCAGGCAAAACAAGGCACAAGATGGTTCCTGGTCAGTCTCTACTATGTGGAACACACTGAACAGCCTTTGAGTCTGGAAACTTCCAGTGTGTGTGCAGTGGAACTGATATTGACATAGTTTGACAACAATAATGATCTGATGTTCATGAGGCTGGGCTGGAGAACAACAAGAGTTATGGTCTCCAGCTAGTCTTGTGACAACATAATTAGTCATTGGAAGCACTATCAGAGGTATGCCAAGTGAAATGCTTCAAACGGATCGCACGACTGAATGTTAAGACATCTATGTGTTTCCATGACCACAGGGAGCCACGCAGTTTAGCTAGATTTCTGTATATTTTGGATATTGTGCTGTGAAAAACATGTACTGAAGCACAACTAGTCGTAACATCTCTCAGTGTTCATGTTATGTTTATATTTTAAGGTCACATTGTTGAAAAATTGCATTCAAACTAGACTTGCCATGTAGCTGTGATTAAACGTGGGTAACCGTTCACCTCTGCCCTCTATTGTCAACACGAAGGGGGGCTCGTGTGAGCATGAGAATGGACAACACAGGAGTTAAGGAGCTGCCCTGTCTATTCCATACGTTCCATACTTTATCTGCCAATAGCCTAATCAAACCGCTTGATTGGCCCATGAATGACAGTCGAGGTCTTGGCCAAAGGTTGGGATTCAATTTGAGTCGCGGCACATTTCATTGCAGAGCACAAGCGGGTTTAATTAGCACAGCAGCGCATCCCAAGTGGGAGGGTTCGATTCCCCCAGGGCGGCGGCCCCTTGCTCATTAAACACTCAGCCAGGTTAGGTGTTTTCAGCGAGGGAATCTGCCAGGCTGATCTCTGGGTTGTACCACGCCCCTCAAAGTTTAGATGGCATTCTTTACACATTCCAACCCAAGGGTGCTACGTCTACTTGTCAAACGAAGTGTCCACCACTGTGGAGCTGGACATCAAGATTTGGGATTTCATCCAAATGACCGACCAACCGAAATCAATTATCGGGTGAGCGTGACCATTAAAGTACACAGTTCACTTGAAATGCACAATACAGTGTCAGATGGTAACCAGGGACGTTTCCAGGTTTGAATAAAGGGGGGGGGGCTTAGCCCCTACGTATGTGTAATGTTCGGCAAAAAAAGTTTGGACACATTCATTGGGGGCTGCGGATATCCATTGTTTCAGGCAGTTCATAAATTGGTTCAATCAGAAAGAGTGTGATTTGTTTGAAAACATACAAACCAGAAACGCACTCACATATGTAGCATGTTAGAAATAACTTGTCCATGTGTAAGACAATAGTAAAAAAAAATCCCTATAATTATTTGGGGGGGCTGAAGAACATTTTAGGGGCCCCCCTAAAACAGGGCTAACGACGCCCCTGATGGTAACCTACCTTGGTTGAATCCTTTGGGCACTTTGACGGGGGGAGGGGGGGGGAGGGGGTGTAAAAATGATGCGTTAGCAGAACGAACAAGATTTAAATTCATTCCCAACTCATGACTGAACAATGTGATGAAGAAACGCCTTATTGTCTAGCTCCAAAGTGCACACCAAGGGTTATGGGTACTGTTCCTTGGTTCAGACCGAGATGAGTGAGAGCACAATGAATGATCTGTGGTGACAACAGATACACAGACCGGTTCGAAAAACTTATTCGAAATGATTTACCCTCTGCATAAAAGTTGTCTTGTTCTAGTAAAGCATGAATGGCTTTCTTTCAGAGGGCAGTGAGGACATGCCCCTCGCTTCAAAGGTTTTAGCTTCTGATGTAACCACATAGCATTGTGTGGGCCTTCAAAGTTAGTGTCTTTGGTTCTTCGGTGCTAAAAAATGATTCCTTGCTCCATTGGCCAAACATAAAAAGAGACTTAATACAAAGGTGGACATCCCACCCCCCCCCCCCCTCCTCCCCCCGCATCTTTCCCATTCTTTTTGGGCCGAAAAACAATGTTGCTGCATTACTTAACTGTTATCCTCCCCCCTGATGATATTTCGGACACATTTTTTCACTCCTCTTGTTTGAACAGATGCCGCCCCCCTCTGTTATCCCTTGTCCCTCTGGGATTGTTACAGCGCTTGGTACAATGAAGTACCGTGCAATGACATTAATGTTGGAGTCCAACCCAGTCAGTTCCTTTCAACATCAAATGCTGTGATGTATACCAACTCCCACGGGGCCGTACTTATGTTTTTGTCAAACTTTCCCGCAAAAGGTTTTCCTCAAGGAAGTTGAACACTTTTTTGTTGTAAAAGTGAATCTGTTCTCTCTCTAGTCACCCCAACAGCATTATGAACAGGATGAAACCTACTGGCCAACTATGTAAATATAAATAATCAATGAGAAACAGATGGCAGTGATAGTAAAAAATCCCTTTATTGAATGCAGCACTGAAGCTTATGTTAGTGATAGATTTGAATGCTCTGGCGAAACTCTATGGCTGGATATTTCTGGATGATATCTGAAACCGAATCCAAGAAGACAGCCATTTATGCGGCCTACACAGTATAAGGAGCTTTTAAATGTGCTCACAGGATACAACTTGTTCTGATACTTTGGAAATGTGTCTCCTAGGAGTCCATACTTGCTCTGTGCCTTACCTGTTACTGGAAAGATAATCTATTAATATTGACATTCGAGGTAAAAACACATCCTTGAGTCAAGCAGCAGGTGTTGTCTGTAAATAAGGATGGCAAGATGGTAGCCGACAATGAGGTAAAATGCACCCTTCGTGTGTTCTGTTCCACCATAAGACATGCTGAGTCCAGAGAGTCTAAAATATTGCTAGAGAAAGGCACCCTTCATGGCCATTGAGCCATGTACATCAAAACTGTTTGTAAATAAGGAATTCATGTTTACGCCCATGTAAAGACACATCAAGCCTTGCACAATTTACAGATGGCACCCTATTATTTCTCTAATACTTTCTACCCTTTAAAAGCTCACATTTGAAGAAGAAAACAAAGTTTTATCATGGATACGTGATTGAAAATTGGCCCGTCAAAATAATAAACAGATTACCGTTGATGTCATTGATAATGTATTGGGGTCCATACTAATTATTCTTATTTTTTTATTTTTTTTAACAATATTTGATTACATTTTAAGCAAATTATTTATTATGACATATGTACAGACTAAGAAGAGGGATTTGTCAATGATGGGCTATTAATTATTAAGAGACGCATGCACTTATTTTTCTTGAAGACAGCTGCTAGATCGAGTACAGACAGACTTTGGTGAACATCTCATTCGCAGAAAGTGAATCACGCTGACGTTCTGCCTTTATATGAGCCCCGCCCCGAAATCAGTCGATCAAATTTTGCATCGCACACAACCGCGTTCGTCCAATCGCAGTGCTGTGGGGGTGGTCTCGAGACGGTGGTCCGGGATTCTCTTATCCAATGAGGTTCACTGCTCAGTGAACAAAAGAGTCACGTCAACCATCGTTGGTTCCCCCAACAACACATTATTCATGTTGCATGCTGTGGATATTTAAGGAGGCGTGAGGAGGTGAGATAGCGGAATTTAAAAGTAACGGTCGAAGTATCTCCTAAAATACTGAGTTGAATAAGTCGAGAATCCGCAGCATCTTCGTCATTGTTTGAATAAACAGCATAAGAATTAGAAATAGTTGGTATTAATGTGAATGAGCATGCAGTGCCATTCACTATTAAGCTAAGACAGCACGGCTCTACTTCAAACGCCACCATTAAAAATAAAATAGACAGCTTTTACTGCAGTGAGTCGATAAGAATCTAGTTTACGTTCAAATGTTTGATTCTACGCCTAAATAAGCATATAAAAAGACCAGTCGATGAGCACTTGCATGATCATAAATACCTGGAGGACAAATAAAGGTTTATCTAATCTAATCTACATGTATACATAATTGTATACATAGCAGACTACTTTGTTTTGAATGCATTACTCTTTCCAGGGCCAGTTGTGGTGCTTTAAAAAAAGGGGGTGATCCTAAACTACCAGGAAAGCACGTTATATTTGAAAACACACCCACCCAGGCCGGGACAAAACCATGCTTTTCGCATGATCGACTTCATTTAAATCTGCGGGAGGAGGGAGAGGTCTTCTGCCCATTCTGCATTGAAAGCTGCTATTTCCTCCGGTGCCTCCGATCAGATCAGTCGCTTTTTCTCGTGTGCCAGTTTGACCTCAACTGGGCAGAAGTACAAGATCACTGCAGGTATTTGGAAGAAAGTCTACGGTTTTTCGGTCGCGAAGATACACGAAAAAGAGGTTCATTCCTACCATCGAAGGAAATCGAATTCGCTTGATGTGACTTTTATAGAGGCAAAGTGAGAAGCGGGCTTATAGGCAGAGGGAAGCTACTGAAACGAGAGTACGAAACTGGCTTACTTGATAAGAAAATTCACATTTAAGTAGTTTTTTTTCAACATACCGGCATCATGACCCGAAGATCCTGTGCCATTTACGCTACCGGGATTGTGTGCGCCCATCTACTGATTGTGGGAATCGCCTTGGTTGTGGCACAAGTCTTTCAAACAATGATTCACTCTCGGTTAAAAAAGGTGAGTTGGAACTTCAATATTATGTTTCCCTTTATGTTTCTAAAGCAAACGTGCTTGTGAGTAATCAGTAATCATCATCTCATGGTATTAGATACCCAGCTTTACATGTGTTACAGCGGATGACTCTTCTCTCAATCTGCATCTGCAGCACTAATCATGTACTAGAGGTGGATCGGTGCGTGCATGGCTCCAAGGTCGCCCCTCTCTCTTTTACTAATTAAATTCTTACAAGATACATTTTATTTAATGTGAAACATTAATTGAGCTCTTACAGCGATTCTGAACATGAAACCTTGAGAGTGATTCTCTGTCATGCAGATCCTATCAGCCGGTACTGGGATCGCATCCCTTATTTCGCCTATTTCATAGAAAACGCGGACCCCCCGCGGTGATCAAGATACTGGTTAATTGAAAAAGCATCAATAAGTCTGTAAATCTTTGTTTTGGATGACATAAGCAGTGTTTGTATTGCGTTTTCGGTCAGGTAATCTTGTGGTTAATTGGGTTTACCATCAATGGGGTTGTAGGGTTGTAATCTCAGTCTCCATGAATGGTAGGCGGGGTGGGGGGGGGGGGGGGGGGGTGTTGTGGCCCTAATAGGGGGGGAAGGGAGGTCGACCGACTCGGGAGTCCGTCTCCCGTGGAAATACTTTGCATTACTCTTCACCAGGTTGTGGTATGCGCTATATTTAAAGCACATCCCTGGGACATCATCGTGTATTTTCAAAGTGCTTCGCCCACTCGGACAGGGAGGGTTTAAGGTAACACAGCACTCCCATAGTTTGGGCTGGATTTCACTATGAGTTGTCAACATCCTGGAGTTTATTCCGACTAACGGCAGTTGGATTCCGCTGACAGATCAAATTGGAAAGGGACCTTTTTTGCAACGCAAACACAAGCCTAACAAATATCTTGACAGTTGAAACTACTTATCCCCAGCGTTAGTTGGACACTTTTTAATATGCACCACTTGACATAAAGCAACAACATGTAAACCAGTTATAGTAAAACGGTTTTCAACCAGTTCAGTAACTGGGTGTGAAAGGGAGGAGCCAGAGGTGAGGATCATGTCAAGAATGTGAGCAGCGGTCTGAAGCCAGGGACTATAAATATTTATTTATTTAACTATACCGTTAGAGCAAACATTCCTTTCTCTTAAAGCCTTCACACAGTTGTCCAAAAACAAACAAACACTGGCTTTAAATATACCAGTTTTTCACGCATCTTGGTGTACAGTGAATCCATTCAAGTTTTATGTTCTATTTAAAAAAAGAAATATCATGGAGTAGTGAATTATCCATGTTAGTTTTTTCACGGTGTGTGTAGTAAGTCGTTTTTTGGCCACACCCACCTTCTGTGTAGGCCTGTCTTAACTCTAATTAAAGCTGAAGTCTCAATACATGTGATGTGTGAGTCAACCTCCAGGAACTGAACTGCTGATATTTAAATTAGATGTCCCTCACTGATTTCGCCCAGAGGGAGATCAAGGATTAGACAACATTAAGAAGATAAATGATTGTTGATATGACGTTTGTGGAGGCCTTTGAAGAGACCTTCCTTTTCCAAGGTTGATAAACAAGACGTTTTAGCGGTTTATCTAACCGGACAATCTTGCTGAGTAAGGAGTCAGCCATTACAAGTAATATGTAATGCCCATGGGATTGTACAACAGGGGAGCATTTGGTATCATTTTATATTTTGTGATGCTCTATTTCAATGACCAAGTTTCACAATTCAAGGATATGAAGAGGTGCTTTTTTTGGCCAATGACTTCTTTTTCAAAACCGTCAGTCATTTAGATCGGGACCTTTAGCCCAGTTTCACACAACATCTTTCAGGAAGTGAGCAGATGCATCAGCTTGTCCTCTGAGGATAAATTGGCTAGTCACGTACTTCCATTACATTTAGTCATTTAGCAGACACTTTTAATCCAGAGCAGCACATACAGGGACATTCCCCCCTGAGGCAAGTAGGGTGAAGTGCCTTGCCCAAGTACGCAACATCATGTTGTCTCAGCTGGGAATTGAACTGGTGACCTTCGGATCACTAGCCTGAGGCTCTAACCACTCCGTCTAACCACTCCGTGTACTATTTGATTATGCGTTTAGCTCCGCAAATACAGGGAAAGCCTTTTCTGTCTGTAGAACCACACCTTAAGCTAACACGCTCCATTTGCATTTAGAAAACTTGCCCTCAATTATTTGACGGCATAGCGTAGAAGTGTGAAAGCTTTACTTGGAATGGGAGACTACCATACACAATATGTAGGGAACCTCATCTCACTTTGGTGATGGAAATGCCCTTTCTAGTGTGTTTTCTGTAGACTTGTCTCTCTCTCTCTCTCTCTGGGATTCCAATACAGTGTTGCTGCCATAACAGTCGCAACCAATTGGACAAGTTGTTTTTTCAGCTTTGACGGCAAACAACTATAGTTTTTCTGCTTGATTCACAGTGCACAACAGTGGGTCTGTTCCCATCACAGTTGATTTATCTGGTTAAAAAGCTTCTGTCTATTCCGTTCAGACATCTAACCCTGTAATTACGTAAACTCTCCACATCGCTGCGTATCTGAAACTGTGTGACTGTTGTAGGGATAACTGGCTAGTTATCAATAGGACCTAGGAATTTTTCCCGAACACGTAGGCCACGGTTTCTAGCAGCACTTTGAAATGCTGTGGTTGAAGACGTTCACGGCACATAACTTCACCGTTCATGACTCACAGGTAGATGATTTCAGTTTATATTGAGGGTGATGTAGGGAGGATATCACTCTGGAGTTAGATCACTTAATTGCAGACCACTAAGACTCCTGTCACTTGAAATAAGACTCCCCCAGATTAATACATTTATCAGGGTTTCGGAAATACCGCTGGCTTAATGGCCCGGACTAGTTTGATTGGAAGTTAGAGTATTGCAGAGGACTCCATTTCCCAGGTGTCCTTGCACCACACAATTCTTGCTTTGGCTTCCCGCTTCTCCCAGTATTTGTTCACCTGCTGGGTTCCCTCTCCCCCTCCAGCCCCCCTAGGGGGCTTTGGGGCTCCGGGGGTGAGGGCTCACACAAGGGCTTTGTTCCTTAATTGCGACATGGCCTCATCCCCCTTGCATGAATGAAAAAGGATTGTTGAAAGGTGTTTCTTCTAGAGCCGAAAATTGCTTCTGAAAGCCAAAATGGAGGCCAGCCAAAGTTTATTAATATTGTGTATTATCATCATTTTCAATGGCGTAACTGACCGAAAAACACATGCCTGGACTTTTTCTTTCCTCCAAGGATGTAGGACGACAATGAAACGGAGAACTCCGGAAACATCCGGTCACCAATCGAGTCTGACTTTCTTTCCTCTTTTGGTCGTTTGTAGGAAATGACCCTGACGGAGAAAAGCCAAGTATTTGAGGCATGGAAGAACCCTCCGCCCCCGGTTTACATGGAGTATTACTTCTTCAACGTCACCAACCCAGAGGTGTTCCTGGCTGGTGGCAAAGCTGCTGTGACTCAGATTGGACCATACACTTACAGGTACGCCTTTTACAAAGTTAAACGGGGCAGTCTTTTACTCAAAGGATATAGTGGCTCAAACCTGCAACCTCTAGATCTTCTGCATAATGATTTGTCACTGAGCTGTACCCATCCCCATGACTATGAGATCGTTTTCAAATGAAAGTCTCAGGCATAGTTTACATTTACACTTAGTCCTTTAGCAGACGCTCTTATCCAGAGCGACTTACAGCAAGTACAGGGACAGCAAGTACAAGTAGGGTGAAGTGACCAAGGACACAATGTCATGTTGACGCAGCCAGGGTCGAACCAGGGACCTTCTGATTATTACTAAACCAACACCCTAAACGACTGCGCCACAACATGACTCCCATAGTTTGATATATCAGTGATTGGGGGAGTTGAATTCGAGTTGTGACACGTTCATTATTGCATCATTGTCTCCTGCTGTTGCTGAAACTGGTACAAACTGGTCCAAAAGGAGATCTGTATGACCACCCTGCCTGTTCCACCACAGGGAGTACCGACCCAGAGAGAATGTGACCTTCCTCGAAAACGGCACCAAGGTTTACGCCCTGAACCCTAAGAGCTTCGTGTTCGTTCCGGAGAAGTCCAAGGGAAACCCTCACACGGACATTCTGAGGACCGTCAACATCCCAGTTGTGGTGAGATACGCGCTTTGTGCGAAAAGGGTTGGCGCGAACCGCATCCTGTTGCAACTGCGGGCCAGCCTCACCTTTCCCTGAAGCCACGTAGTCTTGTTTACGCTCCATTGTTCCAACAGACCGTGTTCCATGTGTAAAGGATATTCTTGAAGTTTTATTATGACATTTACTCATTTAGCAGACGCTTTTATACAAAGCGTCTTGCAGCAAGCACAGGGACATTCCTCCCTGAGGCAAGTAGGGTGAAGTGCCTTGCCCAAGGACACAACGTCACATAGCCACAGCCGGGAATCAAACTCATAACGTTCCGCTCCTGACTCTTAACCCGCTGAGCCACCTGACTCCCTACATTTGTTATTAGCTCACACTTGGAATGGCTTGATTTCTTCCAAGTTAGAAAGACTCAACCCAGTTCAGCCGAATGACATTGACTTTTTTTTTGTCAAGTTGTTCAGAAATCCACATTATACACAATGGGAGGATTCTCTTTCTGTTAGGGCAGCGGGGTGATGGGACCCCCAGGGGGCCTAACTTCTGATCACATCTCTCCTCCGTTCTCCCCCAGGCTGTCATGAGCGAGCTGAACTCCTACTCGTTCTTCCTCCGCACCCTGGTGTCCATGTGGATGAACAGCATCGGCCTGGACATCTTCATGACGCGCACCGTCCACGAGGTGCTGTGGGGCTTCAAGGACCCCCTGCTGAGTCGCATCCACGCCTTGAAGCCGGAAGTGGACGATCACTTTGGCCTTATGTGGAAGGTAGGCTCCGGTCTCCGGTTTCTCAACAGGGTGGGAAACCCTTTGCACGTGACTGGAGAGGTTAGCTTGAGGGTGGTGGGGGGGGAACGAGAAGTGGCGTGTATGCTGACGAAGCTGTTTTTTTTCCGTGAGATGCGTGCGCTGGGCAGACATGGCGGTCGAACGGTCTTACGTAGGGCCTTTTCATTTCCACTTTTCCTGAATGACAATGCTGAAGTCAACAGCTGATCTCTGACGTAAGCATGTCATGAGTTCTGTGCTCGGCAGATTTCGGGCCTCATTAAAGCTGGATTCGAATTGGCAACGTTATGAATTTGAAGCAGTAGATTTGTTTCCAACTCTTTTGATATGACGGTCTAATTTCGCTGAATCTTTCTGCCTCCCTCCCTCGCTTTCTTTCTCTTTCACTCTCTACCTCTCTCTTTCTCTCTACCTCTCTCTTTCTCTCTCTGTAGAAAAACGGAACTCACGAAGGAGAGTTTGTGTTCCTGACCGGGGAGAAGGACTACATGGAATACGGGAGGATCGACACATGGAACGGTCTGAGGTAAGACTCACTGCCGACCCAGCTTGAAAAGGGACAAACGACCCTACCTCACCCCTCATCCTCGCCACTACGAATTCAGCTTTCTTGTTTTTCATCTCTGGGTTGCCTCTCCACGTGGTTGTAATTGATGTCTGTAAAAAAAAAATATATATATATACATAATCATGTCAGCATTCTTTTTCTTTTTGTCCTTGAGCAAATTGTGTTTAGTCATCGTGGAATCTCTCAGGAATATTGCCAAATCAAGTATGCAAAGTCCAAGGAAAAACTCTTTGCTCCCTGTTGGGAAAGAGTATATTTGCAAAATAATTATTTGCATAGCCTAGTTGGAGTAGAAAACGCCAACCTGGATGTTTCACACGCATGAATGTCAAACTCCTTGACCCCCCCGCCCCCGCAATCCAACTTGTATTGACGTTTCCCTGCGTCCTGTCTGCAGAGAGATGTCGTGGTGGTCCTCCAACCAGAGCAACATGATCAACGGAACAGATGGCAGCGTCTTCCATCCCCTGCTGTCCAGGAACGAGCTGCTGTACATCTTTGCCGCGGACCTCTGCAGGTACGCCGCCTGGCCTCTCCAAATCCACTTGCAGCTTCGTCTGCAGGCAAAGTATTACATTTAGCAGACGCTCTTATCCAGAGCGACTTACAGCAAGTACAGGGACATTCCCCCCCTGAGGGCAAGTAGGGTGGAGTGCCTTGCCCGAGGGCACAACGTCATGTTGACATAGCCAGGGTTCAAATCGGGTACCTTCTGATTAGCAACCCGACACCCTAACCGACTGCGCCACATGACTCCCTTAACAGAAGCGTGGGACTGGATCAGAGTCCTGGTTTGGTAAAGGAACGAATGTTGGCTTACGATTCGGGAGTTTGCCGATTCTTGAGCGGGCTTGTTCGAACGCATTCAGGGCCGCACCCATAGAAAAGTGTTCAAATTATCTACCAAAAGTGGTGTATGACAGGGATATGAAGCCCTGTTAATTTATCTTCCTCCCCCTCTATCTCTCTCTCTCCCCCTTCATTCAGGTCTATCCACCTGGCCTACGTGGAGGACGTGGAGGTGAAAGGCATCCAGGCGTATCGCTTCGCGCCCCCTGCGGACGTGTTGCAGAGCCCCAAGGTCAACCCCACCAACGAGGGCTTCTGCGTACCTGCAGGAGACTGCCTCGACACGGGTGTGCTGAAAGTTAGCGTTTGCCGCGAAGGTGAGGTGGCACGCTGTCCGTCGCCCCCTGGCTCGCCCCGGGTGACGACTCGCTTCCCTTTCGCTAACCCAGTTTTTTTTCTTTCATACCCGTTCATAGCCCTGATCTGTCCGGTTCAAGCCAAGATTACAGCCCCCTAGCTTAGACATCTGTTTGAACAGCGTGGTTTTACTCCATCGATGTTTAATCATTGACCAGAGACCGCTCTGATTCAAGTGTTTTATTGTCCCACTATAACTGAACGTGAGTGCACTGATAAGGCAATCACGAATGACTTCTAACCTCCCGAAGAGTTCAGCGATAAAACTACGTCCTACTGTTACCTTTCAGTCGAGTCTTGGGAACAGAACCCCCCCCCCCCACGAGGCGGTCTTCCGTTTGACCTGCGCGCGCCGAAACCCTTCCGCTTTCGCAGTGTTTGCGCAATAGAAAGACACAGTTTAATTTGGGTCAGCGCTACTTTTCACTGTCTGGACTGCATGAGCCGTTAGCGGTTTGATGGTTTCTCAACCGTTTGTTTGCTGAATTCTACTATATATAACGACCCCATGATGAACATGCTGACCTCAAACCTTTTGGCTTGTTGATTCAACGTCTTTTTGATATTTGTCGCATTCAGTTTATCTGAGTGTTCTGCACTGTGTGCATTTTGACAAAAGGCGAGCGACCTAGTCACGACCTGTCCATACTAGGACAAACTCAAACTCCCAACGCGTGTATTTGAACATTTCACAAGCGCCTGAGTCTGATAAAGAATAGTCTATTGGTTTCGTGTTTTTTTTTTAAATCTAATGTTTCTTTGTTGCTTTTTCCTTCTGTAGGCGCACCCATCGTGGTATCGTTCCCCCACTTCTACCAAGCAGACCCCAAGTACATCAACGCTGTAGACGGGCTGAGCCCCAACAAGGAAGAACATGAAACCTACCTGGACCTTAATCCGGTACGAAAGGCCATTAACACAAAATACCAAGATTACATGATTTTATTTATCGTTTTTTGTTGTTGTTGACCGTAGCCTTTTTATTGTCTGGGAATGAACTAAAACAAGTGTAGAAGGTGTAAATTAGGTTTCAGGAGACTTGCCTATTAGTGTTTTGTTATTAGAATTCATACCTTTCTCCCCCACCCCCCCTGTTCTTTTCCAGACCACTGGTGTACCTATCCGTGCCTGCAAGAGAGCCCAGCTCAACATAATCTTAAACAGAGTTGAAGGCTTTCCGTAAGTAAAAATGAATATACATATATTTGTTATTTTTTTAATTTTTTTTAATTTTTACAGAAATCTGTCTACGTATGTTATTAATGCCATCACCGCTCATCTTAATATGTTTCAACTTTCTGTACCAACAGCAAAACCAAGCACATCAACTACACCATCTTCCCGATTATGTTTGTTAACGAGGTGAGTCAGCCATTTTGATGTGTCTTTTTTTTTAAACGAGGGAAACGATCGAAATGGCATACTAGCTGACTTGTGTTGGGTACTTACAAACTCGGTAACCCTCCCTCTTCCTCCTCTCCCTCCTCCTCCTCTTCCCCGCTCCTCCACCCCAGACGGCGACCATTGACGACGACTCGGCAACCCAGATGCGCACCCTGCTTCTGATCGTGACGCTGGTGTCCAACTTCCCCCTGCTCATCGTGGGCATGGGAGCCATCCTGCTGGTGGTCCTGGTCATCCTGGTCTGCAGGAACCGTCAGAAGGTAAGATCCTCTCCAGGGAGCCCCTGCGCTTCCCTGTCAGGAAACCCCACAGTCACTTGAAAGGAACTACATTGTCTCATAACCTCAGGTTGTTAGATATATTATCTTGGAGCGTGCACATCAGTTATTTAAGAAGGTGTTGATAACACCTTGACTGTGTTGAATAAACTGTTTGCACGCATACACACGCATGTATACGGGTGTTTATTATTATATTATTTATTATATAATTATTTATTATTATTACTACAGTTCTTTGTGTTTCTTAGTTTAAACATAGTTTTTGCATGGTTTAACTATACAGTTCTGGAATTAACATGACTTGATAAACCCAGGCTACTGCATGTTAACACAAAGCATGAAACTGAAAGATTCCCTCTTGGCACGTACTTAATTTCTCAGGAATCGAATGTGCTTCTCGCTAGCCCCCTGCCACACTGCGGTTAAAGCTCAGTGCAAAGCTATATTCTGTACCAAAGTGCGGTGCACTTTAGTGATCCCAGGAAAGCCAGTGTACTTTCAACAGGGTTATCAGTGTTTGTCTAGATTAGTCAATCGAACTCTTTAGAAGATCTCTTTGCTTTGCTGTCTGAAGTCATAAACTGCTTAAATCTAGTGTTGACCTACGCCAGACGGCATGGTTAAAAATGATCTCCAGATAAAATGGCTGTTGTTGTTAGCCTAGCTTGAAGGAAGAGAACAGGAAAAAGTGGAGTAACGTGTTATGATTTTACATTTCTGTAACCTCCCCCCCCCCCCTTTTTCCCCCTTCCTTTATAGAATGAAGTAAAGCGTATTGATTTTAATGAAGCTTTTCATTCTTTTACTGTAAGTCTTGATTTTGACTTTATTTGCTGTTTGCTTTCATCCTTGCTTGTTTATACATTTGATTATTTTATCTCATGGGGACTCTTTTTTTTCATACTCCTACCTAAGTGACATTTGTTTCTCTTGTTAAGTTGGGGGGAGGGTTCATAGTTTTAAACGTTGTGGGTGTCGTTGTAAACAAGTCATATAAATTCATTATTCATTAGTTCAGTGTTGTAAGACATCATTCAATTGAATCTCTGGACAGTTCTCCTTCAAACGGGTTATTAACTAAACATTTCTCTCTCTCGCGCGGGGATGATTTCCTTCCAGACGGCGAAAGATGAAACAGCCTACACCCAAGTGAGCGACAAGCCAGAGGAGCCATCAGAAAACCATCAGAGCCAGCCGCTGAAGAACGGCTCTTACATAGCCATGTCCCCAGTGGAGGCCCAGAAGTGCTGATGAACACAGGGGGGTGGGGGGAGCATAGGGCAGCCTACAGCACAGTCCGCGCTATGCCGGGAGCAAGGATGTATGTCTTTTGGCACAGTCCTAGATGTAGTTCTTTCATCGTCCTTTTTCTAGAGGGGGAGGAGGGGGCGGGTGTTCGCTGCCCCCTAATAACTGTCAATCAAGATGCGGCTCCTTCCTTCCTAACGGTCCGCCATCTTGATTGTCCACGCTTCTCGCCGGCCGAGCATGCCCTCTCTGCCTGACACGCTGGCCCCACCACACACACACACACACACACTATCTCCTGGGCCTCTGCTTCTGGTCGGGGGAACGAGGGCTCTGCAAGGGACACGCCTTTTTCGTTGTGCGTATTTTACAAGCTCCTCCTTCCGTAGCATCAGCTGTGTGATCAGAACCGCTCACCCCCCATCGGAACATCCTCCCTCCCTCTCCCCCAACTCTCTACAGTGTGTGTGTGTGTGCGTGTGTGTGGAGCTCAGAGGAGAAATGGTTTTGGTAACAAAACGATATATGTCCCATATCCTTTTGTACAAAACGAGAAGAAAAAAAACTGGGCCTAACAGTTTCTAGAATATTTGCCTTTTTCTAAGATGAATTGGTGCACATGGCTCACTCATCTTGTCAAATTGAATAAGTGGCAGTGAGTGTGATGTTTGTGTGTGAGCATGCTTGTTCTACACTGCTGTGGCTTGTTTTTGATGGACTGCGGGCGACCATTTCTTGATGCAGGCGCAGTACGCTGTGACAGCTGAGATTCACAACCCCCCTCCCCCCTTGCAACACTAGTTCAAGACGCAGCCCTCCCAAGTTAAGCATTAGTAGCTAGCTACTGGGATCGTTCAGGGTGGAACCTGTAGTCAAGCCTGAAGCCTTCATCTTTCTGAGCAGAGGGAGGGATAGCCTACATAACCACAGACACTTACAAGGGAGACTTGAACCTACTTTCTGCCTTATGAGCTCATTCCCCTCGGTTTTTCCTCCTTTTGTGTCTGTGTGTGTGTGTGTGTTGATAATGTAAAAAGCTGTAAATCTTTGTCATTGTACATATTGTAAAGGGGAAATTATCCAGCTACCTCTGACAAAATCCAGCAAGAAGTCAAAGGTTTGCTGTCGAAAAACTTCAGCTTGGAAACATTTTGCGGGACTACTTTGCGAGTCTGCACCGCTATTTTAGAGAAAGCACAACTGGATTGGTTGAAACCACTCCTCCAACAAAGTTAAAGACCTTTTTCATATTAGCAAGTTCTCCCGTCTGGGGGGCGGCCATTGGTGCCGTGTTATTAAGACGGCAGAACGCATAGGTGCCAGTCGCGGCCCCCCCTTCCGCCGTGGCCAACGGTCGTTTGGCTTGCCAAGGAGCCGAAGGGGGGCGCTCAGACTTACCGCGGCACTTGAATCATCGTTCGTCTTCGGGGCGTTCGTCTCGTGTTTCTTCGTTGCGTCGGTCACCAGTCTCGTCGTGTCAAGCCTTTCGGCGGTTCGCCGCCAGAAACTGAATTAAGGCCATACTACTGTCGACTTGAAATTGTGATCCCTGCACTTTCCTCCCCCCCCCTTTATGTTATTTTTAAAAAGAGAAATTGTGCCCTGTTTTCCATTTATTTCCTGTCTTTGTCCTGGGCATTTGATTCAAAATGCTATGGTCCTCACATGCATTTCACTGTGGTGGGTATTTCAACACTGCCTTTGTTACTTTCTTTTCAGTACTTTTAAGTATTGTGGTTTTGGTCATATTTGTTTTTGAAATATTTGATTGCTGCTAATAATTTGCCATAACTTATGGACTTGTATTTGTATGGTTACCCATGGGGGCTCTTGTTTTCGCTATCCAAGAGTTGCTTGATATGTGTAAAAAGGATTTGGGGATATGAAAAGATTCCCGAGCAACAAATACAACGCCCATAGCTTGCTGCCAAGTACTGGAATTAGCGAATAACAATAGATAGCAACATTAACACCAAGTATCATAATTATCACAATTATTATGTCATGTTATTGGGTGACTTAGTTGTACGCGAGATGATTTCATGTTATATTGTTTGGGTTATGCTGGGGGTTTGGACTGGAAAAGCTGCTTGTTTTTGCTGAATGCCCTAGTCAACAAATGAAGGAGGACCGTCGAAGCAGAAGTTCGACTTGTGCCATTGAGGATCATGCAGATGTAAGCCTGTCTGACTGAGTGAATGATGGGAAGCGCTCGTTCGATACGCAAACAAGCTTTTTATGAGCTGGAAGTCGACGCAGGCAGCCATGGTAACATGCCAACCTGCTGTGCTTCAAATAATCACAGTACATCTTTAACCATCCTTATTGACTTGAATTTCAAGACCTTAATCTGCAAGTTGCGTGTGTGTATGTGTGTGTGAACAAGCCCATTGTGGCCTGCTCCTTCTCCACCCTCAGACCCTTTACGTCCAATCATTCAAGCCCAGCAGTTCTGTTGCGCTTGACCAAAGAACCCATATGGACCGGTCCCAGCGCCATGTTTACGCTTTGAGATAACGGCTGTGCCACCAGTGCCAGAGTCCTACCTCTGGCACTACAACAGTGCAAGAGTCCATATCTGGTGTCTGCACCAGTGGTTATGAACTGAGTGCTATTCCCAACCACGCAAAAAAAAGACAGGATGGTTATTATTATAATTTTTTTGGGTATGAGTCAGTTTGTTGTTTTCGCACAAAGCGAGATTTGAAAAGTTCGGAAGCGTCTGTAAACATGCGAATCGCTCAGTATTATACCATGTATTGACACAGCAATGCAAAGTTTAAGTAAAAGAAAAAAGATTTGTTCGTGGACGGTGTTTTTGTAATCGGCCACACAATATTTATGTATCAACGTTGTCAAGGATATCTTTATTTTCTGCTTGTTTTTTGTTTTTGTTTCATTGTCTTGGTCCATTTAGATTTCTCTATATTTAGTTATTTTGTAATATTCTATTGGGGTCATAGAGCACATTTCAGTTTTTCTAAGATTTCTCGTTTGTCGCTTTACCAAAATTACACCAAAAGTGTAAAGATTATCTCACATTGTAAACGTCAGTATAAACTCCCCTTCAGAGAATGCCTGTATGGCTGTGAGTGGTCAGTGTGTTGGAACGTTTGAGTATTAAGATGTAAACAGATGCATAGACCTATTTTTGTGGTGCCAATGCCCTGTTTTGTTAAACTGGACTGATTTACTGGAAGGCTGACTGTCTTTGTATTCAAATAGATTGTCCTCAATTGGCAAGCAGGCCAAAGGGGAGCGTACACTCAGTCAAATCTAGAGATGAATGAAGCCCTCCTTTAGGGATGATAGTATTATGTCAACTTAATTTGCTGTGTAGCAATTTAATAATTCAACCCTCAAACTCCACAGCGTGTGAGTTACAGATTCACTAACAGACATTTCTTCTGTTTTCCTCTATATAGATTCTGTTTTTGTTGCTGAAAATGACAATCATGTCATGTTAGATGCAAAAATGATTTCAAAGTAATATCCCCTTTTTAGTTTTGATAATTTACACTGCACAAAATGTTTTTACAGTGCTTTTGTAAACATTTTTAGTGTATTTGCAAAAAATAAAAGTTGCAACATGCAAAGTTCCCTGTTGTTTTGATTCTTCATTGGTTTGTTCTTTCCAACAACATTGTCTGACTGTCTGGATGCATATTGACAGTTTGACCTACTACTTCAAACTGAGTCCAATCAATCACGACACAATGACATGTTTTAGTATGTGGTTCAGTCATTATTTACCTATCCCACCATCCGATAAAATCCATTCTCCGCTGCCTTTTGTTAAGAATATTTAGGTCATATCATATTTCATCATACATTTGGTTATATTGATCTTTTTTAATTTATATTTTACCCCTTGTTCATTTTTTGTTATCTGACGTGTAGATTTATCTTTATTAAGGCAGGAGTCACCAACATGGTGCCTGTTTTATGTGTGACAGTGTGATCAACATCTTTATTGAGACATGATACAGCAGTTAGTTAAATGTCCTTAGAAGCCCTCCTAGTAAATAGAGCTGTATGCCCCCTGTGGTTGTTCCAAACAAAACGCCACCGTGCTTTAAAAAGAAGCTTAGGAGATCTCCCTCTCATTTTGTCACTGTGAGATGGGGGGTGGGAATGGGTTTAACTGGAAACAGGATGACAAGGCATGCTGAGGCACGTTAACTTGAGATAATAGGCCTTCACACTCTGACTTAAGACGCTTTAAATGGCCCTCCAAAAATACCTAAATTAAACATGTTTACGGTTGGATCACCTCCATTCGCTCGCACGGTATGCAGTCTTATCGCGAGTTACGTAAACGTATAGGCCTACTAGTGACGATATTAATACTTATCTAATCGCTAACAGAGTAGTAGATAGGATGGATTTGACCACGTTATGTTCTGTTTTACCGGGACTGTGCCGGTAACAAGTCAGGGCACATGGGGCATGAGTGGGTGGAAGCTTATCTAGATTAATACCCGTACGCACTTCTGCTTTAGGTTAAGATTCAAAACTTGTAAATCGCTTTGGATGAATACATGTAAATGTGAAATAGCAGGCAGGAAAATCCTGAATCAATCGCCCATCATTTCAATAAGATCCTTTACAAAGTTGTATTTCATGTCTCTGAATCACGCATCATATGGATATGGTTAAGAGTGGTATGAGAATGGGAGCAGCCAACTCCAAACTGATTTAAGAAAAAGTCAACCAGTTTCGTACTCAAAAGTTGTTTCCTCCTAGTGCCCACTATATCTCACGTTTATCTTATTTGTGTGTTATATAAAAAAATGTCTTCTACTTTTATCTACCCTTATTACGTTCCATATGTGTTCTGTTTGCTCTTATGCCATAGTAAAGTATGCGTTTGTATATCTTGCATAGTGAATAAAAACAGATTCAGATTCTTCCTGTTCTACAGAGAAAGTCTCGCCAAAAAGGAACATTCTTAATCTAACTCCCTGTCAGTCGTAGAACATGTTGAGGGCAGAATGTCAGCAGTGACTAAAACTGTATTGGTCCGCCATCTAGTGGCTGATGTGATATGTGCTTTGTCGACGCCTCAGCTTTACACTGACCAAAGCAGCAGAAATAACTCGGCCATTGGGTATAAATAAACGTTAAGTAGACCTTTTCCCGTAATGTTACAATAATTTGTAAGCAAAATAAAACCCGCTACACGAATTGAGAGAAATTCTACATTAGATTGAGTTATTCGTTACTCATCAAACACATGCTAGAATCATAAACACATGATAGATAATTTACATATAATTTACATGAATTATTTACAACGAATGTTATATTCTGATGTCTTGAGTAATATTACAGACAAATTATCGTCAAAATATTTATTGTAAAGCTTGCAAGGTTATCCAAAACTCTAATGGTGTTGTTATGGTTCACAAACCAAAACATTTGGATAAATAATCCAGCATTTGGAACAAGCCAGAGGAGCAGGGTTCAGAGAGGTTGGCAGGCCAGGTCTGACTTGTGGACGATAACTCATCCCTACGTTATAGTTTAAAAACAGGTCGATGTTCCCGTACGGAGTTCATCAGAGAACAAGGTCCTACTGCAACGTCCACTGTCAGCTTGGCAATGACGTAAAGTATTCACACTCTAAAGAATCCTGAATATCCTATAACTAAGGCACCAATAACATTTACACCAGATCTACAGTGCAAGTACCAAAAAAAAAAGTAACGTCTGTGCAAATCGTCTCACAAGCGCGTTCTCCTTCAAGTACTAATGTGTTAGAAGTGACATACGTCATTGATATTCCATCCGAAAACAAAAACCGGATGTTGTTAGTGACATCCTAAACATCCCAAAACCGTCTTTGACCTCCTTACCACTGTCTCAGTGGGGTTAGAATGAGGCAGCCCTACGCTTAATCGTGGCTAATCGCCACGGCCGACGCCTACGCGCCCAGCTTCTAATGTGCGTCAGCAAAGCAGCTTTCGGTCACTCTCTAGCCTCTCAGTTCCAGAGTGAAGAGGTAACTCCCATTAAACTACTCTCTCTCTCTCGCACACACACAAACACACACGTCATATGTTCGGATCCCCTTCCAGCTTGGTGAGGTCATTGGCGGTTCCCATGAACATGCTGCGTCCCCTCTCCAGACGGCTCTTCTTGTCGGTGAGGCGGAAGGCCTCCATGAACTCGTCGATGTCGATGTTCCCATCCTGGTTGGTGTCGATGGAGATGGCCAGGTCCGAGATGGCGTCGTCGGTGATCTCCATCTTCAGGTAGACGCTCAGAAGCTTCCACGTTTGCCGGAAGTCCTCCATGGTGATGAAGCCTGGGGAAGGGGGAGGGGAGGATGATGGTGCGGGAGGCGGGGGTGGGGAGGGGGGGGAACACCCAGCAGCTCAGTGGGTTAATGATCCTCTTATCCCCGAGGAGTCAGCCACCACCTGCCACTGACGTCGACATAGCCCGGCCACAGGTGGCTTCCACAGGCTCGTATGGTGGCCTTCAATACGCAACAAATCAACACACCATACACAGATCCAACACGCCAAGGGCTGGGAATGCCAACCTTAAAACATCAAACGAACTAAACTAAAACTATAGTTTTGACATGAGAAGGTGGATTCTGTTATTGCTGGAAATAAAAAATGTGGACAAAGTAGGAAGTGTATCTTGCGGTCGACCAGGAAGTTACTCTACCTCTCGCTTCCTCGACAGAAAGTCATATGGGACATCTGTAAACAAAGGGAATCACTGTGTGACGCGAGTCCTTACCAGAATTATCTGTGTCCACAATCCTGAAGATGGTTTCAAGGGTGGAGCGATGTCGGTACAGGGTTTGGAGCAAACCCTGCTCAATATGCTGGAAGAGGACAAATTTCATCTTAGAAAATATAATACAAATAAATAAAAAATATATATAATATACAAATAAATACAATCAAGCATAAAGGTTTAATCTAGACTTTTGTCAGGCAGTTAATTTCAGGAAGTGCTGATTTGGGTCTTTGTCCTGATGCTATTACATGGCATCCACTGCTTGAGTATACTGTATTCCCAACAAAGTTATCCCGTGATACAAGATATGGGTGGGCACTAGAATACACTGTCAACACTGTCACGTTACAGTAGCAACCGCGTTAGACCGGCACAGCGAAGGGTGGAACGCAGCACAGCCAGTACCTCCATGCTCGGCTCGTTGATAGCGAGTTCTTGGAACCATTCGTGGTAGTCCAGCATGTTGCTGGTTGTTTTGCAAGCCACCAGCTGCGTGCGTAGCATCCTCCAGGGCAGGCCCAGACGCATCACACTCTCTACGGCGTTAGCCCAGTCGTTAAGCGACACCAGGCCTGGATCGCAGGGTGAGAGGGGTACAGGGAGAGAGAAAGGGAGGGAGACAGGGAAAGGGAGTGGGTGTGGGGGACGAAATAGTGTTGAGTCACCAGAACTGAAATGTCAGGTTCTCATGAAACCAGCAAGAAGAAATGGACATAGTTGGCTCAATCGACATCACGAGGCACAATGGGCAACACAATGAAGCCAGCTCGAATATCTTCCTCTTGAAGAGATTTGATGTTGAGAACTACACAATGAAAACAATGCAGGGTTTTTCAGAGAGAATAAAACAAAGATTCATTCACCCCGGGAACGGAACGTTTGATAGCTCACCTGTGTTTTCAGTGTCGTACTCTTGGAAGGCACTGATGAGGTCAGATTTATGTGAAAACAACTGCTCCCGTAGAACCTTGAGGGCTGAGTGTTCCGTACGGCCCACACTTTTGAAAGGATAAAGAAAACAAAAGACGTTTAACACGCTCTTTCATCCGCTGTACGCATCACCTGATCGTCCAGGAAGCAAAATAGTGCGTACCTTTGCCTCACAGACAGTTCCCGTGTCAAAATGCTGGCCTGATACTGGATCAGGTAAGGCACCAGGTCTGGTCCCAATTTCACATAAGCCCCCCTGTTACTCCCCACCTCGTAGTAGTTAGAGGCCGAAAACAAGGTCAGGACCTGGAATTAAGAAACACCAAGTTCATAACATAACATAACACTATATATTCTGCAAAAAGCAAGCAGCTACTTGTAAAATTGTATAGTCTATACATAAAAACCCACACAGCATTTAAATTGTGAATATTACACATTACAACCCCAAGTAGTAGTATGGTTGATCCTGAGCCAATAGGGTTGTATCTCCCAACTATTTATCTCATGACAATTTTTTATCTCAAGATCCATATATATTCTATCCCAGCACTATTTGAACCCAGCCTTTACCTTGTGTGCATTTACTTATTTTACCACCATTCCCTTATCCCTGTGTGCACTCTTCTACTCTTTTACCTCCACACCCTTACTCCTGTGTGCTTTGACGAGACTGCGTTTTACACTTTACATCATAATCGGTTACCGAACCTCGATTCACAGTTCTCGAAATCAGCAACCTAGAGTCTTAGTGACGACAGGCCTTAACCGTAGCCACAGTGCGGCGTCAACTCTCCCCCCTGGGACGCCTAACCTTGCGGTTGTGGCAGAACTCGTAGCCGTCCTGCTTGCACTCGTGCGAGCGGATGATGAGCTGCAGGTTGTGTTTCGCCAGGAACTCCTCCGTCACGTCCGGCCCCCAGTAGCAGCCCCCTCCCCTCACCTCGTTGGGAACGCAGCCGTTCTGGGGCATGGGGTCGCTCCATAGCAGGTCTAGAATCTGGGGTGGGGGGAGGAGGAGGAGGGGGAGAGAAATAAATTAAAGAAAAAAGTTATGGCTGATGTGTCTGTTTAAGGACTGAGGTTAGGACATTCAGGGTTCCAGGATTTGCAGGTAGAGAAGAGCATTCCAAAAATGAGATCAAATGACACATTGAGCTAACGCTGAATCAACAGTTTTAGGTAATCCACTTTAGGCCAGATCGTCTTTTCTGGGACTTGAAGTACTTCTAATGTTCGCATACCTATTTTGCTATAAATCTTGTACTAGAATGGACACGTTAACAATGCAGACCGCCAAAACAGGATTACTTCCAAGGCTGCTGGATTAACACGCACAATTAACTTTGAGTACAGACATACACAAAAACCATTACCTCAAATCAATCCCCTATCCTTAGGTGACAGTGTTCCTCACCTGTGTTGACCAGGTAGTTCACTGTCATCATGACTCAGAGCTGAATTGAAGCCTTGGCAGGGAGTGCAGTTACAAACTCAGGTAACCATCATCTTCCTCCATCCATCTATATTTAGTCATTTAGCAGACGCTTTTAACCAGAGCGACTTAGAGCAAGTACAGGGACATTCCCCTCTGAGGCAAGTAGGGTGAAGTGCCTTGCCCATGGACACAATGTATATTGGTACAGCCGGGAGGGATTTGAACCATCAACCATCTGATTACTAACCTGCGTCCTTAACTGCTCGACCACCTGACCCCTGTTTATCCCTCAAACAATCTCTGCAGCTATCCCTCCATTCATCCCTCCCTTCATCAGTCTGTTCATCGCAACCATTTCCCCATCAATTCTTCCAAACATTCATCCATACATTTACTTTTAGCAGACGCTCTTATCCAGAGCGACTTACAGCAAGTAAAGGGACATTCCCCCTGAGTCAAGTAGGGTGAAGTGCCTTGCCCAAGAACACAACATCACGTTGCCTTAGCCAGGATTCAAACTGACGACCTTCCGATCACTAGCCCGACGCCCTAACCACTCAGCCACCTGACTTCTTTCATACATCCCTTCATCCATGCCTCCAACCATCCCACCTGTCTCCACTCTGTATCTGCATCCTGGATGTCTATGGATTCCGTGGAGGTCTCTGACATCACCGAGTCCACTTGATTAAACCCGGGGTTGACCAAATCCACTTGGCGCCGTCGAAACTCTGCGTCCTCCTGCTCCGTCCGGTTAAGCCTGTCGGAAAAGTCCTGTAGCGAACGGCGCTGGAAGCTGTCCCGATCAGGGAAAGGCTTGGGGTCGGCGAGGGACACACGCCGCACGTTGGTCTTAGGGAATAACGATTCGTCGTCCATGTCAGAATCCACAGACTGCTGGGCCACGGTGCTCTGCACCCTCTTCTTAGGAGGCCTCAGAGCTGACACGTACTAGAAGAGCAGAAACAGAATGCAAATTTGTCTCTTAATCGCCACGCAAGAGACACAAACACGGAATTTACTACGGCAGGATGTTCCAAACATATGGAACATAAATTATGATGAAGATAAAAATACAAAATGTAAAATACAAATAAGATAAAAGGTGGGCTGCAGAAACCGGAAGAGCGTTCAAGCACAGATAACCGAGGAATTTTGAACAACCTGAAAATGCTCCTCCGAGGAAAAGTTTGAGTTGGGGAGCAGTTTCCTGAGGGATATTTGAGTGTTTTCCCTCACCTTGTGCCTGTCCAATCTGGCGAGCATGCTGAGATCTGTGGTGTCCGAGATCCCTCCGTGTAAGATCAACACCTTCTGGTCGATCACCGTTGCCAGGGGCAACCAGCTGAAGATCTTCTGGAGGAGCTTCAGAATGCGTTTGCCGTGCATCTGGGAAGACGTCAGTCATATCCCACAACATCGTTAGATAATAAATATTATAACAAGAATCACTTATTGTTCAATACATTCACCTCAACGCTGACATAACAACAACGTCTAAAGCAGGGGTGGGCAATTCCGGTCTAATGAAGGGTCATTATCAGGCTTCCACAGAGCTTGATAACAACCCATTCATTTGAATCAGGTGTGCTAGAGCTGGGAAACATCTAAAACCTTCAGGACAGGAGCCCTCGAGGACCGGAATTGCCCACCCCTGGTCTAAAGCTTAATTGTACGAAGGTATAAACACAGAATCCATTTTTTTATATTTAGATATGTTTATCAGGTGAATGGACTACACAAAATGTGTACTTGTTAAAAATACATATGCGTTTTGGGTTATCTCCCAGTTATCTAGTGCTTATCAGAGAGGATTCTAGCCTTCCTTCAGGGGCCTCATTCTGGTGTCGTGATCACATCATTACCTTTAACACACAGAGGAACAGATGACCTAAAGACAAGTGGGGTCAACGCCTTCCAATCCACTTAGTCACATAGACAGGTCACCCCAGACATGCGCGAGAAAATAGTTCCCTCAAACAACCTGGGATTCCTGCCCTAAAGCTTTACCCCCAGCCCTAGCCAGCTGGACGTTATGGACGTGATTCCTCCTGGGCTATTCAAAAAGCATATAGGCTCAAGCCTGGTGAAGGATTAGGACGTAACACCATATGGTAAACAAATGACAGGGAGCTCATTCGCTTATGCATGTTCATGAACGTTCATTGAACTGGATTGGTAGTCGCTCAGTGGTGGAGCATTCAGCTGTATATTAAAAGATTGAAGTTTTGAATCCCCATATGTAGATTAATGCGAGTTAATTGTAACTTGTTTAACTGAACGCTCTTGTGGTTCTTCCCTTTGGCACTTGTTTGGTTTCCAATAAAGTGTGCTTCATAATCTGACGACCTGCAATGTTTGGGGACGATCTTGTTGTTATGATCAGTGACCGATGCTCTTTTGTAAAGCTCTATCTTGGAAGTTGCTTTGGATAAAAGCATCAACAGATAAATACATTTAAATGTGAATATGTTTCCTTGGATGAAAGCATCTATCAAATGGGTATAGTGTTAGTAAGAATGACAGACATCAATCTTACCTTATATTTCCCCAGGACCTCCTTGGTGAAGCCATACCTAAACACAGACAACAAAAGTCACAGAGACAGAGGTCAGGCATTTGACTGGACGCTTCAAGGTTTCCTCGAAATGGACTCTTTCTTTGAAGCGTTCTGATTGGCTCTCCGGGACGGCACCTCAAGTTGACGATGTGGTCTTCGTGGTTTCCCCTGTTGAGGTGCACGTCGCTGGGGTAGAGCAGCAGGAAGGAGAAGAGGATGAGGAGAATCTCTATGGAGTCTTTGCCTCGGTCGACAAAGTCTCCGTTGAACACGTACGGCCTCTCCAAGGACGGCATTCCATTCTAGAACACACACGACGATAACATCGACAGAATGAACAACAACAGCAGCATGCCATTCTTAAGGATAAACAACAACAACCACATCATCCCATTATTAAGGATAAACAACAACAATAGCATGTCATTCAAGAGGCCAATGACAACAAAAAGTCAGTTTACACGTTTGGCACTCATTGAGTCTGTGCACAATTCCTCACCTTGTAGAAGACCAACAGCAGATCCTCCAGTTGACCATGTAGATCGCCTTAGATTCAATAAACCGGCGGGAAAACAATCATGTGAATGCATTGAACAAACCCTAAATACATCCGTACATATTTAAGACTTGACAACGTCTCCATGCAGCGTAAAACGTTTCACAAGCATGCACATGGGAGATACAGCAACAGGTTGCATTTAGCAACACTCTCAAACGGTGCTCAAACGTTTGCGTTCTTACCACAGATGGTGATTTCCTTGCTGTTACAGGTGGAGACCCGGCTGATATTCGGCAGATTGCGAAGCAGCTTCCAAGTTTCCAGGAGGAGTTGGAGGACGTATCGAGAGTGGAGCTGCTACTGGGAGAAAGGCAGATGTAGTCAGGCAGATCCAAGACACATCCCCGACACATCCCCGACACATCCCCGACACATCCCCTCATAGCTGTTTGTTAAGTGAAATAAAATGGTCACGATTTCATTTCACATTCATTCATTTAGCAGACCCTCTTATCCAGAGCGACGTACAGCAAGTACAGGGACATTCCCCCCTGAGGCAAGTAGGGTGAAGTGCCTTGCCCAAGGACACAACATCATGTTGGCACAGCTGGGATTTGAACAGGGAACCTTCTGATTCCTAGCCCGACTCTCTTATCACTCAGCCACCTGACTGAATCCAGTTCACGTCTATCCATCTGTCCCTTCATCCCTCCATCCATCACGTTATTGCAAGGTGCAGTACTTCACATGCCCGTGTCATACAGACCCAGAGACACCTACCCTCTTGTTCCTGAAGGCATCAACAAGGCCCGCTGCCTGGTTGACGTCCAAAGGAAATGTGAGGTGAGGTCCTGAGTAGATATCGGGGATGTCGATGTTCTTGTAGCAGAAATGCCGTTCCCACTCCACATCCCGACACACGTCGTTCTCCCGGAAGATGTGTGAGATCAGTTTTCCTGTGAGGATGGGACTACAGTTAAGAGTGTTTCTGGTAAAACAGGATCTCCAAGTCTGTGTTTGTTTACGAAGGGTCCTAAATATGACTGGATAGAAACCTACAAACAAGTGGAAAGTCTTACTTTCAGAGCTAGAGGGTGTGAAATTGTCCATGAGGTAGCCAAGGAAATTATAAAGCTGCATTGAAGAAAGAAATGGATTTAATTCAAACACATGAACACTAATGTCCAGCAAACTGTTTATCATAACTATTCTTCTGCATCTGGTAAATCATTCTTGTTCTCTTTCACCTTAATCTGGGACTGTTCCCCAGAATATTCAATCGACTGGAAGATGTTCCAGGTGTATCTTCGCCTCATCTCCATGCGAGCTACATACTGTCGGTACCAGCGCTGGATCAACACAGCGGCCTTCATTGCTGCAGTGCAAAGGAAGAGAGACATTCAAACCAAACGGGTGTGAAAGCATGGTTTTATCAGTATGTATGGGTATGGGAGTTGGTTGATGCGAGTTTGAGTGGTAGAGAAGGATTTTAAGATACTGTAGTCGAACTGCCGTTTTTCTATTTAGTGTGACTATAACTATAATCTATCTCATGTACAGTATTTAGCTTTGACTTACATATCACGGCTGCAATTTGTTTTGCACAAAGGAGGGGAAGAAAAAACATTAAGATCATCAGAGGTTTAAAGGACGGTCTAGTATAACTATACCATTGTTTACCTCAGCACTGTTTATTTGACACTGTTTATTTGTTTGACACTCATCCGTTAGAATTGCACTTACATACATATGTACAGAAGGCATTTAATTTATTTCAGGGCTGATGTACCTGGTACAATGGCTCCTTCAAGTGGCGATTCCACAGAAAATAAATAAATAGTTCAGATCAGTAGAAGTGTAAATTAAAGTGAAAAACGCCAATAACAACACGAGTACAGAATGCCGACAGCCCTCAACCATATCTGTTACCTTTGTCTGGCTTTTGGCCGATGAACTGGTTGTTTTTTGTGACGCCACATCCCATGGCTGTTCCTGCAGAAGATCATTAGGTAAAACTTTGTCACATACAGTAAAATCATCTCACAACTGCATTTCATTCATGTTTCATTGCACTCCCCCCCCCCCCCCCCCCCCCCCCGCCCAAAGACTCTACAAGACTCCAGCTGATCATCAAGGACTAGGAGTTCTACCAGTATTTCAGTGATGAGAGACATTGAATGGCCTGTCTTCAAAAAACCTAAATGAAACTCCAACTCCTCACTCCAAAACAAAACCCTCCTCCTTCCTCCTGTGATGCTAACAGAAGCATTATGACGTCTTCCTCAGCAGCCTTGTAATCCCTCTTCCTAGTTTCTGACCCCCCTGATTGCCCTTAATCCCACAGGAGCCACCATGTATATATGTGGTCTATGAAAGCTTTAAACCATGGAACCTATAAATACTCAAGTATAGCATCAGACAACCTCCTTGGTTAAGAAAGGATGCTTGTCTTTGCGTTGACTGCTGTTCCACCCACATTTAATCGTGTGCGAGCCAAATATTTAATACACTTTTCTGTATGTTTTGTTTTAATTAAGGAAAGGTTATAGATGAAAAAAACTGTACATCAAGTTCACAACCTTATATGTACTCACCTGGTGTTATTTGACAACAACATTCCTTTGGTCTACAAATTACCATGACAAATCAATATTAAATATTGATAATGAAACCATCTGCCAATAACAAAGATCTTCATGGCAATCTTGGATTTTACAAAATCCAGGATGGTTTATGCATAATGTATTGATACTGCACTCTGATTCTTGTTAATACTAATTGATACTGTTCATCATTGGTCTAATAGATTGAATTGGTCATATGGTTTTCATCTGTGTTGGCATATTGTAAACTTACTGTAAAACTATACAGGTAATATGGAAACAATTACTGTGATAGTCAGCAACTTACCTGGTCACCTGATCTATCCTGCCAACACGCTTCCAAGTCCTGAGGTTAGAGATGACTGCTCTCAGATTGTGTTCCACCGGCATTTGCACGTTGGCATTTCAACCAGAACAATATTGAACATATATCATCACAGGGTTTGGAAACGGTGGTCCAGATCAGACATTCTAGATGGTTGCCGGTAGAACAATTCCTCCGTGTCTCTGCTATTCCTTATGGCAGCTTTGCTCTTGGGTGCTCTATTAGGGTCTAGTTTAGTCTTCTGACAGACTTGTATCGCTTAAGCAAGGGTGCAAGTGGATTAACCTGGTTAATGACTTGATGCGGCTAGACCCTTCTTTATATAGGAGGAATCACTCTAATGGGCTACATTCCCTGGCTTAAACAATGGGTACATTATTGAAACCAACGTTTTGTTTTGAAGCGTTGCAAATCATTCATAACATAATTATATGTGTAAAGAAATACCATGTCAAAGCAGAAACACGTAAAAGGTACTTCGTATGAGGTGCAATGTGAATACCCTAATGTCATTTATGTCTCAATACTTCTGAGTCCTCTGTCGTTGTGATAAATTATTCTGCATCATTGTGTTTAACGTGAAAGTGTGTGTGTGTGTGTGTGTGTGTATGTGTTTGTGTGTGTGTGTGTGTGTGTCTTATATTATAATGAAAAAACTGTACATATCAGAATTAGATGCCGTATACAAGTATACAAAGTTCAAGGTAATCGTCTTTCATAAACCAGCGCGTCACATAAATACTAATGAAGAGGAAGGGAGTCAGATGGGTCAGCGGGTTAGGGCATTGTGCTCATGATCAGAGGGTTGTGAGTTCGAATCCTAGCTGTGGCTATATGACGTTGTGTCCTTGGGCAAGCCATTTCACCCTACTTGCTTGGATAAAACGCGTCTCATTCATTCATTCATTCATTTTCTTCCGCTTATTCCCGTTAGGGGTCACGGGTGACTGGAGCCTATCCCAGTTACTTTCGGGCCGTAGGCAGGGTACACCCTGGACTGGGGCCAGCTAGTCGCAGGGCTATCACACAAACATTGACAGACAACATAGAGACAACCATTCACTCGCACAGTCATACACTAGGGACAATTTTTTCCACAATGCCCAATTAACCTAAAACGCGTCTACTAATTGTAAATGTAAGACGTAACTGAGTAAAACGTTGCGAAATATTGCCCATCTTGAATGCATACCAAGTGGTGCGTACAAGGAAACGCTGCTGAATGGGCGTGTAGATGCCCTTTACTACGTAAGAGTAAAGTTTCATAAACTTAGTCGCTGTGATCATTCGTTTGGAAAACAGTGTCGTTCCCTAAGTCACGCGTGGTGAGCAAAACATTATTTACCAGTTGGCTTTGGCAATGTCACTACTTTAGATCTAGTTCGCTGCACTGTCAAGTACCCCATAGACAGCAGTATCTGTACTCAGGTGGCTCATCATGTATTAGTAAATTGATTACAATGCCATTTATTTCTAAGAGCCTCCTCGTGCATGTGGCATTTGGGATGTCTGACTTTCCTGACATAATTATTCACAGATCGGAGTGATGGAGTACTAACAGGCTCTCAATCTGTACTTCATCATCAATGGGTGTCTGTGTCCAGTTAGGCAGTCATGAGCATAGACATTGGCATTATAAATGTCTATGGTCATGAGAAGCAGGCATGATCAAAGCAATTGCAGCGCGTGTCAGTAGGACATGATGTTGCAAATTAGAAGAAAAAAATCGACAATAGAAAATGATTTCGATTGTGTTGCTCTAACCTGCATTAATGTATCATATATAATACATCCTCTGTTTAGGTACTAGTTTGTAGAAATCTTCTTCACGGGGTATTGTGGTGTACATTGCCATCTACTGTCAAGAAAGACACCCCACAAATGCCCACGAGTCAAATCCTCCCTTGTCCTTTAATAACACTGTATGCATGCTTACATAAAATCCGGGAAAAAACATGTCAGTTTCACAGTTCAACCAATGATGTAACACGGCGTGTTCTCTTCCTCCAGCAGTGTTTCAAGTGATGTGTCTGTGCTGCTGTTTAACATGAAGTCTTTATTCTCAGACCCTGAGGATGAAGTTAGCCGTATTGGGGGCCACCGGCCAGACGGGACAGTACTTGTTGACCGAGGCCCTGCAGCAGGGACACACTGTCACCGCCATGGTCCGAAATCCAGGGAAGCTGACAGTTCATCATGAGCAGTTAAATGTAGGCTAAGGAGTCTGGAATGCTGTTTTTGGACTGCTAAACACGCTATCGCTGTTTCCTATTGACCTACATTTGTGTTTTACTTGCCCGCACTCTCAAAATTCCAATCTATCTTTGGTCATGAACAGTTTTTTGTGTGTTACAGGTGTGTGCAGTTTAACAGGTTTGAACTGTGTTTGAACCTTAACCCACACATGTCAGTGAAGATACTACTCCTCTCTGTCAGGTGGTCGAGTGTGATATTTTCTCAGAGGACAGCCTTAAGCAGCACTTCCAAGGACAAGATGCTGTTATCTCATGCCTGGGCTTCCCTCCGTCGGTCCTGTACGGCGTCACGGGCTACACGCTCTCCATGACGACCATGGTTAACGCCATGCGTGAGGCCAAAGTCAACCGCATCATAACCATGACCTCGTGGTACACTGCCCGTAAGGTTTCATAAAGAATCACGTTTCCAGCTTTGGTTAGATTCATAGGTGTTTATAGTTTCTCATCAGGCACCTCACTGTATGTTATTCATACTTCCACCACCCTCTCCTCTCCAGCTGAATCAGGCTCGCAGGCATCTTATTTCATCCGCTTCCTTCTGCTGCCAATGATCCGGAGTGTTCTCAGTAACATGTTTGAGATGGAGCACTACCTGAAGAAGGTAGAGGACATCAACTGGACTGTGGTTCGACCCCCTGGTCTCAAAAACCTACCTGCCACAGGTAAGATGCACGAACAGATTCGGAATGAACTAGACTACATTATTTGCTGATGTGTGTTTTCAAATGTTTGGCTTGGGCTTGATTTGTTACAAAGTGTATCCTCCAGTTTCCTATACATTGCTTTATTAGTTTCCTTTTTTATTGTTAATGTCATAGATCATCTAAGTAAACCTTGCTTTACCACTTTTGTCTTTGAAGGTTTGGCAAGGTTTGTTTTAGGAGGTTTGGCAAAAATTTACCCTTTGATCTTTGACCTCTCCTCAGCCAAAGAGTTCCTTACCCATGAGGGGTACTTTGTCCCTGACTCCAATGGACTACCCGTAGGATCTTCTGTTGCCAGGGGTGATGTTGCCCGCTTCATGCTCTCACTGCTCAACAGTAATGCCTGGTTCAAGAAGGGCGTTGCCATGACAACAAAATAAGCCACTCAGTTCTGCCTTAAGAAGTGAATGCACTTAATTATGTGTTCAAATATATATATACAGCATATATATATATATATATATATATAACCTAAATGTGCTTTTCCCTTTGCCTTGTTTACTTGCTTGTTTAAAATTGTTTGTTTATAAGCTTGTGCCATCTATTTGAAATTATTTGTGTTCATGCTCATTTTAATAAATATTTTTTTTAAATTATATTTTGTATTCTCAAAACTAGCTCTACAACCCTGTGTTGTTTTATATTCACATGCATGTTTATACAGTTACAGGATGTTTGTGTCAGTTCACAGAATTCACTTCAGGTACAACTGCTTGACAAACACAATTCTCATATTGTGGGAGTCGTACTGTGGGAGTCGTACTGTGGGAGTCGTACTGTGGGAGTCATACTGTGGGGGAGTAAGTTGGCTGAGTGGTTAAGGTCTCGGACTAGTGATCAGAAGGTTGTCAGTTCAATACCTGGCTAAGACAACATGACGTTGTGTCCTTGGGCAAGGCACTTCACCCTACTTGCCTCGGGGGGGAATGTCCCTGTACGTACTGTTAAGTTGCTCTGAATAAGAGTCTGCTAAATGGTTAAATATAAATGTTAAGATAAAAAAAAATTCTCTCCCAAATTTGGAGGAGAAACTGCAGAATAGGTTATCATTATGGGAGGCGATTGCAGAGATTTTATGACTGAACGACAACCTTTGCTTTACTCTTCCCCTGCAATCAATTGAGAAATAAGTTGTGGCTGTCCTTGGTGACCTTTTTTAGTTGGTTTTAGTATAACATTTACTCAATGTTGCGTTCAAAAATTTCCAATGTAACTTTTGAACTCCTAGCATGGTTTTCTTTTGGGGAGGGGGGCAGTTATGACATGGCCTTGGGCTCCAGCATGGAGTAATGGGTAAAGAGTTGAGTTTCTGGTCCGATGCCCATCTGTCAAAGCTAGCAGGTTCTTTTTAGCCTTCCCATAGCTACTGTACAGCATACTTGATGAAGTGTTGTTTCCGGTGTTTCAGTTATTCACACGATACTTTACATACTTTACTATGCTACTATATGCTTGCTTGGTGCTTGGTTTCAGCGATACCTAATACAAACCTATGTATTAAGAATGTATGTAGTCGAGCTTCTATTACAGACTATTACAAAACCACTCACAACATATTCATTTCCTTAATTGGGGCTTCCCTAATTCACCACTACGGTGATAAAGATTTCAATAATTTACATGTTTGTGTGTGGGACAGAGGCCCACTGAAGGTTCACACAAGTATGATCAAGGCTATGCTCATTGCTTTTTGTAAAGCTCTCTCTTGTATGTCGCTTCGGATAAAAGTGTCTGCTAAATGAATAAATGTAAATGTAAGTAGGGAAAAATATATACAATGCTGTCATGAACCGTTTTGAACGAGAACATTGGAGTAGCAACTGCAGTTGCAAAGGTGATGCTAAACATCCATAAAATAAGTTTTCTGACACTGACAGCAGCGTTGTCTCTTTAAACATATTAAAGCATTATAAAATACTAGTGCAGAATTCACTGTCCATCATGTGAGGGAGGTTACCACCCAGACATGAAAAGTAACATCGGACACAATCTCAATATCATAAACCAATTACATGTATTTTATTGGTTGGAAAATTCATACGTTTGATTCACTTCATTACAACATGTCAGAAAATAAAACACTTCAATATACCTGGTACTGTACATGGAGAGGCACTGAGTAAACTATGAACATCTGATCGTCCTACATGCTGTTTGTCTTACGTATCTACTCTACAAACTTACAGTTCATCAAGGTTTCTCAACCTGGTATTTCAAAAGTGGAAGTTAATGTTTATCGAACACATTTCTAACCTTTAGAAGCATATCTTTTGACCATTCTGGATGATGATATTTGAATAATGGTGAAAATGGAAGCTCACGATACTGACTTTCCAAAGTTCAGCTTTGCAGATTTTCAGAAAAAGTGCAAGCTAGTTTTTTCAGAGTACAGCATATTTGGCAATGAGTATACAGTTTATTTACAAAAAGTGCAAATATCCTTGCTGTGAAGTCTTATGTACAGTCTGCTTAAACAGAAGTGGAGTAGGAATCAATGTGAGGATCATAGTCATGCTGAGTTGCTAGACAGAACGAATTCTACAAAAACATTCAATAAAATAGAACATTCTTAAACAAGGCCTTTTCCAGTCATGTGACCTGCCCTAATTTTAGGTCTTCAATGTTCTGCGGTGTCTTTGGGTTCCACTGTTATTCCTGTGTCCCTCCATAGATCTGGTCTATTGTGTCCTTGTAGATTTTCACTACAACAGGTCTTTTTAGCTTCATGGTAGGGCCTTGAAAAGAACAATCAGGTTAATATCAGGTATCTCTTTTTTTTGTCTTTGTTAATTAATGGTAGTTTACATAATTCATTCAACTGTCTTACGTCACAAGTGACGCATGAAGGAAGAGGCTAGAATGTTGCTTGGCACAAGAATGCAAGACTGGATCAAATCTTTTACCGCAAGTCCTTTAATGCTTGATAACTTCCTCATTCCTTCACTGTCTACTGTTAACTTATAACCCGTATATCTTTATGTAACAAACAACCTAGCAAAAAAGAATTCTGGGTGTAACAAGGAAATACCCAACCCCCAAAATTCAAAGTTGTATAACTATCGATTACAGGCCTCTACTGTAATTTTGTTTAAATTAAAATTAAACATACCTAGCTCTCCTCCGGAAATGGAGAAGTCTTTGTCAAGCAGGACCCATTTCTGCACCTTCTGAGCGTTGGACGTGGCCCTGGCATTGACTCTCTCCACTCCCTCCTGGATGGCCTTATAGATGGCCGGCTCCTTATTGGCTATGATCTCCGAGACTTTGGTTGCCTTGACGCCGTGCCTCTGACAGAAATCCACAGCCTCGGGGGTCAGTTCATCTGTGGGTTCACCGTTGTCATCCACGACGCACTGCAGAGAAAGAATCATAATGTTCACAAAAATGCTACTGCTAATCTGCCTGTGTCTTCAAGCTTTTACATGATTTTCTTTGAGGGAGAGATTTTTGGGGATACTGCAAAAACATGTGAGATTTACTTTGAGGGTGAGCAGCATGGAGAGGAACTTAAGCTTATCTCCCAGCAGCATGGCGTTACTGATGATGGCTGTTTCAGCCTTCACTGCGTCCTCAATGGGCACGGGAGGAATGTTCTCACCCCCGGCCGTGATGATCAGCTCTGACCGGAAGAAGAAACAGAAACTCAGTGAGACGCACCGTTCATGTTGCCCATGCAAATCTGTCTCAGTTTGCAAGCCAAATACATTACTCCTTGTATGTCCTGTTGGCAGCAATCAAATCGACAATTGATCGCAAGCGACCTACCTTTGATCCTTCCTGTGATGAACAGGAAGTCCTTCTTGTTGTGTTTGCCCAGGTCTCCTGAGTGCAGCCAGCCCTCGTGGTCCAGCGCTTCCTCCGTCTTGTCCGGCATGTTCAGGTAGCCCATGAAGACATGGCGTCCCCAGAAGCAGATCTCTCCGTTCCCATCCTCATCCGGTTTGTCCAGCTTGGTCTTACAGCCTCTCACCACCCTCCCACAGCTGTGGCAAAAACAAAGATTCAGGACTAACATAGAAATATACCGAAATGCCATGTATATTATATACCAAAAAAACAATACATACAAAGTTATTCCTTGGAAAATTCCTTAGAACCGTGGTGTCAAACTCGTGCCATCGCGGGCCAAGAGGATGCAGGTTTTCGTGTTAACCAGGCCACTACACCAGCTGATTTCACTAATGAGTTTCTCCACTTAGTGAATCAAACTTGTTATTGTAATCAGCTGGTGTAGTTTCTTGGTTGGCACGAAAACCTGCACCCTCTTGGCCCGCTATGGCACGGGTTTGACACCTGTGCCTTAGAAGCTCATCAATGTCAGATGTTTTAATGATAAGATACTTTAACAACAATATCCTGTCCTAACCACCCCCCTTTGCCTGCTCCCACTGAGTCCATCCATTACTGCCAGACAGTCCAGACACTTCACACCCCAACACGCCTGTGGGCCGCTAACCTCATGATGTGGTACCCATCCATCCAGGAGATGGTGTGTGGGCCGGTGCTCTCGCTCATGCCGTACAGCTCAAACAGGGGGATGTTGAGGCTCATGAAGTACTCCAGCGTCTCCTTGGTGATGGGGGCGGCGCCGGTGAAGCAGGCCCGGCAACGGTCAAAACCCAGGGCGGCACGCACCTTCTTGAAGACCAGGTTGTTAGCCAGCATGAAGCCCCAGGGAACAGCGTTCTCCCTGCGCGGTTTGATATAAATAAAATAATCAATGTTCATTTCGCAGATGCTTTTATCCAAAGAGACTAACAGCAAGTAGGGTGAAGTGGACACAACGTAATATAGCCACAGGCGGGAATCGAACTCACAACCTTCCAATCATGAGGCCAACTCCTTAAACCACGCCTTAACCCAAGCCGCCTGACATTTTACACTGTTACGAATCATTGAACGCTAAAACTATATCGTTCTTTTATAATTAAGCATGACTTATATTTAGTCTTTGGACAGCAGTTTTTTTGCCTAACACTCCACACCTTACCCATTCATAGCACTGTAGCTGTACTGGAGTCCTACAGACTTGGCCCAGTCTGCTATTCTCTTCCTGAAAGGAGATGACTTTGCACCAATGGCTTTCATCTTTTCCTGCATCTTCTCCCAGACACGAGGGACTCCCAGGAAGCTGGTGGGGCGAACTTCCTTTAGGGTGTTACCCAACGAGCCCTGAAACACAAATAATGTCTAAATCAGAGCTTCATCCCAATTTAAATATACGTACATGATACAAATTCAGATATTTCCATCACCTGCACAACTTCATAATGCATTAGCATCTTATATTAAAGCAGAGATAGGCAACCCTGGTCCTCAGGGACCCACTGTCCTGATAGTTTTCAGTCCTGATTCAAATGAATGGTCATCATCAGGCTTCCACAGAGCTTGACAATGACTCATTCATTAGAATCAGGTGTGCTGGAGCAGGGAAACATCTAAAACCTTCAGGACAGTGGGTCCCTGAGGACCAGGGTTGCCAACCCCTGTATTCAAGTATACATTTTCCACAGTAAGAGTTTTGACGTTGTGGATTTAGACCTTGAGGGCGTCGGGGTCGGCGAAGTACGTCGTTCCGGCGAATCTCATGCAGATCCACATGTCGTTGACCTGGGCGGCCACATGACTGAGGGGCAGGTAGCTGACCACCACTTCCTCAGCAGCCTTCAGTTCTGTCATGGTACCTGCAGCATTGGCTATCCAGGTGACCTGCGTCAGGCATAAGCATGTCAGGAAAGTAGCATGTTAGCATTAGCCCCTGGGTCTTGTTTAGTTTATACTAGTTTTTTTACTCAAACCAAGTAAATGAGACTTGGCAAAGCTGTATGCGAAGGCACATTCTTGATTCCACTACAGGATATTAGGAGTAATACTAATTACACACTCACGTTGTCGTGACTCAACATGACCCCTTTGGGATTGCCTGTGGTGCCTGAGGTGTAGATGAGCGTGCAACACTCATTGGCCCTCTGGCTGTCAATCACAGCATTCAGCTCCTCATCTGACACCGATTCGCCCAATGACATGAACTCTGCCCACTGTGAAGGAAAGCAGTGAGGTCAGAAGGGGGCGTGTTCTGTGTGGCCGGGAAGTCAAGTTAGCTGATAACGGTTGCCATGCTGATGCTCTCCTGCATGGTTTGAAATGATCTTGTTGGTTGATAGGTCTTTTGTCAATGTACCGTGTAAAGGTTTGGCAGTTTCTGCTGCAACTCATCCTTGTACTGAACAATGGCTTTCAGATGAGGTAGCTGGTCTTTAACCTAGGAGGGAAAATGTTGTAGGATTATTAGGTTAATCATATTATTAAAGGAACCAGGAAGCGATAGACATTGGGATTTCAAGAGCATCTGAGGCCTCAGTGGATTTCGAAAGAACTCGGAACAAAGATCCACGTCATCCAGAACTGAGGCCTGGTTTCTGACCTGTAAGATTTTCAGCAGCTGTTTGTGGTTCTCCACCACTAGAATGTTGGCCTCACAGTTTTCCGCCACATATTGACATGCCTCAGGGGAGTTGGTGGTGTAGATGCCTGCTGCTAGTCCCCTGAGGAAACGCACACAAGAGTTAGATCAGTGGATGGAATGAATGAAAGGCTAATGTGTTTGGAATAGGGCTCGTTAAATAGGAGGAGAAGCCATTACAGAGCTGCTGTAGTATACCTGTACTACAAACCCAAATTTGGGTTAAACCTTGTTAAACTTGACCTCTAGTACAGGCCCCTGGTGCCATTCACCTAATGATGACATGTTTGCCGAATCAACATGTACACTGGGCCTGTCAGACTAGATCCGTTATCTCCAGTACCACACAGGATTTTCAAGTTTGGCAACCCAAACCTGCCCCCCCCCCCCCCCCCCCCCCAACCCCTCGAAGGGTTGTCTAATAAAACACTCACACACTTCCGGGAAACTGCATTGTGCGAATTCTTCAAACGCGTATTCGAGGAGCGTATTACATCAAGTGTTTTGTCTTTATGTTGATGGGTGGAAAATGATATGCTAATTACATGGCGACATTACCCAGCAAAAATACAGCCGATGTCTGCGATGAACCACTCCGGAGAATTAAATCCCAGAATACCAACACCATGGAAACGCTCCAGCCCCAACTACAGTGAAAGGGTAGATAGCAAAATATTAGATGAATAAGGAGACATTGGCACACATGCAGTCATGTTTACTTTTGACCTACTTGATGCTTCTTCCAGCATCCTATACATAACCGTGAAACTGGAGAAGTAACACGACCTTTGATTCCAACACACCCAAGTGTTCGCTTTCAGCCGCCCATTCTTACACCGAGACAAAAATGACAATGGGACAACTTGCCAAGTAAACATTAAAAAAACTACTTAACTTTAGTTAATAAGTACACAAATGATCAATACGGAAGGAATTTCCAGTCAGATTTTCGACCTAGAGCAAATAATCTGTTGGATTTCCCCCCTCAAACAGAAAGCTACTACTGTACATGAACACTGCATTTTTTACCATTAAGCATTCACTTTTATCTAAATAACACACGAGTACACAATGAGTACACCAGAGGACTGAGTCCCAGAGATGTGCATTCCTAAGTGTCTTCAGTGGTGAGCGCCAAGGGACATTGTATTTTTAACAGCTACAACAACAATCCAACAATAACGCCACCTAGAAACCAGGAAGCATCATCGACCATCAGGTTACAAAAAAGTGGTGCTATGACCAGTCAAACAGGCTTTTTTTTCCTATAAACAAACAGACCTTGAGGAAGCTTTTCGCAGCAGTTCTGCACTGGTTGTAGTACTCCCTCCATGTGAGCGACACCCATTTCCCCTCCACCTTGGAGCTCAGAGCTGGGTGATCCTCGTGACTCTGCACGGTCTCCAGGAACATCTGGTGGACCGTCATGGGGGCTTCGGAACCAGGGCCGGACTCCTCCATCCTCAGCTTGACTGCCTGGTCCCTGACCGTACTCCATAGCTTGTCGGCTGGGGCCAGAGACAACGAGGCGGTGTTCAGGCAAATCGGCTTGGTTTCTGTTGAAGAGGGACAACAGGGACACAGGTTGGCTGACATCGGAGGCAGTTTGAGAGAACAGGCGTAGAGTTTTCCCACGACAAGAGCTTGGCTCAGCACAGTTGCTGTGGTAGACCAGCAGGGGAGGAGGAAGGTAAAGGAGGAGGGACAGAGGGATGTCATTAGGGGTGTGTTCTGTCTAAGAAAAGTGAACTGACTATTTTTTTGTAGCCATGTAATGTGACCACAGGGGGAAAAGAAAGCTTTGGAATGCAGCTGATCAAGTTTGGTCACATTTACTGATTAAAACAGAGATTATCTTTTTTGATATACTGAAGGTGAGGGCCCTACCTTCAAAAACTCCCCCAGTGGATTCCTCACATCCTAGGGACCTTGGTGGTTTGGCTGGGGCCTCTGGTGGGCGGGGTGGTTCTAACGCTGCTTCCTCACCTGTCTCCTGGCTAGTTTCACCCGGGTCGTCCGACTTTGAGCATGGCTGGGGGCTAGACTCTGTTTCAGGCATGCGTGTTTCCTGAGCAGTTTCGCCGCTCCCAGCGTCCGGCCCCTCACCTTTGTCAGGCTCCGGGTCCGCTTCTTCCACTCTTCCATTAACTAGCGGACCGGAGGGGTCGATGTGTTGGAGTTTGGAGTCTAGCAGCGACTTGGCCTGCGGTGCTTGGAAGCTGTCCAAAGAAGCAACATGATTAGAATGTACCTCACGACAATGACAATGCATGAATTATTAACACCACAACATTATCGTCTGCTGACTGCCGACAACTCAAAGTATTTCTGCAATAACTCAAGCGTGTCATCTTTGTGTTATATTACTGGGGTACCTTTCAGAATCACCCTCCACAGCAGGAAACCCATTGGCCTCAATGCAATCACTATCTTCAGACATCATGTTGAATCAACTGGAAAGAAACAGAAAAAGAAGAATTACTCACAAAAACTCTTTGAACTTCAATTGGAGACAATAATTTGCACATGCAGAACACTACTGGTATTCATTCCACAAATGTCCCCCAAAACAGTCCCACCATATCTTTATATGAGCGATTCATAGTGAGCATTGCAACACAGTTCTAATGACGCAGGGTCAGTGGTCACTTTCTTAAATTGACAGACAGCAGTGTGTTGAAATATGTCAGTTTGTGCCAAATAGTTTAGACATCTGTAGCCTAAATTGAACCCTTTTCTCCCCAGGCCACGAAAAGTGACTTTTGACCAAGTATATTACAATGAGCATTGATCAATAACAAGATAACATTGGTTAAGACTCCCAACATATCTCTGAAGCTACTCTTATCTTATCTTTGAAGTGAAACTTTTGAAATATACTTTTACAGTGGTAGGCTACACAGTTCAGCTGTAGTTATTTAATGCCTAGGGGGAAAAAATGTTAGGGTTATCAACTGCGCGTCAACTAACGTGGAAATAAATCCAGAAACATTATCAAGTTTCTGCAAGGTTTTGTCTCCGACCAAAAAAATATGTGACGTTGCACAAGACCTGGCCAACCAAGGCACCACATGTATTGAACTAAGCGAATATGTAAGAGCCTCCCATTGGATAATTACTAATTATGTTTTAGATGGCAACAAGTTACTTAACCTTAACTCCTACGATGTCTCGTTTCTTAAACAAGCATGGTGAAAAAGCTGGTCGGTGTTGAATTCTTCCAGAAAGGTCAAATCATTTGCGTGCTTCAAGATTGCTGAAACAATGCAATTGGGATAGAAACTCCTCAAAGCAATTGATAATATCTGAAAGAATGGTGGGGAGTCGACCTCTTCAAGGTAGAAATGTGGTCGGAAAGTAATAGGAGATCACTTCAACGTTTGGTGAAATGAAATCGTATAAAAATAACAGAGCCCGGGGCGGTTTGCAATAGTGAAAGTAAGAGCGTTTCCACAACGGAACTCAAGGGGTCAGGTATATATTTGTTTGCCCCTAGTGGCACAGGCATGTTCCAAGATGACAAGGTCAGGATTCATAGGGGTCAAATTGTGAAAGAGTGGTTCGAGGGTGCATGAGATGTTCTTTTCACATGGACAGGCCACATTGAGAATCTTTGGGATGTGTTGGAGAAGACTCTGCAGTGGTCTGCCTACAGGTGGTCCAACGAAATGTTAGTGTGCAACTTTTTTGGGGGGCCAGGTAATATATTTATATATAATTGTATATATTTTTAGGGACACTACAACGCATTTTATTACAAGGAAGGTTGTGAAGTGAGACCATCTAGTGGATTTAAGGTGTAGTACACCATCGGGAAATCAAGCCCTTTCCCCCAGGACTCTTCAGTAGAGATAAACAAGGAATTGCCCTGGTCTTAATTTAGAACAAGGACACAATAGTTCACCAGACAACTATCGTGATCCTAAATGACTGTGTGCATGTTATATGTATCTACATGAACATCATTTGAGACATCAATCAATATATCAAGAAATGCAATCAAATTATCAGTCAAACCACTCTATTAGTATATTTAGATCAATAGAACTAACTTATGGCATAGGAAATAACTTTATGATCATTAAAAGGAAATTATAGTTTTGGTTTGAGCAATGGAAAAAGGAACCTCACAACCTTTTAAATTAATAATGCAAAAATGTCACCTTCTGTTCATGGATGGGCTAATCATAGAATAGTACTTCCTACATTACTGGTCAGACTTTGTGGCAGCTTAAACTTACTTACCTTAAACAGAAAGTAACATCCACACTCTGTTATCCAAATTATAAAGTGCCGAGAGTCTACGAAGCCAATGTGGTTGAACACGCTCTTTCTGTCATTAAAACACGCTCACACTCAGCATACTAACAGGAAGCATGCATGAGGCCGTTGGGAGATCAAACCAGAAGTGATAGTTTAGTGTTCAACAAGTTCCCCTCGGAACGAAACCATAAAGCCTGTCTCTGTTGACCAAACAATAAAACGTTAAGAACCAGTCTTGCACCTGTGCCTCAACATGTAGGTCACTGGTGCTAAGTTCAAATGCACAGGCATATATATAGATGTCTATTTCAGGCAATATTTGCTGCATATAACCTGTGATTATTTGGGAAATTCAAACATTGTCGTTGGAGTGCAAGACTTTAAGGTCTACTGGTTAGCAGTGAATCAAAGCCCTGCAATACTAGACAGCTGGGAAAACCATGGAAACATGATTACACTTCAAAACACATGACATTGCATGCCTGTGAGTCTGCAATGACACATGAGAACATTTCTAATTTCCCATCTGAAATGTTAGCCTATGTCATAGTTCTCTGACATGACACTTAGTTCTGAGTCCAAAATTACACACCCAAAAAGTTTTAAAGTTAAAAAATAAGAATTACCAGCCCAAACAATAAATAGTACGTCAGATGTCACCAAACAAAAGGTTTTCACGTAGCTGCCTACCTTTCTGACTGGCCCAGCAACAGTGTCATTCGCGAAATGACATCAAGTAGACAAGAGCAGTCAGGTGTAGAAGAAAAAAAAAAATCAAGTGCTGCCCAACTGCCTGTGTGACCGGCCCCTTGGAAACTGATAAAGTGTGGAGGTCCTGTTGTATGACTGTCATGGTCCACACAGGTCCCAGCTTGCACAATCCAACTTTCTTACACCTACAACCTACTAAGGTTCACATTACAAGTTAACGATCCACAGAAACCCTCGAACAAAGGTCAGCTATGGCAGCAGACCTGGTCTGACATTGGATAGCGTGAAGAAAACAATGATCGGATGTTTCTCGCAATCGACATCAGAAGAGATCCCTTTGTGATATGAGTTGGTGGGCCATATTGTTTATGTTTTTTTCAAAGAGATGTGCTTCTAATGTATAACGCCACATTTCATGTAGTTGCAAAAGGTCGTTTGAAGGTCAAATGCCTCCCACTGGGACAGTACTCTGTTCAATGGATTGGAGTGAAGCACCCCATGATTAAACTATCTGCCGTTTGAGATCAAGGATATCACTGAATTGATAAGACGGGTCACTCACTAATTTATGGGGAAAGTTGAGACTTTGACCCACAGGTTTTTATCCCAAACCTTATGTAACTTTCAGGTCGGACTGAAACACATTTCAAGTGAAGGTTTTTACCCTGATCCATTTTATCTTTATCTTAGGGGCAGTACAGCAAATGTATTTGAAAGCATTTGTTTAACATCTTAATATATTATTTGTTCATATACTCATTCAGCACATGCTATATGTCCTTTTGTTTCTAGATTATTTACAATATATCAACCACAACATGCTGTGGTCGTTGGCTGCCTTCTAACATTATGTCTTCAGTCGAGAAATCTGTCAGGTGACCGGAACGAGTGCCGTTGCAAAGCTGTTTTTGTAAATATAGGTGAGAGTTTAAACCAGCTCAGGTGATACAGCGTAGCCGACAGTTAATTTTGGTCATCAAGGTCATTCAATGCAACCACCCATACCACCCATACCAGCAGTACACTCATTCCTGTTTTAGCTGCTAGACTGGACCTTAGCCAAAGGTCTTTTGAGCCACAGCATTAACATGGTCATAGCAAGCATTGAAAAAAAAAATGCCGTAAATTTCTTTTGGACAAAATTCAACGAAACCGTTCAATTCAATAACTATTCATTTTCATTTTGACATACATATTGGCTACATATTTCAACTGTTTTTATTCAGGGTAACCTACTTCAGACTTGACATGAGTTTGCCCGAAAATCATTTCGATATTTATTTTCAACTGTACATTTATTTACATTCTTCTGAATACATAAAACATTATTTGTCTACATCGGTTAGGATTATTTTGGAGGTTTTCAACCAGATGGTGAGCAGATCATGCTTGTCTCTGAGACAAAGGTCAACAATGAATCCTGGACAAACAGACATCTTCTAGCCCGGGGGCCATCTCATCTGTCTCCCTCCCAGAATATGGATGTGGAGGTGGTACACAGACTGGGCCCCGTGCTTCCCATCGTTGATCACTGGAGACAGAAACAAGTTTGGAAAACAGTCACTAATAGCAGTAATTTACAGGATGTCTACATTCGACCACACTTACCCACTCTGTAGCCTTCCTCTAAAGACTCATTCTTTGCCACATTCTTTGCAACAACCAGGAGGTGCCCTAAAAGCTGATGGAGGAAAGTTGACAGGGATCAGGGATAGAATTGTATTTCCAAGTTTTATTGACAAACATCTACAGTATATGGGAACAGAGACAAGGGTAAAAAAAACAAATGCTATAAAAAAAGTTAAGCTGTTAAGCTTTACAAGTTGGAAATGTAAATCCGTACCTCTGATTCATCATCTTTGGCTTCACTTATTCTTGGAATAGGGACTCTGGGGATGACCAGAAAGTGCACAGGGGCTTGAGGACTGATATCTCTGAAGGCAATGCACTGCAAAAACAACAAAAGAACACAACACGTCTTGAACTGATCTTTGAAAGTCTTATCTAATCACTTTGATTTTGTATTGACATGCTGTCAATAAACATCTGTGTGCAATACTGTTCGAGATTACAGATTTAGGAAGGCCATAGGTCATTCGTATATAGCAGCTGAGAGAGAGAGAGATGTACCTTTTCATCCTCGTATATGATATCTGCAGGAATACTCTTGTCAATCACTTTGGAAAAAATGGTTGGACGTGGAGACCCGTACTTCCTGCTCGCCTCTTCTGCTAGATGCACCTCGTCATTTTTGGACGTGCAGAGGTGTCTCTATAAACCACGACACTTTGTTTAAAAGGACAACTGTAGTTGACACAGGGGTTTACACATGACATGAGTTTGCCTGAAATCAATCATTTAGACATTTATTTTCAACTGTACATTTACTTACATTCTAAACACATAATAGCAACAAAAATTAGTCCACATTGGTCAAAAATCCTTTCGGGAGTTTTCAACTAGATAATGAGCAGATCATGCTTGGGTCTAAGGCAGTGGTTCTTAACCTGGGTTCGATCGAACCCCAGGGGTTCGGTGAGTCAGTCTCAGGGATTCGGCAGAGGTCAAGACACACATCCGACTCATATGATTCGTGATGACACGACCAATTAAGAAGTGTTTGGTGAATGTTAATATGAAAATGATGGGGTTTGGTACCTCCAACAAGGTTAGGAACCACTGCTCTAAGACAAGCAGAGCATGCGTGTCTCTAAGGCTGGGGTGAATCAGGTGTGCTAGAGCAGGGAAACATCTAAAACCTTCAGGACAGCAGCCCTCGAGGACCAGGATTGCCCACCCCTGCTCTAAGGCAAAGGTCAACAAGTGATCCTGGACAAACACAGACACCTTCCAGCCTAGGGGCCATCTCATCTGTCTCCCTCCCAGAACATGGGCTGTGTCCGAAACCACTCACTCATTCCCTACTCCCTACTCCCTATATAGGGAAATAAATGTAGTGGACTATATAGTGAGCTCAACAGAAAAGAAACTTCGGACACTTCTTTTGGCGCCCGTAATTACGTCATCAATGTCGCACAATTAAAACATACTACATTAATGTCTGAAATAAATAAATATAATTTAGCAGGGACTTTAAGGGATCTAAAAGCGACTTACAATAAATACATTGTTCATGTACATAGTACTTGTCCATTTACGACTGCCTTTTTTATTAAATTAGAGTCTTTTGATTATTGTCCTGTACGTTTCATTTTCCGTATTTTTTTATTTATTTAAGCAGATTTTCATTTTGTATTGTCTTGGCTCTTTAGTAACAGAGTTACAGAGTAATCGACTGGAATGTTTAAATATATTCTGTTCGTTTAACATTTTGTTTTTCAATGAATGTAGAAAGCCATTTAATTTGCCTTGTTTTAAAATGTGGACTCCAATAAATAGAATAAACTGGCTCGTGACTGTTGTACTGCTCCACAACTCATTTGTTTTGCGCCTCATCCTTACATCCATCCGCCGAAAGAATAGTTAGTCACACCGTTAAAATACATACATTTGTACACAGTCTCCCGTCCATCTGCCATATTTACGTTCCTTTGCCGGTTCGTAACTTTGCCCGGAGAAGTTCTGGCAATGCATGATGGGTTATATTGCTCATGTAGTGACCATCCGATGCTCACTACTTTTCGCGGTGAATTGTGGGATACATTCAGGGCACTATATAGGGATCACCTGGTGATCCCTAACGTTTCGGACACCACTACAAAATGGCGTGATCCCTATATAGTGCCCTATATAGGGGTTAGGGAGTGGTTTCGGACACAGCCATGGACTCAACGTTAGTTTCATCAATAGTCCAACACAAGCACGTGCTGATCTTTTAAGGATTAAAGCGATTATGTTCATGCTCAAAATAACTACCTCTGCTGCTCGACATGCAGGGGGTAAAGGCTCGACGTAGCACAGACTTCTCCGGACGTGGGATCGTATGCCTTTGCAAAAATTCATGCTTTGATTTGTAGCTTTTCCCCCTTCGTCTCCACCCGGAAGTTGGGTTCTGACCCCTTTGGTGCGTTCAACGTTCGAAACGTTTACCAGTGTTCAACATAGTTTCGCTTGACATAAAACCTATTGAAAACCGATCGATAAATGAGAAAGTCACACTTTGGCACGCTATGCTTGACTTGACTTTGGGTAACTTCGTCGTTACCCCACGTGACATCTCGTGCATAGCTCTGAGCGCATGTGGACATTCACCACTGCATCTACAACTGTATATTCTGTAACATAACACTGTAAATTCTGCAAAAAGCAATACTTGTACAATTGTATAGTCTGCACATAAAACCCACACTGCATGTAGATTGTGAAAATTACACATTACAACCCCCATGTATGACCTTAAGTCAATAGGGGTGTATGTCCCAGCTATTTATCTACGGTCTATTTTCAGATCCGTATATATTGTATCCCATCACTATTTTGATCCCAGTCTTTATCCTTGTGTGCATTTACTTACTTAATTTTACCCCCATTCACTTATCCCTGTGTGCACTCTTCTACTATTTTACCGCCACATCCTTACCCCTGTGTGCTTTCACGAGACTGTGTGCCGTTGTGATTAAAGAGTTTCCCCTCAGGGATTAATAAAGTATTCTGAATCTGAATGTCGCTCCTGAACCGGCCGTTACGTGATCGCAAGGTGGCAGTGTCGGACGGTTGTAGTAGATGCACCAGGAAACAGAAGAAGCGTTCGCGGAAGTGTCAACGACACGCCGTAATCATGGCGACCCGCACACGATTGCCCTTGCAATCCGTATTTTATCCAAATGGATTACTGTTCAGAAGCGGACGCCTTGTTCACACCAAGGCAGACATACAGCCGCCGGCATACCCTCCTATAGTACCGTCTCTTACTGCCAAAAGCAAGTCTGCGAAGAAACGGCAGTTAGAAGAGCACGTCAATAAAGTTTGCACCGCGGATGATGTCCAGGAGAAATTGAAACTGCTCACTAGGATCCAGCGAAAGAAGTACGTGATGTATCCGCAGACATTCGCCTTGAATTCCGATAAGTGGTACCAGCATTTCACCAAGACCGCATACCTACCTGGCTTGCCTGATCGATTCTCTATCGTAACCGAGAGCAAAGACGAATCGGCCCCTGTGAACGCTGTGCAGAGTGTACCGGCACCATCAGCAGCCATCGATGAGAACACCTATGCAGACATACGATTGCATTTCATCAACGCTATTTTGCAAGAGAACTGGTACATGAAGAAGCCCACGTCCTTTCTTTATAAAGAACAAGAGCATAAGGTGGCCCCATTCCTGAGGAACCTGATGTCTGGACTTACCTACACCCTGGCCAAGCACAACCCTGTGCTTCAGTGTTCAAGCCTGGGTAAATGAGAGGGATTGTGTATGGTTTTCTCTGTGTCCCACAAATCATCAGTAGAAGTAGTGAAGTCTTCATAATGCATAATTTTTTTGGGTGGTGGTGTTTGTCTTGATGGTGTGTCCTGCAGACCTGGACCCTCAGGTCAACTTCTATTGGATGAGAGGGCAGAGGACAATCCCCCGGGGACACCGGAAAGGCAGAGTGGAGCCAATCAGATTCCAGATTGACGACAAACCACATAGTCAGATAAGGATCCACCAACAGCTTCCAGAGGTATGAACCAGGCTAATGCACCTATATGGAGCCAAATGAATGACAACTCGGGGATGGATATCAGCTGTAGCTCTAACAATCTAAAGATTTTAGGGAGTCAGGTGGCTGAGCGGTTGGGGTGTTGGGCTAGTAATCAGGGTTGTGAGTTTTGTTCCCGGCTGTGGCAACATTACGTTGTGTCCTTGGGCGAGGCACTTCACCTTACTTGCCTCAGGGGGGAATGTCCCTGTATTTGCTGTTAGTCGCTCTGGATAAGAGCATCTGCTGAATGACTAAATGTAAATGTAGAGCTGTCAGACGTCATATGGGCTTGATCCCTGTGTTTCAGTTCACCCCCCTTGAGGCATCAAACACAGCAGATGTCCCGGAAATTAAGTTTGCTCCTGACCTGCTGCCCATGTTCAGACGGCAGTACGACAACAACATCTTCACAGGTAAGACAGGGGAGTCAGGTGGCCGAGTGGTTAGGGCGTCGGACTAGTTCGATTCCTGGTCGTCAGTTCTATTCCTGGCTAAGACAACGTCGTTGGCACTTCACCCTATTTGCCTTGGGGTTGAATGTATGCGCTATAAGTCACTCTGGATAAGAGTGTCTGCTAAATGACTAAGATGCTTACATTGACATGGCAGGCGCTGTATACGATAACTTGTATGTCAGTGATACCATTGGGTACATGGGAAGTACAAGTATCTTAACATCCTCGTCGATCCAGGTGCCAAGCTCCCTGATCCGGCCTGTTATGGACACACCCAGTTCCACCTGGTCCCGGACCGGTACCGCAGAGACAAAATGATCAAACGTAACCTGGAGGACCAAATCGAGGTCTTCCTGAGGTCCAATGCCATCGCCAGTCTCTTCGCATGGACAGGGGCCCAGGCTATGTATCAAGGTACGGCATCATCCCTGAGATATCAGATAATCTTCATACACCGACACTGAAGCGTTTCCTACAACAAAGATATTTGCCACGATCGGTATCTGAAAGAAGAAATGATCATTTATTAGTCCTCTAGTGGGGAAATTTCACAGGCGCACGCATATTTAATGCATGAGTCAGGATTCGAACCCCCACTGGGAATGAAACCCAGGCCTTCTGCACATGGTAGGCAAGAATCCTACCACTGAACCACCAGTGCTGCCATCTGCTTCAGACATCTAGCATTCTTAAACTTCCTCCTTTCCGTAGTCGTGGAAATGAATTCGTGAAATGTAATCGCGATAACGCCTGCTGTGTCTCACGCCCGTAGGTTTCTGGAGCTACGAAGATGTGACCAGACCCTTCGCCTCCCAGGCTGTGATCACAGACGGCCAGTACTTCTCGTTCTTCTGCTACCAGCTGAACACGCTGGCCTTGACCGTGGAGACGGACGCAGGGAACCCCAGGAAGAACGTCCTCTGGGGGACCACGAGCATGCGTCTGTACGAGTCCGTCCAAGACGGGGCTGTGGTCGGGCTGGACGACTCGGTGCTGAAACTGCTGGTTCAGTTCATGATGAACAAGCCTTGAAATGGACGAATCAGGAGCGAGTCTGCACCTGTGAGTCTGTGAAGTACTTTGATGACGTAACTTATGGACAAATATGACTCATGTAAATGGTAAATATGTAGTGTATATCCATGTTTTGAAAATACTTGGTGAGATGGTTAATTGCTTGTCCAAATGGATCATCTCACTCCCAATACAAATCATTTTCATGGGTCAAGTTTAGTCTTGTTTGTGGATTTGGTTTATTTGTTTTGCCACTAGATGGTGCAAAACAGCTTGTTATGTGAGAACCATACACAGATTGGGACAAGCAAACACATCAACAATAGACACAGCTATAAGCTTATAATAGCTATAAGGTTACAGATATTTCCATAAGAATACAATATAATGTATTAGTATTTAGTTCAAGTAAAGCATAGATAGCTAAATTTTATATTGATTTTGTATAGGCACACTGTTTTTTGGATACAACCAAGACATCAGCAGTTAACAGAATCCCCAGAACAGTGTTGAGTGGTACCTTATGTAATATTCATTTAGCTAATGCTTGAAGTTGCCTAGTTTAGGCACTGCACACATACATCTGACCTAACTAAGATATTAAGTGCATCAGAACAATTAAAACTACTGTCACCAGAAGACTTCAGTTTGAACGTTGAAGGTTGAAGCTAGGCTGTGGCAGAAATCCTTTCTGTTTGGAAATGGGCACAATACGCTCTTCAGTATGCCTCATGAAAACGACACAAACTTGAAAATACAACGAAAATGCGGATGTAAGACTAAAATAATTGCGATCAATCCATCGTCCACAAACCGTTGCCAGTGCTAATAAGTTCGGAAGAAGGATATAAAAGAACAGGAGAAGACAGGAATCGTACAAGCGTACAGAAAGATATGGAACTCTTCATTCAGCAAGTTCTTTGGGTTGGTTAATAATTACAAAATAAATGGCAACAATTACTTTGTGACAGACCGTGACCATATTTTGAAACAATAATCATTTAAAATGCCTCCAACCCCTGCAAACAAATGCACTAGGAACATTTCGTGATAAAAAATAACCAGTGACTGAATCCATTATGTGATGTATCAACTCAAAAAGCAGGTTAGAATGCAAACACAAAAACATTATTTCTTGAATGTCAATTAATTTGATATTCTGATGAGAAAGGTTTGAAACAGATCCAACCTGATATGATTTAGACCTCTGCGGATGTGTTTAAACTTTTCTTTGTCTTACTGCAGAACCTTCTTCCATTCCATTTTCTCCTTGTGCCCTGAAATGATCAAATAGATTCTTGTTTCTGGGCATTAACAGCTGTGAGATTGGCAGAACTAATAGCATGATGCAACATTTGCATGTTGCCTTGGATAAAATAATCTGCTAAATGAAAACATTTGAACAGATTGAACCATACTTACGTCTTACTGGTTTGGGCACTCTGGTTTTCATTTTCTGAGAAAAAGGACAATTTACTCTAGTGTGTGTCAACACCGTGTTCATAAATCACCTCCCTCTCATAAGGTCATGTTGATGTGAAACATTTCTAATACGATTTATAACCTGTTCACGTCAATGAAATAAACTAGACGTGTTCCTCTGGGTTTATTTTTTATTACCTGAGTGGTTTTGCTTCTGCGAACCGCGTTTCTCGCACAGTAGAATTATGAAGACTAAGAGGACGACCTCCACCAGGATGGCCAGGAAAGGCTTGAGAGGCTCCATGAAGGAGATGACTCGGAGCTCCACTCGGCCTTCGCTGGCTCCGATGGGGAAGACCGCGCTGCATGCGTACATTCCAGCGTCGGACTCGTTCACCAGCAGCACCGTCAGTTTGGAGTGATACCCTTCGGCGTTTACTTGCATCCTGTGACGCGAGGCGTTCGCCGCCGTGTCAATAAGCTCCTGTACGATCCAAACACCAGGAGATACGCGTAAAAGTCATATTCCATCACCGTGTCCAAGAGTAGCAAATTAAATCTGCTGTATTAACTCACCTTCTCGGTCCCATTGACTTTATACCAGAGCCAAGAGACTGGAGGTTTCTTTGATTTGCAATCGATCACCACAGAGTCGCCAACGTAGCTCACAACTGGTTTGTCTCGCACGTCACTCATCTTCGGTGCTGTGAAACCAAAGTAACCATGCAAATGTCATTCATTTGATCAGTATCTTCTTTGATCCATGCAAATGTCATTCGATCAGTATTTGAACGTACTTCCAAGGGAAATATCTAATTAAGACAGTCAAGTCCTCTAAACACAGAGGTGTAACCTCCAACATTACCGTCTCCAAACTTCGAACACATTTTGCCTAGTTGAAAAGCCTCGGGACTCACTGTCCTGTATGTTCTAGATCAGGGGTGGGCAATCCTGGTCCTCGAGGGCCACTGTCCTGAAGTTTTTAGATCTTTCCCTGTTCTAGCAAACCTGATTCAAATGAACAGGTTGTTATCAAGGTCTGTGGAGGCCTGATAATTCTAATTAGGTGTGCTAGAGGAGGGAAATATGTAAAACCTTCAGGACAGTGGCCCTCGAGGACCAGGATTGCTCACCCCTGTTCTATGTTTCCTTGCTCCACCTGATTCAAATATATGGGTTGACAACTATTTCTTTAAATCAATTCATATGGATCTTGGAAACATCTCACACGTACAGGACTGTGGGCCGGGCCCCAAGGACCAGGTTTGAAGACCAGTGATACACATCACCATGAACGGGTCACACTGTGAAACATGATATTGTGGAAAGTTTAAAAGCGGACATGTGAGGACATTGGCCTACCTGCCAAATGAAAGTCTATTTTTGCCCCATCTTCCGATCCAACAAAGACACAAGAGTAATCCCCAAGGGTGTTTTTGTTAATGCTGAACCTGTAAAAGAAATGATTTTCACAACCATAGAATAAGAACCACAAATGACACAAATACTAAAACGAAGCATGTTTCTTATTGCCCTGTGAACAAAAATTGGCATTTCTGTGTGGCCGTTATAACATTAAAGCACCATAATGCTCTTTCCTTGACACGATTTATAATATTGTATGCACTATACTTAGAAATGTATTTGAACGTATGCAAGTCATGAGATTCCAGACACAAATGTGAGTTGCCTGAATCCCTAAATTGGACCGAACAATCAAACGTATACTTACACTTTTTTGAGATTATACTGCTCATTTTCCAATTGTACTCTCACTTGAGTGTTAGCAATTTCAATCCCATCTTTTTCCCAATGCCCAGTAATGCTGGGCACTTTGGTTTTGTTACCTGTCCAGGTACAGTCTAATCTGACCTCGATGGGTTCCAAAAGTTCAACATTTTCAACATGACTGTCACCTGTATGTTCGACGTTTGGATGAGAATTTAAGCACAAAACAAACAGGCCGGAATGAGTCAGCTCTTTTTTTTCTCCTAAACATCTTCTGAAAGTGAAGGAACCTAATAAAGTACATTTGTACTTAAAGCTTCATGGCTGCTTAATTCAAGCCTCTCATTTGCCATTGTAACGGCTTGAAGTCTTGTAGTTGAGATATCAATAAATATCTTACAATTTAGTTGTCAAACAACATAATAATCCTTTAGGTGAACCTTCTCCTCACATGGTCAAATGACATGTGACTGTTTCTGAATGGATAGTCACCCTTAAGCACCACTCTCTTCTCAAGCAGAGCCGGTGGTTCATCTGGGACCAAGGGAGGCGGTGTTTCAGCTGGAAGGGAAATGTGCTACATTTTTTATCTTTTATCATGAGCTCTGTTCGAACTACACCAGCCCAGATAAAATGAACTTATTTTCAAATGCTTCTGAAAACATAAAATATAAACACTCATTTAGCAGACACTTCTGTCCAAAGCAACTCACAGTATATACAGGGACATTCCCCCTGAGGGAAGTAGGTTGAAGTGCCTTGCCCAAGGACACAACATCACATAGCCACAGGCGGGAATCGAACTCACAACCTTCCAATCATGAGGTCAACACCTTAACCTGCTGAGCCACCTGACTCCTGTTCTATAAACATTATACTTTGTTCCTGTTTATATAGTCGCCAGCCCCTCACGCCCTTGCAATTGTTTTGGCTGTCCATATTTCAGAAGTACAGAGCACCGTCTACTGTAATTGAACACGTTATTTGATATACTTGTGATGTCATGGCTTAAATGGAGTGCCAGCAACCTTTAATGTGCTGTACGAACAGCCAGTGACACGTGTGTTCCGGGTGTGAACCCCAGAATCTACCAGCAGATCCCCTCAACTAGCTCAGTGAAGAAAATGAAAAGAATGGTTGCCTTTGCAGAGGAAAGGACAACGATACGAACCAGGAAACGAGAGTAAACTGCGGCTCGTGCACAGCCCAGAAGACCTCACATCACATCCGTAGGGGAGAAACTACCCACAGCATGCCTATTATGCAACATGCTGTACTGCTCCCACTCAGATACACTGTTACATTCGGTTCCTCCAAGGTCACTTGAGTAAGCCAGCTAGTCGAACAGATAAGGCTCGAATCCCAGTATATTTACACCTCTAAAAGGTTTTTTAAATGTGTATTTACTTGCGTGGATGCCTCTGGAGAGGAGAACCAGAAGGATCTGGAGGGAGTGGATCCAGGAAGATGACATGTTCGCCTCTGTCAGTGATTTTTTTCTCCCTTCTGCCCGTCCTAGCTTCAGCATACTACTCTGAATCTCACCCCCCTCCCTCCTTCTCTCACTCGCTCTCTCCCCCTCGTTCTCTCTCTCTAGTGATGCTGGCTGCGTGTTGGCTTGGTGTCCCCTTCCCCCGCTCCTTCCTCAGCATCCGTGACGCACCACAGATATCAGGATACCGCCACCTGGCGTTCATCATTTATTCACACAGACGCCCTGGGAAGAGGGGGGAGTCACATCACACAGAGCAGGACAACAGAACAGGGGAACTCAAGCCTGTCCCCCCCCCCCCCCCCCCCCCCCCACCCACTGCATCTCTCTGTGTTTGCGCAGAGCCGCTTGGCCTGCACGGCGCTAATGTGTGTGTGAATTACACTGGCAGGGCTTTACTGCTCTGGAATAATTGAGGGGGGGAGGATGGGGGGTGAGGGGGGGAATGGGGGGGGGAAGGGGGGGGTGTAACACGAACCCACCTAGTGGTAGGTCAATATGCTATCATGGATTTAACACTTTCCTCCCATATGGTTGGGACACATGCCACAGAATTCACGCCCCCGTAATCCCTACTATAACTCTTAGTGTGTGATTCATTCCTACAAACATTTGTAAATGGTGTATAAATCATTTTCACGTTTCTTATTTATATATATATATTTTTCTTTTCTTTTAAGAATCCTTCTTTATTTACCCTACTTTCGAATGAATGGTTTAGCAGAGAGTTGTGTAGTTTAGAGATAACCAACGCAAATGGTTTGGCATTGCATGGAGGGGATTGTTAAAGCACATCGTTTGAACAGAGGAGGGGGATTACCCCTGATTTCCTCTTTTACTCAGCAGCGTACCGATCCGGCTATGTCTCTCCGTCTGTCTGGGACATGTTTTGGCTCACAGGATTTGGTTCTTTATATAAGGGGATTAATGCCAAACAGGCATGTGCAGTTTGACACAGAGCATGCCCCTGTGCTTGTAAAATCCACTTGTTCACCAGCCCAAACAATTCTAAAGTCACAACTGAAAGTTGATGGTGTGAGCTTTGAGTTTCATTAGGAATATAGGTTTTTGTTTTCTAATTGAAAGAACATGCCGCCAAGAGGCTTAAACCAGATTATGGCGTCGGCAGAATTCTCTCCTTTCTGGCTCATGCTGTCAGTTGTCAGGGTGCCCTTGACTACGCTGTCCCTCAGACCCAGCGTCAGTTCCCATTGGTCCGGCGCACAGGCAGGCCAATCCAGGGCCAGCGTCCAAAACCTGTAGCCTGACTGAAAACAGAAAAAAGGAAAAGTGCTGCAAATCTTGTGGGTGAACAGTTGTCTCTCTCTGGAGCTCCCAGTGAGGACTTCAGAAGTTTCTCAGTCCAGTGAGGAGCGTTAAGAGGAGTCACTTGTAGACATTCCTGCAGGAAGGAAAGGACCCAGACAGACAGAGACACACCATGTCGACCGAGGGGATGTCCCGGGAGGAGGCGGAGGAGTACCAGAAACAGCTGGTGGAGGAAAAGTAAGCCTAAATATGATTTCAAAATATATATAATACTATGGTTTATTTTTGGTATAAATGCAGTTTTAATGTTAAAATATTTTCTTTTCTGGTAGTTTTTCATTCAGATTTATTATGGTAAAACAGGCTTTGCAAGCCTACATTATTATTTTGTTGAAAATTGATAATTCATAATTTTAAATACACTACAGATGCTGTGCTTGTTTAGAACAATTTATTGATGACAAACTGTGTATACTACCCTTTGTAATGCTTGCAATATTCAAATATAAAAAAATATAAAAAATCTACAATGATCCATTTTGTGCTAACCAATTTTATGTCTGTTAAGTATGTTATGTAAGTAAAAATTAAGTAATTGAATTTTCCAAAAAAAGGGATGGTATTACCTAACTGGATGTGATATGAAATGACGTATTAATGTATTAATGGTCCTATCTTAAAAAGGATGGAGAGAGATGCTGAGTTTCTGGTAAAGAAGGCTGAGAGGGCAACATTGCGTACCTGCCTCAGAGATAAATACCGACTGCCTAAGGTAAGACTCTACACTCCCTCTCCGCTCTCCAATTCCTGTAACCTGTAAGCTCTTTAGAAATCCTGGACCCAGAGCAATAGCAAGTAACGACACGTGAGGTGGGCGCAATTACTACCTCGACGCAGGTGATGCAACGATTGCCTGTGTGTCTGTCTATCTCCCCCCAGTGCGTGACTGAGCACTTAATGAGGAGCCCGCAGCCTACCGCATACAGCGTGTCTGTATAAAGCGAACGGATTACAGCATCAGAAAAAGACTTAGTGAACTTGTGATGTTACCCGTGCTCTGAAAGGGCCTGTGTGTCAAAGCCATCTGTCTCTGAGGCCTGAGATAGCCAGGCTGATAACCCGCCATAGATAACATCTTGGCATGCTGAGTTAAGCTGGATGTCTTATTTGTTTGTTGCCGAGCCAATCAGGGTTGTCTATCCAGTGCCGGTACAAGGAAGAGATTAAGTTAGAAAACACCCCCATGAGAATCCCGCTTGAACAGGGGAATGAGAAATGTTGTTAGACAGGCGTCTTTGTCAGTGCGGGTGTGACCCGGACACCTGTGTTCATCCGTACCCTCAGAGCGAACAGGACGAGAACATGATCCAGATGGCGGGAGACGACATCGACGTCCCCGATGAGCTCCTCAAGATGGTGGAGGACGACGTGGCGGAGGAGGAGCAGAACGACTCCCTCCTGGGCCAGATGCAGAACCTGCAGAACATGGACATGGACCAGATCAAGGAGAAGGCCTCGGCCATGGCCACCGAGATGAAGACCAAGGCGGAGGAGAAGTGCTCGGTCATGTGAGGACCGGAGGACTTATGGAAGCGACGTTTGCACTTCACGCGGGTCAATCTGTATTTAGTCGAAGTCCTTTTTGGTTTGAGCTTGGGGGGGGGGGGGGGGGGGTTGAGATGGGTGTTTACAAATGTGCAGTGTTTTTAAAAAAGGTTTCTAAATACTCTTTGACCCATCTATGACCTGTTTAAGATTAGTTCCTTTCTCCAAGGATTTGTTTGACTTCCCTGACATTCCAGCTTTGATTACTTCTTTGGGCTATGTTAGTGTGGTTAATCTGTCAAAAAGCAGTCTCCTGGACAGGCAAAGTAGAACCTGCCTACGGCTGTGGGGGGTACTGAGGAAAGCTGGGCAGGGTAATGAGTTATCGGGCCCTGTTAAGGCATGCATCGTTTCCCTGTTATTTGTGGTGCACAGTGAGTCTTGTGCCAAGCAGGTACAACTCGCTTTGGATGAAGCGTCTGCTAAATTAGGTATTATTATTATTATTAACTCAAACAAAAAAGAGAATGCTGTTAGCTGTTTTCCTTTGACAGCAAATGTAAAATTCTATTATTTTACTATTTCTTTGAATATCTAGAAAGAAAATCACTTCCTGACAGACTGTATGCGACTGGATTTTGTACTTTTGCCCGCTTGTTTGTAATAAATACCTAGATGTCTTTTTCATATAATAGCGTAACATATTGACTATGCCTGCTAGTGGATAAAAAAACAGGAATGTTTATATAAGAACTGTTTGCAAATGGTTTACAAAATCGCAATATGAAGGCAGTTTGGTCAAACACCACTATGGTAATGCACATCAGTGTAAAAGTCCTAATATTTCAGCGTCCCAATAAAGTTGAGGAATACTTTTACGAAGGTCACAAACCGTTCAATGACAGACGCCTTAGAACAGAGGTTCTTATGCTGCTGAGTTGAATACATGAGGCCTGCTTACTGGTGAAGTTGCAGGCTGTTAATAAAGACTGTCTGCAGCTCGTTGATGTCATCTGTGGTTTCTATGGGAATGCTGGGCCCTCCCAGGGAGCTCGGGGAGGACCATGTTGCAGGGACCCTGGTGACTCCACACTGGTACAGGCTGACGTTGTCATATTGGGTGGAGCTGCAGTAACCCCCCACAGCGCCTTGCGAGGCTTCGCACACATCCAGGTACGTGCTGTGGCAGGGTGGGGTTAGGGACAGGTTAGAGGGGCTGGGACCCTGGGGGTGGAGCTGAGAGGGGTGGAGGTGTTCTGGGCCGGGGCTGTGGCAGGGGCTGTGGCAGGGGCTGTGGGGCATCAGGCAGGTCTGCAGGCAGCTGTTCCTGCGCATGGCCCGGTGCAGGTCCAGCCGAGCGATGAGCGGCTTGCCGATGTTCACGTGGGTTTTCCAGTCTAACACCTGGTCCAGGGCGGTGAAGCTCCCCTGGAGGCAGACCGTGAACACCAGTTCCTCCTACAGAACCATCAGAAAAGACACACAAGTTAGAAGGAAGCTTCAAAAACAAAAACTGTCTGGAAGATAAATAATGTCATCAATAAACAAATGCTTTTTCATAAGCGACAACAGCTGTGGATAAGGGGCAAATTGCATTTTTAACCTCTTAATAAACAGTCAAATGCTTTACCACTGAGCTATTCCCATAACCATTACAGTCAGAGTCACAGGGTTCAGAAAGTAACAGTACCTACTTTCTGAACCCTGTGACACTAGACTGACTGCACTGTCACATTAACAGCCTACAGTAAAACAATCAAATCCGATAGGCTCTATAAACAGGAACAGCTCTTCTAGGTCCCTACTGTACTGGGCACAGGTCGCATGGCTGAGCATTCAATCACGTGTTGCTTTGGATAAGCAGGTGTCACTGATTGAATACATGACATTCTTCTTCACACAGAACAACAGAAGCGTTCCATAGGTCCAGAAGGCATCATCTTACCCTGAGCTTCTGCAGAGAGCCGAGTCTAGTGTAGAGGCAGTGTTGGGGCAGGCTGCTGGACAGGAAGTATATGCCGGTGTCTTCTGGAGTCTCTCTGTTCATCACTTTAGGGTCCACGTCCAGGTCCTGGTGACAGCATGACAGTTTAGACTTCTCCGTGTAGCTAGCGCATAATCTCTCTGAATATCTCATGATCGGAAGGTTGCGAGTTCGATTCCCGGCTCTAGCTGCAATACATTGTGTCCTTAGGCAAGGCACTTCACCCTACTTGCGTCGGGGGGGAATGTCCCTGTACTTGCTGTAAATCGCTCTGGATAAGAGCGTCTGCTAAATGACTAAATGTAAATGTAATATCATTAAAAAGAACTGTCAAAATCAAATCCGTCACATCAAATGCATTTGATAAACTCAATATCTTCAATAAAAATTATCAACACAGTATCCTTTTTTACTGGTTGCCCATGGAATACAGGTTAAAACAAACCACAATGCCCTGCAATGGAGATTTTATTAGGAGCTGTTCACTGCTCGGTCAACACGTAACAAGATTTTTTTATGATTGTGATCTTAAATCTTTTTTACCGGGGAGAAGTTGGTGACATGAGCCTGGCAAAGGGACATGTCCGCAGGCTTCTTTACGATGTGGGTGTAGATAACCAGCACGTTGGAGAACTCGGCTGCGAAGCCCATCTTGATCTTGGCCCCACACTCAAAGTCAAGGCACATGCTCTCTGGAAGTTCTAGAAAGATCAACACCATGGATTTAGGAGGTACGGTACATTAGTAGTGGTTGGCGCTTTCACCTCCCAACAAGGAGATCATGGGTTCGAATCTGGGGCCCGACCACGGTCTCTCTGAGTGGAGTCTGCATGTCCTCCCTGTGTTACCGTGGGTTCTCTCCTCCCACAGTCCAAAGACATGCATGCGGTAGGTTAACTGGACACTGGAAAATTGCCCCTAGTGAATGAATGTGTGAGTGAATGGTTGTCTCTATGTTGTCTGTAATGTCTGTCTGTCTAATAGCCATGTGACTAGCTGGCTCCAGTCACCCGTGACCCCTTAAGGGAATAAGCAGCACCGCTAATAAATGGTAGATAATGAATAGGTACAGTAGTGTTGACTCCTCCCTGCAATAAAAAAGGTTTTTATGGCCTAAGAAACAACCATAAATTAAGTATTCTGTATGATGAAATAGTCAACGTCAAAAAGATTTTTTACCTACAACCACAATCACTCGTTAACTGAGTTTGAGCAACCTGCTATTCATTAACTGCTGGAAGTAACCAACTATCTTTAACATGCTTTAGTTGCTTTGTGAGAACTTTTCCTCTCGAACTGTAAACAGGAAAACATCGTTTGGTCTAAGAGTTGAGGGTGTGGCCTTACCATGAGCTTTGGCCCACTGACGGTTGTGTGCCAGGGCCATATCCGAGCTGTTACCGGGCAGAATAGGGTCGGTCAGAGCCCTTCTTTCTGATAGGCTGCTTCGGATCTCAAGCGCCTGTTTTCCTTTAGTAGCATCAAATTGACCCATGTCTGCACAGAAATATGTCATTAGCCGAGTAGCCGGTTTATGGAGGTGTGGCGCAAATGACGCTGCAACGTTCACCATCTTACCTTCAGCTACTCTGTCCAGTAAAACCGTGATTTTCTCATCGTCCAGCAGACGTTTCTTCAGAAACTTGACAAAAACCCCGTTAGTCAGTCCGCTTGAGCTCAACTCAAATGCTTCAGCGTCTTGGCAACTTGATATAAAAAATGAATAAATCATCACATTAGTTGAGGACGTAATGTATGAGGATGTATTTGGTCCAAATATTCAAATAGTAGACGAACTCACGTTGCATATCCAAAAACAATGTTAGCTGTGACCCTCAATACGATATTTGGTGTAATATCATCGTGAATATTTCTGAGAAAAGAAATCGGTGATAGACATGATCCTTTAGCATTAGCAAAATGCAACAACTAAATCCAACTTTATCAGTGTCCTTGGGCAAGGCACTTCACCCTGCTTGCCTCGAGGGGCATGTCCCTGTACTTGCTGTAAGTCACTCTGGATAAGAGCGTCTGCTAAATGACTAAATGCAAACATAAATGTGATCAAAACCACCATAGCTGAAAGCAAACAGAGGAATTTCAGCGCGGCGAACGCAGCTCGGCATCAAACCTGCGCTCACCTCTTCCTGCACATGTCCAGCAGGAAGACATTGAGGCCGGTTTCCTTGTCCTGCATCAATTTCAGGATGCTCTGCACGCACAGACAGTTGGCTGAGTGGTACGGGTTGGGAGCGTCGACCGGGACCATGAAACTGTTGCCGTAGTTTTCATAACCATGCCCTGCGTAGTACAGAAGACCTGAGGAATAAGAGTCGGATGAATTAGAACTTTCCAACATTATTACACGTAGTACAGTATCGTTATTTGATGTATTTGTTGACTGGTGTTATTATAAAGTTGTTTAAATCTACACTGATGCCTTTGTTGTTGTAGTGTACTGTATATTGTATGTGGTTATGTGCTGAGGTGTTTTTTGAAGGCCCCAGAAATGGGAGTTACAATTTTTTTCCTCCTCTCCTGATGTTATGCTGTTGATATTTTGGTTGATACCAAAGAATTTCGCCTTGGGGATTAATAAAGTTTTCTGATTCTTATTCTATGTATTTGACCGAAAACATTTGCATATGACCTTTTCAAATGGTATCGGTTTATTTATTAGTCGTTCATTTAGCAGACTCCACCCGCCCTTTAGCGCGTGAACACGCCGGTACCTCCCAGTGTCGCAGCCTACCATACACTCCCTTGTGCAGCAGGAGCAGGAACTCGTCTACGGCATTTCGCATCTCCGACTCCGTGAGGTCCAGCAGCGACACCACCTTGAAGTTCAGCTGGCGGAGGAGGTTAGTGAGCTCGTACACGTCCACCATGGGGGCCTTCAGCTGAGGGTGGTTCTGGTAGGACAGGTTACCAATCAGCAAGGCCACCTTATCCGTAGCTAGGATGGGGAGACAGGATCAGGATCATCATGAGCCCTTGCCATTACTTTAAAAGCAATTACTTGTCAAAAGTATAGTACCGTATTTTTTGCACTATAGGGCGCACTGGATTATAAGGCGCACTGTCAATGAATGGTCTATTTTCGATCTTTTTCATATATAAAACGCACCGGACTATAAGGCGCATTAAGCGGAAAAAAACAGTCTGATAAATCTGCGTCGTAAGCTTGTCTTTTGACAGGTGCCACTTTGGGATCTTTATACACACACTGTAATATTATGGTGAAGCACAGTATGTATAATGCTGGGGTCAGTAAGCAAAACCAAGTCGCTTTGGATAAAAACGTCTGCTAAATGAAATGTGAAAACCAAATTAATCCATATATTTAGGGGCTTTGGATTATAAAGGCTTTTAAGTGCGCCCTATAGTCCGAAAAATACGGTACTTCAAGTACATTATAGTATATGGTTGTATTTTTATTGGTTCATAACTGCTGTATGCATTAAGCACACCAAGTTGATTTTCCTGTAGTGAGAGTTTATTTTACAGTAGTAGTTTGAAGATCATAAATTAAGGGAGAAGGTTTTTACATGATGTGCTGAAACTGTACTGTTGGTGCCACAAACCATTCTTAGAACAGCAAGTCAGTATCAACCACAGATCATTTTAAAACGTCCTACTGCTTTCAGCTTCAAGAAAGACGGAATTCAATGTTGTAGTCTCACTTACCATAAGGCTGTTCTTGAAAGTTATTGAGCATTAATTCACTGGCACCAACTGTGAAAGCACAAGGTTGATAAACATATCGTAGAGTGTAAACATAGTAATTATCTAAGTGACTTCATTCTAATTCCAATAGAAGGGGAATATGACCTACCTGGTCCAAATTCGTAGAAATCCTCTGCGGTAAGACAAAAAGCAGACCACTAATATGAATTATGTGAGTAATGTTACCTTGCCAGTTGTCATAATGACAGAATGGTATGTCAGTACTGCTCACAGAGTTAGATTATCAAATGAGTTTCAACATGCATGCCATTGCAAATCAAGATTAACCAATGAGTTCCCAATCATCCTATTTCTGAAATGTTCTTTCTTGATTGTGATCACATGCAACGCTATTAAGCAATGACGGTTAGGGGTTATACAGAATGAGTTTTAGAACCGCGAACAATGGCAGGATTAGTATGATTTGTCTCGGTGAGGATTAATCATCAAATCTTGATCATCAAATCGGCAAGATTAAGGAATGAATGAACACCTGTGTCGTGCAACACCAGAGATTAAAAAGAAGAAACAAACAGAACGTGACAAGACTTCAAATGATGTGGGTGGGTTAGTTGGTTACAGCAAATGCATGTTCTAGTTCTAACCACAGTATCTATCTCGTTAGTACGATAGGGATGAAATTATACATAAAGTCAAACTATCCAGGATTTTGACAATGCATTGATAACCCCAATCACTAGTCAGAGTCCGTTCCTCAAACTCTACCTTCAGAGCATTCCATTGCCCCCGTCACCTGAGCAGAAATCCTTGGACCTTTTTGTAATTTTTTTTAAGAACAAGGGCACATCAGGACAATGGAGTCACTACATTTGGGCCACTGGCATCAGATACAGGTGCAAGAAGCAACGTGACTTACCCACAACAACGTCCACTTCGTTTGTCCAGGTTCGTTCATTGTCACTGGTAATCTCGCAGCGATACTTTCCGTGATGTTCCATCGACAAATACTGAATCTGTTGACGTACGTACAAGGTCTCAAATCAACATGAACATCGCCATTGACCTCCAACATGAATTTGGCAACCATACAGATGTTACGTATGGTTTACATACGGTATAATTATTTCAGGATTATCTATGTTTACATTTATATTTCCGCATGTTTGTACTGTTCCGGAATTATAAAATGTGTTATTCCTACTCAGTGTTGGGTTGTTGAGTGAGCTGGTTTCCATCCTCTCACCGTTAACTTCCTCTTGGTAGCGTTTGGTAAGGGAACCCCGTTCCTGTGCCACAGGTATCGAGGAATGGGCCTCCCCGTGGCCCCGCACTCCAGCTGCAGACGGTCCCCCAGGAACAGCTTCTGAGCTTGGGGCTGTATGGCTACCTTCAGCCTACCCTGCAGGGAGTGGGAGACCAGCCCTGGGGAGGAAAACACAGAGGCCCTCTTCACACAGCGCTCCTCAGAATATTCCTTCTAAGTCCTTCTCTGTGACAACATATTAGACGGACACATGATTTCAAGAAAGCCCAGAACATCATATGAGACACTTCACACCCCGGTCACTCCCTGTTTGAAATGCTGCAGGCAGGCAGACGGTACAGAGCAATCGGTGCAAGAACAAATAGATTCAAACTGTTTTTATCCAAATGCAATTGTCACTGTGAATGCTGCCAAAAAATTATGTGCGCAATGTATTTGTAATGGATGTGGATGTATGACTGTATGTTATTTTATTCATTTTCTTTTAGCATATTTAGTATTTATTTGTGTATGCTTAATCTTATTTATTTTAGTACGTTTTCAGGTATATTTATTCTTATTTATTCTAGTTATTTTAACACTTATTAGTCATTTTAGCACTAGGACTTTTATGTTGCACTGACTAGAAGCACTTCCAATCTAGTTGTACCTGTGACAATGACAATAAAGATCTATTCTTAAATGATGACATCGTCCACATAGAGGATGATCGCGGTTCCAATCATTGCCACGGGGGCAAGAGGAACCGAAAGGGAAGTCTGGGTTTCCCCCGTGGAAGGAGACCGTGTCAGCCGCAAGGCGAGTCAGCTCGAGAACCCTTCCGCTCACCGTACGACGGGGCGACGTCCAGCACGTCCACCTGAGCCCACTGGCTGAACTCGTAAGCGTCTCCGCAGCTGACCCTACATATATAGAAACCTGCATCCACAGGTCGCACAGGACTGATGCTGAGATCAGGCGAAGAGCTGTTGGGAACCTAGGAAGAGATAACAGCTGTCGGTCTGGGTTTCCGGAAAAAGAGAATCGTGGATATAAAATGCCTAATAAGTGTGTATTTTGATTGGTGCTGCAACCACATGTTTATACCTCTTCTTTGGTTTTGAACCACTGGTACTGAACATCTGTCTTCCCTACTGCACAGCATCTTAGGCGGAGGTTGTGTCCAGATAGTAAAGCCACAGACTGGGGTTGCATGAGGATTTGAATACCTGGGTTCACATCATAAAATACTGTATGTTTGAAACCACAGGAAGTACATAAACCAGTGGTTCTCAACCCTGGTCCTCAGGGTCCACTGTCCTGCATGTTTTTGATGTTTCCCTGCTCCAACACACCTGATTCAGATGAATGAGTCATTATGAAGCTCAGTAGAAGCCTGATAATGACAATTCATTTGAATCAGGTGTGTTGGAAGGGGGAAACATCTAAAACATGCAGGACAGTGGGCCCTGAGGACCAGGGTTGAGAACCACTGACATAAACTACAGTGCTTCTTTCTGATAGGATATTCCATATTGGATACATCTGCAATCATGTTGATGTTGCGAGCGGGCCTATGCCACAGAACGTATAAACTAATTCATTTGATCAAATGGAATTCATTATGATGGGGAAAATATGTGTGCTGGCTCCATTACATGGCTGTAAATCAGGGGTGGGCTATTCCGGTCCTCGAGGTCCGCTGTCCTGAAGGTTTTAGATGTTTCCCTGCTCTAGCACACCTGATTCAAATGAATGGTCATTATCAGGCTCCCACAAAGCTTGATAACAACCCGTTCATTTGAATCAGGTGTGCTAGACCAGGAAACATCTAAAACCTTCAGGACAGCGGCCCTCGAGGAGCGGGATTGCCCACCCCTGCTGGAAATGGTACATACTCGGTGGTTGGACACACTTTAAGGCCTCTGTCTGGCCCATGGTTTGAAGGATATCAACCAGTTGGCCTAAGGTACATCCTCTTTCTCCCATTAGCCTGAGCAGCATACGACTTGGGCTTCCCTCCAGCTCCAGCACTTTCAGAGAACACAACTCCATCTCCTCTGAGCTACACGGGGAAGGGGGGAGGGAAAACAGCACGGTTTTCAGTTTGACCCTGGAGCGATATTCATTTGTTTTTAGATCAAGGGGGCGGTTGGTGTTGATTTGACTAGCTGCCAAAAAAAACTCTATACCCCTATTGATACGTTACATCACCTGCCTGATACACTCGGGTAAACACGTGTGACATCCAGAGCCCTCAGCAAATCTCACTGTGAACAGTGCCTGGGTACGTTCATGATTAAACAGACGTTACCTAACTTTCAATCGCCTGTCACTGCCGATCATCTCCCCAAGTTTTCTCCATCCTTTGATGTTGTTTTTATCCAACACGTCGCACAACTTCCTGAAAACGGGCTCCCTCAATAGGTTGATGTTCACTGACCGATCGCTGTCCGTCATCTCCGAAAAATGAATATTTAAAAGTTCTCAATTATTCTCAACACCGATTTCCACTTCCTGAACAAACTCGCAGGTGGCGATGCCAGACTTGTCTGACAAGTTGTCTGCGTGTTTCTTTTCACTTTACCGTTGTGCAGTTTTGTAGCACTGCACACAAGTTAACAGTTTCCAGCGAGCTTTGATCGCCTCCTTTCTTGTCTTTTATCAACAACGGGGCATCAGATCTAAATTAAAACGAGCGATCTTCGGTCTGGGGAATCGTACACCGACTGCAGTGCAAAACCATCGCTCTGTTCAGTTGGGTTGCTTCCGTTTTCATCGTCACACTAAGCCACACCTAGTGAACTGTGAACAATCTTCATACCTGGAAAGATTTTCATTACAATGGAGAGGTCGGCTACAGGTAATGAGCGAAATGTGCACCGCGATGCCTCAACTTTAAATACGATTTCATCACGAATTGCTCGGATGGACATTTGATCGCCATCCAAACTTGTTTGATCGCCTCCACGGAGTTAATTATGGTCATTTAAGTAAGAATTTCATTCTGTTGACTAGGAGTGACAGTGACAACCAGGTGAGTGCTTTATGTAAAGCTTTCTATCCGCACTTCAATGGATTATTTTAATCATAAAGGTTGAATGTTTGCCGTAAAAAAAAGGTATTTGGCTTGTATTTGATTTTCGGTATGACCTTTCAAGCAAGATGTGTAAGGCAAACTTGACTGAACGTAAACTTGATCAACGATCTCTGTTTAAAGACAGATCGTAACCCTACTTTTCACGTTGGCCACGCTTTATTTTGCATTTCATGTGCGGTGCCTAATAATTCAGACATTTCGTGAACGCCATGTCGTGCCTCAAGCGCCCACAGACCTGTTCAAAGATTTAATTTAAACAAAAAAACTGTAAACATCTAACCTACGTACATTCGATTGTGCAACGTGCGACAGCGCATAACGTATGTGGAAAATGACGTGGAAAATGACAGGATCCTACACGTTAGTAAGGTACTTACTTAAAAAAAAAAATATTGATATATATTTCAGACCTTATAGGTGGGATTAAGGTTATCCTTGAGGCCTGACGAGGAGGAGGCCACCTTCTCCATGTTATTGCTTTCAACGATCAATCTAGAACACCCATATAGAACACATATGGCGGACCTCACCAATCTCTATTACAAGGTTGACCTTGACACCGCCAAGAACATCTGGAACCAGCCCCACGTAGGCCAACAGTGGTGGGATCCAGTCATTTAGGTCATCATTAAGATCACACCTTTATGTTTATAAGCTTATAGCTACGTCTAAAGTGGTGGCCAAAATTATTAGAACACTTGGCCTATATAAGAGATATCAGTTGTTTTTATTGAATTGGCCTTTCAAATACCCATTAAACGAATGAAATATCTACAGAGTCATCAATAAGCTGTATAAACTGCATAGAATAGAGCCATCAAGGATATTTAGGTCATTTTCTTTACACAAAACAAGCTAGGCCTATTTCACTGTCAATCTCACAGTCATGCTCCTTTACAGAATAAGCCAAATGAGTTGCGTAATCATTGCAGAAGGCATAACATTAGTGTAAGTGTATACGTTTTCAAGAAATATGTGAATATTACTTTCATGAACATTATGAAATGAAATCATGGCAAAAAAGGTCAATATTTTCAGATCCAAGAAGTGTTCTTATAACTTTGGCCACCACTGTACTTCACAATGGGTTTTGGCTATTTAAGAGAGACTGGGGGTTCTAATCTATCCGCTTATCAGAATTACCATTATCAATCCGGCTGTAGCCCTCAGGAAGCTATCATGTTCAAACACTGCTATGAAAAAAAAGTTGCCTGTAGCCTATGTCCTAAAAGTATTTTTTTTGCTGACAGATAATGTATCTGTTTTAACTATAAACCTTTACTAAATGTTCTGGTTGATTCTACACTGAAGGGCAGTACATGCAAGGGTGTAGGGTATCATGTTCGGTTATTACAAGTTTCTCACAGAATCAGCTAAATGGAAAACTACATCGAACGATTTCTCTCTAGCAGAACACATTGCACGCACAATAACCTTTTACATCAGATCCATGTTTTCAAGACACAAGTAGTTTCCCTGTTGGTTACCCACCCCTTTCCCTCCCAAATATCACGTGTCTCTCCAAGCAATTGAAACTCATAATATTATAAGTGATTTCAAGGGCATGTTTACTGAAGCCAGAGCTCATTAGCGTAACTACGAAACAAACAGTCATAACAACGCTAATGTGTGTGTGTGTTCAGGATACATCATCGTTCATTCCTGGGTCTGAGGGTCTGAGGACTTACTGTAAATAGTCCTAAGTGTCCTTTGAGGCTCAGCCTTATCAGATGCCGCTCTCAAAGTCCATTAGCAGATGTCTTGCCTGCGTTTGTTTCCCCTCCATGTCTGTTATTGTCAGTAAAAACAAGCCTGGCTGCTCTGTGTGAACGTGTAGCATCTTATTAACTTGCGATGTCATATTCATATTCAAGGCCTGTTTCCTGCCGGAGGACTTGGGGAAAGATGTGGGGAAATGTTCTGGTCACCATAACGCCTCTGCTTCTGTCATCATTCCCGATATGCCATGGTAAGTCCCTGCAACAAGCAGGCATCAATACATTTCCATTTAATCATTTGGCAGACGCTCTTATCCAGAGCGACTTACAGCAAGCCCCGAGGTAAGTAGGGTGAAATACCTTTCCCAAGGACACAATGTCACGTTGGCATGACCGAGAATCGAACCGGCGACCTTCTGATTACTGGCCTGATTCCCTTAACCGCTCAGCCATCTGACCTCCCTGCATCAGCACATTTATAAAAACGCATGTCCGGTGCTGTGTTTGATTATGATGAGCTTATAGTGGATGAAAGTTTTCTTTTTCTTGTGACGCCTCCAGGTGTGTCTCGGCCAGGGAAACCCATTCACCTCAACTGTAGATCTCCTGAGAAAGAGACCTTTACATGCCGATGGGAACCTGGTTCAGATGGCGGGTTGGCAACCACGTATCGCCTTTACTACCAGAGAGAAAAGTAAGCAATGCCCATGTCCATGTCACTCACTTACATACAATGTTGCTATTTCATACATTTATTCATTCACTTTCATCCGAAGCAACTTCCAAGAGAGAGCTTTACAAAAGAGCATCGGTGACTGAGCAGAGCAATGTGATAGACCCCAAAACATAGCGGGATTATAGATTATGAAACGTACATCGTGAAAAACCATTAAGTGCCAAGGGAAGAGCTATAAGAGCATTCAGCCGAACAGTTTACAAATCATAATCTTAGATCCTTATCTCCATATTTACATGTATTCATTTAGCAGACGCTTTTATCCAAAGCGACTTCCAAGAGAGAGCTTTACAAAAGAGCATCGGTCACTGATCATAGTCCCCAAACATAGCGGGTTTATATATTTTGAAACATACATTGTGAGAAACCAAACAAGTACCAAAGGGAAGAGCCATAAGAGCATTCAGCGGAACAATTTTAGACAATTACCATATTTATCATACTACCATACAATTACAATGACCAATTTACCATACTATTACCAAGTTATAGTTACATTTACATTTATTCATTTAGCAGACGCTTTTATCCAAAGCGACTTACAAGACGCTAGACGGTTGTCAGCAGATGACCGTAGGTGACGGGTGGGGGTATAGGGCTGGAGGAGAGAATTGATATAGGTCGGGGAAGTCCCGTTTACAGCCCGGAAGGTCAGCACCAGGGTCTTAAATCTGATGCGGGCCATGACGGGAAGGCAGTGGAGGGCGATGCGGAGTGGGGTGACATGACAGTGTCTGGGTAGGTTGAAAACCAGACGAGCGGCTGCATTTACCATATTTAATATGACTCCCTTATCTTGTACTTTCTATTTTTATACTTTAACCTGTACTGTATTGTGTATTGTCTGTACTGTACCCTGCTGCTGTTGCAAACTGCAACTTTCCCACTGCCAGACAAATAAAGGATCTTATCTTATCATGGATCTTAGTCCCACTAAAAACCAATTTTTGGTGTATCGTAAGTCTGAATGAATGGCTCCTCTAAATTATCAGTGATATCAGAGGACTTATAAAGGAGATGTCAAGTCGATTTTGTGTTCTCTTTACGGCCTTGTGACTAAGGACGTTGTTAGAGATTCTGCACCTCAGAGGAAATGTACTGGCCAGTCCTTCTGTGTGTGCTGGTCACATGAATGCACAGCTAACCACACATAATTATTGATGCACTGCAGTGACGTTCATGTCTCCCTTCACTGAACACGCTGTGGTCCTATCATACGTGCTGTATATACCCCCCCTGTAAGTAATTACATTGCATATAGGTGGTGGATGAAGAAAATAGTCCCCGTGACATAACATTCAACATTTTAATTCGCTGAGCAGATACTTTAATTGAAAGGATTGTACAAATATTGCACGTAGAAAGGATATTAGAAGGTCAAGGGTCAGCGTTCGGAAAGGTCTGAGTCACAGTCCGAATCGCCGAACTTCCTGACCGCGTTGTTGGTGTTTTATTTCCCGCCCAGTTCGGACGAAACATTCGAGTGTCCGGATTACCAGTCCGAAGGGGAACATTCCTGCTTCTTTGACCAGACGCACACGTTCATCTGGGTCACCTATAACATTACGATTGAGGCCTCCAACTCCCTGGGTAGAATCAGGTCTGACCCCTTGGAAGTGGATGTCATGAATATAGGTAAGTTAACAATAAGTCAATGTATATATTTTTTAGCAGATGCACTTATTCAAAGTTGGTGTGCGGGATTTGCATAAGGCGTGTACATTCGCGTGGGGAAATGTTCAGACTGGTGTGTATGAGAGCTTGCGTACGTGCTAACCTCGGTAGAATGAGGACAAACAGGTTTTCTCAGTCGCAGTAGAGAAGGGTTTTCGTCTCCTCTACCAACTGCCAGAAGTGTTTTTCACCATAACATGAACATAATGGACATAACATGCTGTGTCGAGTTGGACGAATTTCTCTGAGGCAATTAGAAGGGTTATATTTCAAGGTGAAATTGGGAGTATTTAATGTTAATGCATGTCAAACCATTCGACAGCACACCTGTTTGGACGGATATTGGTAATCCTCGTTTTAGTGAGGGGAGTCATGTGGCGCAGTCGGTTAAGGTGTCGGGATTGTAATAGAACCAGAAGGTCCCTGGTTCGAACCCTGGCTGTGCCAACATGACGTTGCGTCGTTGGGGAAGGCACTTCACCCTACTTACCTCAGGGGGGAATGTCCCTATACTTGCTGTAAGTCGCTCTGGGTAAGAGCGTCTGCTAAATGACTAAATGTAATGTCATGTAATTGTAGTCATTGAAAAGTCATATGGAGGAATGCTGATTGTCTGGCTGTTACAGAGTTGTAAGACTCAATCTGGATTCTGTGTTGGGTTTTCTTTACGTGTGACCACAGTGTATCCCAATGCGCCGGAAAATCTGACTGCTACAGTTGTATTCTCACCCAGCGAGGACAGCCCTTACCTGCTGATGACATGGGAACCACCTCATGGTGTGGATGTTCACTCAGGATGGACAACGCCCACCTACCAACTCCGCATTAAACGAAAGAAGGAGAACAAGTGGGAGGTCGGGACCGTTCATTTTTGTCTATTTACTAATCGGGAGTTACAATTTGACTGTCTTCTCTGTGACATTAGATTAGATTAGATTAGATTAGATTCAACTTTAATGTCATTACACAGGTACAAGTACAGGGTAACGAAATACAGTTAGCATCCAACCAGAAGTGCAAAACAGTTATTAAAACAGAATATAATTGTATACTCAGAATATACACAGTATGAACAGTATAATCAGAATATACAGAGTATGTACAGATTAAAGTGATTTAAGACTAATGTACAGCTGTATTGTACAAGATGCTACAGTATCTAACATGCGATCAACCTTTCACATTTTCTTTTTTTTCCCCTTCTTCCGTCGGCCTTTAAAGGAGTACATCTCAGGCACACAGACACAGTTTGTCCTATACAGTCTTTCCCCTGGGTCTCTGTACATGGTCCAAGTGCAGTGCAAGCTAGACCACGGCCTGTGGAGTGAATGGGGCCCCATTGTATATGCTGACGTCCCTAACTGTAAGCTTAACGCTTTATGTATTTCCCTATTTAGGCAACGACAGTATCTATCAAATGTCACAAATATTGGTCATACTCAAAAGGTACCTTGTTGTTGTTTTTCTAGATATCAAACCAGATAAACAGGACTGGATTGTCGTCGGCGTCTTTCTGTCTTTTATTTTTCTCGTGGGCACGTTCATCCTCTCTGCGAAGAGAAAATAGTACGTATTTTGTCAACAGACAAAGATTAACTTACCCTTTTCGTACAGCTGTGTGTACCGTAGGGAGAGTTACATTTGAATCCTCTGTTTTCTTCTCTCCCCAGCATTAAGGATTATATTTTGCCACCTGTTCCTGGTCCGAAGATAAGAGGGTTCGACATACAGCTCCTCAAGGTAATGAGTTAATCCGTGAAATGAAACTACCTGACCATAAAAAGAGCAAATCCTCCTGAAATGTTTCTTTGTGAGAGGGAAGGGGAAGGAAAGGGGAAGGAAAGGGGAAGGAAAGGGGAAGGAAAAGGGAAGGAAAGGGGGAAGGAAAGGGGAAGGAAAGGGGAAGGAAAGGGGAAGGAAAAGGGAAGGAAAGGGGGAAGGAAAGGGGAAGGAAAGGGGAAGGAAAGGGGAAGGAAAAGGGAAGGAAAGGGGGAAGGAAAGGGGAAGGAAAGGGGAAGGAAAGGGGAAGGAAAAGGGAAGGAAAGGGGGAAGGAAAGGGGAAGGAAAGGGGAAGGGAAAGGGGAAGGAAAGGGGAAGGAAAGGGGGAAGGAAAGGGGAAGGAAAGGGGAAGGAAAGGGGAAGGGAAACGGAAGGAAAGGGGAAGGGAAACGGAAGGGAAACGGAAGGGAAACGGGAAAGAAACCATGACTGTAGTCCTGATGATCTTCTCTCGACCTCACCAGAGTGGGAAGCCAGACGATATTCTCAGCGCCGTCTTCCAGCAAGGATTTCCTCCTACGGTGTCCTGCAACGACCAATTGGAATATCTAGTTGTGTTCGACGAAAAGGAATCGAAGAGGAATTCTCCAGCAGAACAAAGGGCTTCGAACTTCATGCAGTACACATGGCAGAGTATCCTACACCTGTCCGGAAAGGCCAGCAGGGAAGATGACCGAGAGGACAATCCAGAGAGGTGGGAAGACCAAGATTATACCCCAGATAGCCACAGGCCTCCTTTCTCAGAAACCCCGTTCATATCGGATCCACCTTCTGCCTACGCGGAGGTACAGTTCATCCAAAATGTCAGCGCCCAGCAACAGATCGACGCCTCCGAAAACACCGATGCCAAAAGCATAAACTATATCGAAAGGAAGGTCAATAACCAAGATGGAGATGAAGAACTTCATAAGGGCAGCACTCGTTTGACAATGTTCTGTCCCTCCACTTCGGTCGGCTACGTGGATTTAGCCAATGTCCCCGATGAGCTCAGTGAGAATCAGCTGAACTACAGTAAAGTCAGCGGGGTGGACATGAACAATGTACTCTTACTGCAGAGAGAGATCGTGCGACCTAAAAGCCCTCCGTTCAGGGAGAAAGACGATCTGGAAGAAATCATGTTATTTTGACAAAACGGGAGCCACGCCAGTGGAGGTGAATGCAAGATTGATCAAAAGTGGGTATGTGGACACTATGCCTATGTAACCCATGCTGTAATGTGGTTCTATCCACAATTATGGTTGGACACTGAAAATGTCCGTATGAACTTCAATAAAGAGTGACAAGGACTTCACAAGGGGAAACTACACTCATAACAACTCAGATTTGCCCAGTTTTGACATCAAGATGGTGTTGTTCATCCCATGTTGTTATACAATATGTATCAAGTTTATTGTGAATATTTATGTTCATTTATGGTCATCCTTGGGTCCAAATGTAGTGTGCATGCTGTCTTGACTTCCAAAAACCTCAATTAAGTAAGCGCTAGCGGGGATATGCAACGCTCTAGTCGTATCACTAAAATGGCAACTGCAATGCAACTCCATGGTTAAGCAGACTTTTGTGACACTTGATGAATGTGTTATATACGCAAAGTAATTTATTGTTTGAAGAACTTACCTCAGAACTAACCATGTATACACATTTTTTATAATGCTCCATAATAATCATCAGACTAGTAAACTATAATTTCTTTGTATTTTGCAAATAAATGAACACATAATTACAATACAAAGAAAACAATGTTTACAATAGCTACCATAAGGTAAATCTGGAGAATATCAACTTCATATGCTACCTTGAAAGGCAGTCCAAAATAAACCAGGATAAATTGTGATCAGCTCTACTTCGCAATACAATCATAGTATCATTCCAGTGGATGTGGTATAATTCATATGTCCAAGACAGGGAAGCATGATTTCCAGAATGAGCCGTCAAAACATGAATTCAAGTTTACAAAAAAGGCTGAAAAGAAAGACAGATGTTTTAAGTGCTATTGCAAGTGTAAGTGTAAGCCTCCAATCTTTGAAAGCATCAATAAGGCCACGTAATTTTCCTTACATTACAGATATCCTTGTCAATGATTATTATTCATTCCAGGCACATTTGGTATATCACCTTTAAATCTTCCCAGGCTAGTCACATTATTTTATTATTATTATTATTATAAAGTTGTAATAAATTCCTGTTGAGTGGTCTTTCGGTGTGATTGGTCCCTGGACAAAGGGTCTAAGACCTCTGCTATCCGTAAACAGTTTCTAATCCCACATTTCCTATTAAGTCTAGAGTTTCCAATGTGGTTCAGTGTTAGTGCTGGTGCATCCCTGTACACCTTTGCTGTCAGCTCGCCGCCTCGTCCGTCATCTGTGCTTTAGAGTCACTGGCTGCCGAGGAAGACTGGAAAGTTTCCTCAAAGTTCAAAATCTTGTGGTTGCATTCGTTCTTCAGCATTTTCTTCCACAATTTAACTGGGAAGTGGAGTAAATATGAAACACAACAAGGGTTATTTATCCATACATGGATATGTGAACCTCCTCGTGACAAATAAAGACAGTGGAAATAGGGGGACACTAAAGGGGAAGTATGCCGCGTGTATGCAAATAAGGGGGTCGGTGCAGTTTTCCCTCAGAGCCTTCTGCTTACTGTATTCAGGTTCTTCTGGTTCCTCGGAGCAGGGAGAGGGCTGCGGTTCTCCAATGGGAGAGGCCTCCGGTCCTTCCTGCTCTGTCAACTCCAGGTTCTCAATCATCACCTCGTAGGCTCGCCGTGCCTCGGACGACAGCTCAATCATCTTGTGATAATGGTCCTCGAAGCACAAGAAAGGAGATCTTTATTGTTTCGATCTTACTAGTACTTTTAACTGTCAGGTAATTATTTTGCGCTACGGCTAGTAATTACGGATTGTTATTATACAATGTTATTATATATTATATGTTATACATTATTTTATGTTATTATCGTTCCTATAACAAGTCAAGTGTATTTGAATTATGTATAATTATATAGATATAATTTCCTGGCATTAGATACAAAACATCAGACAGCTGGTTTGTTTTGCTGCACTGGGCGTGCCATACCTGCGCCCCGTCGTAGTTAAAGACGCCCACCAGGCTGACAGGCACGGCCTTGTTGACGCATCTCCCCAGAGCTTTCCTGGAGAGGGCAAACACAAAGGGAACAGCCTGCTCTCGACACGTGTCGATGATGTTGTGTAGAGCCTCATCCAGACCACCTGAGTGAAGACAGAAAGGGGAAGAGTAGGTGGATCGTTCTAGGATACTTTACTTCGAGCTGAAAGGTGAGAGAATCTGTGAGGTAGTTGGGCTGGTAATCTGAAGGTCGCGCAAGTTTGAATCCCAGCCATGCCAACATGACATTACGTCCTCGGGCGAGGCACTTCACTCTACTTGCCTCAGGAGGGAATGTCGCTGTACTTGCTGAAAGTCGCTCTGGATAAGAGCGTCTGCTATATGCCTCAATGTAAATGTAATTTATGCCTAGTTTAGAATCCTGATGACATGTTGATACTTGCTAGGCTTCAGGGCCAATGTCTCAAGAACATGCAAATCTGCAGTGATTGTTGATAGCTCAGAAGTGGCCTATTCAAAAACTTTCTGTGTATTAATGCTGTCTAGTACCGTATTTTTCAGATTATAAATCATAGTTTTTTTCATAGTTTGGCCGGGGGTGTGATTTATACTCTGGAGCGATTTATGTATGAAATTATTAACACATCATTATATAATCATAACATTGAACGCGATATGTTGAACGCGAACATACAACGCGATTTATATATGTTTTTTCCTTCTTTATTATGCATTTTTTGGCTGGTGCGATTTATAATCCGGAGCGATTTATAATCCCAAAAATACGGTAATGACTAAAACCGGTTCAATTATTTCCCAATTCTACAATTAGATCAAACTCTTCCTTGGGATCAAACTGTGGTTGGAAAAAGGGCATGTTCAATACCATCTGTGCCAACTCAAAAGAAGTCCTTGAGTTGACAGATAAAAAAAAAAAAAAGTCTATGCGCTGTAATAGAGGGGGATGAAAGTGGGAACACACCAGCGCCATGGCATCATGGTTACCTTTATACTGGCTGCGCTCACAGTTGGGGGAAATGATGACGCACTTGATCTTCCTGAGTTTGAGGTGCTTGAGGACCTCCCGCAGGCCCATGACCAGACGCCTCTTCATCCGTGCCTTCATGGGGTCCTTCTGGTACAGGCGGTCTTGGAAGCGGACCAGCTCCTTCAGCAGGTTGGTCACGCACTCGTCCACGTCTTTGCTCAGCACCTGGCTGCAGTATCTGATATGGAGGGGAGGATAGGTAGCACAAGTTACATTTACGCTTAGTCACTTAGCAGACGCTCTTATCCGGAGGGTGTTTACGGCAAGTACAGGGACATTCCCCCCTGAGGCAAGTGGGTTGAAGTGCCTTGCCCAAAGACACAACGTCACATGAACCAGCAGCCTTCTGATTACTAACAGCTCTGCCACCTGACTTGTTTAGCAGTCAGATTTAAGTATCAAGTGCGATACTTACTCCCGGAATTTCCGGCTGTGGACTTTTGGCCGACGAGGGAGGCAGGGCGTCGGAGCGGATAGATCGTCTGATTCTGGTTCTTTCTTTTCAGAGTTTTCCTCCTTCTCCTCCTCCTCCTCTTTGGTCGCCTCCCTCTCCTCCTCCTCCTCCTCTTCTTCCGCTGGGACCAGATGACTGTTATCTTATCAAACAAACATAACCTCCGATCAAACTGAAGCTATCCTTCTGACAGCTGGGTTTTTTACACAGCATGCTGAAGGCTGATGGGGCCCCTCACCTGCAGAGTCCTTAGGCTGCTCTGGAAGATTCTCTGCTGTTTCACAAGGCTCCTCTGGAGCACCGACAGGTGTAGACTCATTAGAAGGACCCAACCCTCTCTCCTCCAGCAGACGGTTCTGCTTCCTCTCCTCCCTTTCCTTCAGAATAATCTGTGCAGAACATTTACATTTTAGTCATTTAGCAGATGCTTTTATCCAAAGTGACTTACAGCAAGTACAGGGACATTCCCCCCTGAGGCAAGTAGGGTGAAGTGCCTTGCCCAAGGACACAACGTCATGTAGCCACAGCCGGGAATCGAACTCATGACCTTCCAATCATGAGCCCAACGCCTTAACCGACTGAGCCACCTGACTCACTGAAAACACAAATACAGTATATTTAACGGAAGCCGGAACTTTCTAGAACAAGGCGCAGGTTTTGACACCAACTTTCTGGAATATCTTCGCCATCTTTGAAGTCGGCGAAACTGACCTTTTTCAGGGGAGTGGGCTTCTTGGCTTTGGGGACTTCCCTCTGCTTCCCCTTCTTAATCAGTGGGCTTGTGGAATCCAAGGGATTGTGGGCCACCTTGTCATGCTGCCACGGAAGCTTTTTTTGGACAGGTGGGTTCTTGTGGCCAACAGGTAGGGCTCCGCCCACTAAAAGGATGACAAAGTCGAGAGTCAGATGGCTCAGCGGGTAAAGGCGTTGGCCTCATGAGTGGAAGGTTGTGAGTTCGAATCCCGGCTGTGGCTATATGATGTTGTGTTCTTGGGCAAGGCACTTCACCCTACTTGCCTCAGGGAGAATACTTACTGTAAATCGCTTTGGATAAAAGCGTCTGCTAAATGAGTATTTATTTATTTACAAAGGATTAGCATGGTTCGGTAGTGAGGTTCAAGTCTTCTCGATACGCCTGGGTCTTAGAACAGAGAGTAAGGAGGGAGCTGGCTTCCACCTACTCACCTGAAAGGATGACTGGCTTGGCGTCCGGCATGGATTTACTGGTTTGCTGTTTCTTCTCCAGGACTGCCAGCATGTTCCCGATGTCGAGCTGAACAGGAACCTTACTCTTCTTTCCCACAGTCTACTCCCATTTCAGAAGGAAAAGCGGCCTTTTATTATCATTTCCCTAATCGTACAGTTACATCAAGTCTCAAAGATGATATGGTGGATTTAAGAATAGCATTTAATTTAGCGGATGCTTTCATACAAAATAATATACAGCAGGTGGAGGGATTGCAACCAATCACGGGATCTGCAGTCAAATGCTTTAACGACTGAACTATAACCTTCCCTTAGATTCATATAAGGTTATGTCTTTGGAACTGCATCTTGACCATTTTGATGATGTAAGGAATAACAAAATGGCCGACCTGCCCCTTTTTACTCTCTGAGGGGAGAGTTTTGGCTTTGTCTTTGTTTTGATCACTTGGTTGAAGACCAGTCCGTTCCTTTGGAATTTCCTACAGGTAAAGTGAAACAAAATAATTACAAAAGAAAAGCCTTAATCCAACCAATTAGGAAGTTCAATCGCAAATGTCTAGTAATATTTTAATGTCAAACATGAGTGTCTCGTGAAAGCCTAGTTAGAGGGCCTTAAATCACCTCAGCATTTGTTAGGCGATTTTTATACCTCGTTGTTGGATTTTGCAGTGACAGTAGAGCTCTGTACTTTATGGGGGGTGGCAAATGCGAAAGCCAGATCTGGAAACTCCTCCTCATCCTGAGAAGAGACAGTCAGGTTATCTTAATCTGTATAACAAATCTACGACATTATGTTAGTTCTGGTGATTTCCATGTTGAAACCTTGGGATATACGCACAGCGTGATTAAAGCCACTGACACAAGTGGTAAAACAAAAGAGGAACTGACTTACCTCCAATTTGGGTGGCTCCTGATGAACATGGACCTCCTCGGATTCCTCCACTTCCTGCTCCCCTGCTGTCTTCGACTTTTTCTTCTTTTTCCTCTTCTTCCTCTTCTCAGACGCTTCCTCTTCCTGCGGCGCAGATGTTTCCTCCCTCTAAAATCCATAAGCAATCAGCGATTGAGTGAGTTTACCTTCCCCATGGCACATTCACACAGACTCCACCGCTGAAAAGACAGCTGCTGCTGTCATTGCAGCACATGGGAAACCCATAACAGGGAGGGAGACACCTTGTGGATGGATGGCAAATTTGCATTAGAATGTATGGAAGGATTCATACTGTACCTGGGAGGTGTTGGTACTGGTCCTCTCCTTCAGGACCAGTTTCTTTGGAGGCTGAGAAGCGATGTTAGCCCAGGAGGTCCCCGTGGGAGCGGGGCTAGCGATCTGGGAGCCGGCCTCAGATAGACGACCTGGAGCCACAGCTAACGAAGAGGGTCCAGTTCCAGAGATAGCGACCTCCCGACTGGAGTCCGGTCTTGGGACTTTCCGAAATGGCACCTACAAATGGCGGCATTGGTACACAATTCAGCACTGATGAAATTAGCTACGTTATTACTACAATGGCTGGTTTCATGGTTTCACATGGGATTTCTTACACCTACCTTAGACATAGGTGCTGGGGACTGAGGTTGGGGCACGGAGGGTGGAGGGGCAGACCTCCAGCTTCCAGGTTTCTCTTGGGAGGGTAAGATCGGACTTCCAGGTGCCACAATTCCCAACTCTGGGAAATCTGTCATTTTCACCTGGAAGGCGACTTTGCCGGGTTGTGCTGCTTTCGATCTTTCTGCTGATACCGGGGTAGACCGAGTCCCTTCACCACCTGAGGTCATAAGTGAAGAGTTATCTACAATCTTCTCAAAGGTCACAATACCACTAGTAAACGACACGTAGTGAATTAAATGTAAATTTATTCATTTAGCAGATGTTCTTAACCAGAGCGACTTACAGCAAGTACAGGGACATTCCCCCTGAGGCAAGTAGGGTGAAGTGAGTGACCAATTTTATAAAAGCCCAAGGACACAACATCATGTGGCCACAGCCAGGAATCGAACTCGCAACCTTCAGATCACTAGCCCAACGCCTTAACCGCTGAGCCACATGACTCCCCTGTAATCATCCTCTAATCAAGTTTATAAAAATGGTCACTCACTGTGTAGAACAAATAAAACAAGAAATTGGACAGTCCGAAACAATTACACATTGTTGAAGGAAGGGACATTTTTCACCTTTTTTCTGAATCTCCAGCGATCTTCTGTTAGCATTATTGTCCTGGAAGGAAAGAATTCCAGACAGACCTTTTGGCAACCTTCGTATTAAAACAACCTTTTATCGTTTCCCATCTTACATATAAGGGGACTATTGCACGGTTACACATTTGTGGATCAACAGATCTCATTTAAACCGGAACTGACCTTCATTTGCTGATCACATAAGGATCTTTCTCTGAGTGCGCTGGATTCAGTGGTCCCTCGGGAACGACGGCCGCTGCCGTAGGCATGATTGTTCCCTGCGTCACCCCATAATCCCTCAGCGGTAGACGGCCTGTGCTTTGAGGAAGCACCTGACGCATTTCTGGATAGGGTCACAGTCACAGACATGCTTCCATAACCAAATGAATGGTTACATGTAGAAATGCTCCACAATTGTGTGTTTGAGTGAGCTAGACAACCTGATCTGTATGACTGAACCAGAAGCACTGTGTGAAAACTGTTTGAGATTTGACATCCTACCTTCTTGAACTTTGCTCTGGCTGATAGGGGTTGTGTTTGGTCAGGGGGTTAGATGAAGGTGTTCCAGGCTGATGGGGTTGGAAGGCCCTCTGTGTTTTCGGTACAAAGGGCTGAACAGCTGGACACAATTGACTTTCCTGACGGCCAAGGAAAAGACACACCAAGTCGTTACGATGCTGGTTCTGATTGCCATGTTATAAAAAAAACCATGGCTATGCAAATGTACGAGCATGCAACGTGGTTTAACTTAGCAACTAGCTATCTACTTCACTTCACTGCACTAATTCAGACGATGCTTGTAGGATTACTAGTCTTGCTAGCATAGCACGCTATGGCAGCTTAACTACACGTTAATAACTAGCATGAATAGGCTGGTTAGCAATCTCAAATAAGCTTTTCAAGCTTTGTTTAAATAGTTAACATAGCCTACTAGTAAACCAGAGCTACCCAAGTTAAACTTAAGCATTACCGCACCTTAACGTTAGCTGCTTGGCTAGTTGCGAACGAATTTCAGTTACACACGACTGTGCTAGAAAATTCACACAACTGTCGTTACCTTGTCCATGTTTGTTCGCACGGCTGGTCAAATATTCATGGTTAAATCTCTGATGTGCCAGAGACCCGACTGGCAACCTGCACAACTGACATGTGATCAGCAACTGCTACTTTAACATGATGGCTAACCTCAATGGTGCCTGTTTACGTTCTGCCAAATGAGACTTTCTGATGGATGGTGGATGAAGCAACAGCGTCCTCGTGTGGCGAGGTGTCGTTCACGGCACAGATTCGTTCCTAATAATAATAATACATTACCGTATTTTCCGGACTATAAATCGCACCAGCCAAAAATGAAGCATAATGAAGAAGAAAGTTGCACTGGACTATGTCATGTTTGTGTGTGTGTGTGTGTGTGTGGGGGGGGGGGGGGATTGATTATTTATTATAAAATCTGAGACCAAGAACAGAACAGGGAAGAATATCCATTTTGATATATAATATCTGTAATATATAAAAATAATTCAAAAGAGTAAGTCGCAGGGCCAGCCAAACCATAATGATCAATTCCCAGATGAACCAACATTACCTTTATTTGCATGTTTATTTACATGAGTAAAATATAAAATAGATTATAAACTAACAGTGTGATACATCAGTGCCAACATAATGTGGGATATACAACACATTAGAAAAGTGATCTGACAAAATACTGTTTAAAAAAATCCACTATTCCTTAATCATCCCTTTACGATCTGGGCATGTGATACACAGGCAAGTACCTTTCTCTGTCGTAAAATCCCTTGTCCCTACAACAGGGTTTGTCCTATTGGCGGTCAATGGGAGATCGATTGCAATCAATATTTGTTTCACATTTTGAAGCTTTGGGGCAAAGAACATCCCAATGCAGCACAATAAAAAGGTGCAATTCTTACACCACATTTGTCTGACAAATTTATCAATGTTCCATAGCTTGCATTCCAAGCAAATGTAAAAAAAAAAAAAAAAACTTACAGCATCCTAAACTAATCAACATTTGTTGTCTATGCCATCCGTGTCTTGAAAGCAATATCTTTCGCTCTCTCTCAAGTAATCTTCATCTCCATCAGTCCTCCTTGAGGTTTCTTAATGATCTCAGTAAAGCCAGAGGTATGATGAAGGCAGCAGAGCTGATTATGAAGCAGGTCTCTGCTCCAGCTATCCAATACACTGCAAAACAGAGACAACTTACTGAGGACCCAGAAGAAGAGAAAATACCCAGAAATTGTTCACACTTTTGAATACCGGTGTCGTATTACAACCCCAACCCAGGAAAGTGACAACACACACCTGAGGATGCTACGATTGGCCCCAAAGCGCGAGCTAAGGCCCCCAAACTCCGCAAGATTCCCATCACTGTGCCTTTCTGACTGACTGAACCTGAAGGAGGAAGATTACAATTTTTCCATCACGATCACAATGTGCACTTGTTTGTGTCTGTAGATATTAAATACAGATATAGCCTACCATGGTCAGAAACAAGTGTTGAAAGACAAGGGACAACAATGGCTGCAGCTACAGTGAGAGATAAAGGTACAAAGTGGGAATTATCTCAGTAATAGACGTAATAGACTTTAACATCAGTGTTTTTTTGCTTTGATACATATTGTTTAAAAGAGTTACTTACCAAATGAGTACAAAACCAACCCAGAGTAAAGCATTGTCAGATTAAATGCCAGTCCAATTAGGAGAAATGCTGGAATCAGTAATATGACTGCCTAAAAATAAAACAGTGTTAGGAAGGAAGCAACTTTTTTTCGAAGCACGATTTTGATTCTGGTAAACCAATGAGAAGACGGTGTTTACCAAACCGACACTCCGGATGTGACTCCCCGGTTTGATCCTCCTGGCATATCCTCCTTGAATCATCGCCATGGTGATACCAATGAAGAAGAACATCTTTCCCTGCTGCATGCTTTAGAATAGAAGAATCACCGTTAGTTCCAAACAACTATGAATCCATTTGGCAATGAATCCAATGGAACGTTTATGGAGTCTATTGTCTAGTACACGCATTACGATAAGTTTCTTACCTAAGAACTCATACAACTACAGTGAACCCTGCTGAGAGGTTCTGATACACAGTCTCCCCCCCCAACCCTGTACCTTGTAAACTGGAACCGTTGATGAGTGAGGAAACTTAAGGTGAACTCAAGCCCGGAGAAGAGGAACAGGTAGGTGAAATACACCAAACCCAACACTTTAAGGTTCTGCATTCCTGAAACGAAAAGGGGAAACGATTGTAAGGTAACCAACGTAACAGTGCAATGTGGGTACTCTGATGCAATGTTCAACTATGACATCAACCTGTACCCACTGTCTTTAGAGGGTGGGTTCTCCACCCTGGTGACAGCAGAGAACTGGAACAGCGCCGCTGGACTGAGAAGATCCCCAGATTCCTGGATCCACGAGCTCACCGCAGAGCGCTAGGACAGACCAGCAGACTGTGAACTAACGCTCACACTGGAGCTTAGCTGTTATTGACAACCACAACAAAAAAGGCCCCCGTGAAACATCTTACCTTGCTCTCTTTAGTCAGGGTCTCTGGCAGCTTGACACAGATAAAGACCAGGTCAGCAGCGCTGAAAGCCAGAGCCAGCAGAGCCGGAGCCTTGTAGAATACGTCCTCCTTACCGGAGCTGACAGCGAAGTAGGCTCCCATCAATGGGCCCACGGTGAAGCCCAAGGAGAACGCAATCCCAATCATCGCCTGGCAACAGGTAATGACACAGCACAAGGGTTCATTTAACACCATAATAGCTTCTACAGGTCCATCTCATGACAGTGGACCAATAGAAACACAAGTAAAACAAACACTCCTGACGTAATCATGTGGCGCAGTCGGTTAGGGTGTCAGGCTAGTAATCAGAAGATCCCTGGTTCAAACCCTGGCTGTGTCAACATGATGTTGTGTCCTTGGGCAAGGCATTTCACCCTACTTGCCTCAGGGGGAATGTCCCTGTAATTGCTGTAAGTTGCTCTGGATAAGAGCGTCTGCTAAATGACTAAATGAACACTTTGAATTTAGCTGAGTAAAATTCTTCTTTTTTTTACTGACTTGACGACAGCCATTTGGTAAAACTGGGTTACTGTTTTCAAACAATGTGTTGTACAAGAAAACAGGACATTAACTATGTGCATGCAGTACATTTTATAGAACCTACCATTCCTCTGTTCCGTGCTTTGGGGCAGGGAAGATCAGCCACAATCGCAGTACAGAGGCTTACATTTCCCTTACAAACACCCCCGATCACCCTGGACAGGAGGAACACGCCAAAACTCTGAGAGACTGCCCAGACCGCATAGGAGGACATCAACCCCAACTGGAACACAAGACAAGTGCAACGATTGGACGACACACCCAAATAAATCAGAATCTGACCAATCAGCGATGGAAAGAACCTGTTGCCAGATGTACAGTTACTGAATCATCATTGGGAGTGAACATGTTTTAGGTTGTGTTGATGATGTTGCACCCACTGTGGTGAGAACAAGCAGAGGCTTTCTGCCATGATGATCCGAGAGAGCCCCAGTTAAAGGGGATGACAGGAACTGCAGCAAAGAGAACAGGGATCCAATTAGACCTGAAACGATGTGATCGAAGCAAACAGTTGTAGTTTAGTTTTGTTTACAAATATTATACACAATTGTCAAACAGTTACAAAGGTATTTGAACTACAGCAAAATGTCAATTTCTTATTTTACTTACCTCCAAATAAGACAGTATTATATTTCGTCTCCATAGGAACTCCAACAGCTTCCCTGAACCAGTCTACTACGCTTTGTAGTGAGAGATAAACAGTATCCTGTCAAATAATGCAAATACAAGTTTGTTGAGCGGAAAAAATCATTCGCTAAACCCCTCACACGTGCAGCTGATTTTCACATTCCATTATGGAGCATCACAAAAGGGACACACAAGGTATTCCTTGTTCTGTACCAGTGCATTCCTAACCTAACCAAGTATTTTATCAGACGTCCGATTAGACAAGTTATGCCAGTGTTGCCTGACCATTGAAACGCTACCGTTTGGTCAGTCTTTCAAACTTCAACAAATACAAGGAGTTCTGTCACTTGGGTACATTGTAAATCATACAGTTGTCCTACTTTTGTTTGTCCATAGTGGTCGAGTATGGAGGGGAAAAGAGGTAAGATCAGGGTGAAAGACAACAGGTCCAGGAGAAGAGCGAGGAAAACTATGCTGATGACTCTTGAAGAGTAGGAACTTTCCTCCTCTTGAGATTTCTGCTGGCTTTCGCGTTCCCTTGACATTTCATCCATGATGACCTTCCTACCAAAACAAAGCAGTGTGTTATTTCATGAACGCATCAATAGGTTGTGTTCTGTAGGATGACTGACTAGAGACAGGAAAAAGAGTTGCGTCTCATAGTAACTCGGAGTTCCGCACTGTGGTTATGGTGCAAGGATTACTCGAGGAAGGCACTACATAAAACGAGTAGTTTCCCCTCCCATAAAGAACTTTAAAGGCTGTATTTCCAAACTGTGTGCGGGAAGCCATTGCATTCCAGATAAACTGAAGGTGTGACGAGAAGACGGAAAGGAGGAAGCAACCCGTAATTCCCGGCAGACTTTTAACAATGCAGATAGCAGACACTTGGAAAAATACTTCCATACTGAGTTTAAGAAGAACAAATCGCTTGATATCAACTGGGGTACTGAAATTAAGGTTCTCACTTATATTCATCAGCGCATTAAAAGAAGCAAAACAATTGAGAAAAAGATGTAAGAGCAGCGAAAGGGATGACATCACCAGATTGTATTTTTTTAAATTACTTACAATAAATCCAGAAGTGAATTAAGGGAGACGAGTCCTTGAGTAGGAGGATGTTAACGCATCTGCGTGAAGTCTAACCATTCAATGATCTGGACCAGGAAGCGGTGTCCCATTTCATCTGCTATGACCAAAATGTGACGTTATACAAATAGAAAAAAAAAACACTGCTTTGATGCCCTGGAACAAGGCAATAATCCGTGACTGAGATTCATGAAGGCAATCGATACTTATAACTTTATTACAATTTAAGCACTACCATGGCTTTTTTTGCACATGCGCAATGTCTACGACATTCATCGTTTCCCGTCTTGTATTAAAAACAATAACATTAGTTTTGCATAGGGAGTTACTTAAACACTAGTGTCACTAAAGTAATATCAAGGAAAAAAACGCATCTTTAGTATAAAATAATTTATTACAAAACACATTAAAAGACAACCGGTTTAAACGTAATTACGAACAAGCTTGAAAAAAACGGCTATTTAACAGGCATAATGTACACGTGTGCAGTTAAATGAAACACGTTAGTCGTTTGCAATATTCTTGTGCGTTAACAAACATATTGTATGCGGTGGGTACAGTATTAAAATAATTAAAATGACAGCATTCATGTAAATTTCCAGGTATGACAATGTATTACACCAGGGGTCACCAATCCTGGTCCTCCAGGGCCATTGTCCTGACAGTTTTCGATGTTTCCCTGCTCCTGCGCACCTGATTCTAATGAAAGGGAAGTGTGCTGGAGCAGGGAAACATCTAAAACTGTCAGGATAGCGGCCCTAGAGGACCAAGATTGGTGATCCCTGTATTACACTTTCAAAACAACATCTGTACGGTCAGATGGTCACTGCAGTCGCAGGAACAGTCTTACATTCCATGGCGCATTACATGACGCATAAATTCAGTGCTGTTGGGAAAGGTCCGGCCACAGAGCTCACAAGAATACGACTTCACACTGCTGGACAATTGGCTGTTCTTTAGGAATGGGGTTGAATCTACACAGGACAGACAAAGGTTGGTTAGTGACACAAGGAAACTGCGGAATGGAAATTGTTGATTGTTTCCAGAGTTAAGCTTACCTGGAGATGCTGATGCAACAGCATTTTTCTTTTGGAGTCTCTCATTCGAATGGTCCAGATTCTTAACCTGCTCATCTGGTTCTTCTTGAAAGGCCCCTGGTTCACAGCCCTCTTCCCCTGTTTTATTGCACTTAGAGAGTTTCACTTGTTTCACCACTACATCTTCCAGCCTCTCATCTTGATTGCTGTTTTCTTCTTGTTCGATGTAGACGTTCTCCAGGATTGGCATATCACCATATTGATCTGTTGGTTTCCTCTTGTTCTTTTCTTTACAGTCCACAAATGACTCTAATACGTTATTTTTCTTTGTGACTTGTCCTTCTGCAGGTTCCCTTCTGTCATTCTCTTCAGTCAACCCTTGACTCAAATGTATAAGTCCGCCTTGAGACTTTCTGTCCATTATCACCTCACGGAACTGTCCTGTGTTTTGACAATTTGCCCTAAACTTGCCTTCCTGTGCCTGCGTCTCATGTGTTTCGTGTCTCATGTGTGTGTTTTGTTGAATGTCAGTTGTGTCATGCTTGTCGGGTTGTACCATGTCCGGAACTGCGGCCTCCTGTGGCTCTTTGTCCGCTTCAGCTAAAATACCACGTTCCATATCTGTGTCTCGTTTCTGATGCAACCATCTCTCGGCAGCGTTCGTCGCATTCTCGGCTTTCGCCTGCCAGGGTGTGGCGTTCCCCTCCGTTTCCTCTCGTTCCTCCATCACCTCGTCCTCCTCCTCCGTGTGTTTTGACAGATTCTCTACCTCCATGGCCGACGGTTGCTCATGGTTTGAATCATCACTTTCTTCTTCTTGTTTCGTGTGCTTGAGGGTTGTCCCTAGGTCTTCTTCCTCTTTCTCTTTCTCATTCAGCTTGGTCTCTAGTTGCTCCAAACTGACCTGTCCTACCAACTCATGGTTCCTTACAACCTACGAAACAACAGAACGTGATTGGTCAGTACACTCGCTTCATTTGAAATCTTGGCCAACCAACATGGATAGAAATGGCTCGATGCAAAACCTGATGCTTGTCGCAGAGGTGGGCCTCCAGGCTGCTCAGCTGGGAACAGTCGTAGAAGCACAAGCGGCACTTGTACGGTTTGACGCCGTCATGCTTGAGCATGTGTTCCCGAAGATTCTCGTCGCTGGCGCTCGAGAACGTGCACTTGTGACAACGGAAAACAACGTCCTTCAGGTACTGGGACAACCGCGGCCTACGCACCTCTATGGGAACCATACGCTCCTCTGCGATTGGACGCAAATAAAAGAATGCATCTTCAGTTATGGTGTGATCGATTGACCACAAGTGTGTTGATCTTTAACTGCCATGATTATTTACTACAGAACATTATATAAAATAACGCACCTCGATGCAATATGATGTGGTCAATCATGTTGTTTTTGTTCTTGGTGTGGTACAGGCAGAAAGGACAGCGCAGGTCCATCGCAGCTTCTGCCAAGCAGCTAGAACCACCTGCATCCATATGCATATCAAACCTCCTCCTAAAAACAGAAATACAAAAACAAAGATGACGTTACAGCCATTCATTCACTTTCACGTGTCCCAAAATCACATTAGGTGCTATTCAATTCAAGCTACAAACCTTTACCTGAAAGCTGTGAAGAAGGAGCAGTCCTTGCATTTAAGGAGCCGTTTGCCGTTGTGTCGATTTAGGTAATGTCGACGGACACTTGATATGTGCTCCGAGGTGAAGTTGCAGAACTCGCAGTGATATAAGCCATCGTAAAAAGCCCTTGAGGCCGGTGGCATGTCTGCAGCAGGGTCTTTTCTCTTGGCTACATGCTTGTAGTGATTCAACTGACGCTGTACATGCGGGGGCTCGGAGTACCCTCGTTCTACGGATGAAAAATATTACACAGGTCAGAAAGGAGAGCCATTTTATTCTATTTTGGTGAATTTCAAACCCATGAAATAGGATAACTTACTCTGTGTGGCGGAATGTTCCGGTCTGCCGTCACTCTTCTGAGGTCCTGTGGGTTCAGGGGCTTCTTCACTGGCCCTCAGGTTGTTATCTGCGTTTTTTTCGTAAGTTGTGTGGATGTCAGGGTCCTTAACTGAGCACTCAGCCATATCAGTAGCTGGAAAACAAGAACATGTTTGACCTGACATAAGGTAATAGTTTTGTTTTTTTTCATCCGCCAAATGTGTATCAACACCGAATTCAAAACAAGTAGATTTTCAAGGCGGATGACGAAACATGTACATGTTATTGTGTTGCTACTGGGATAATCACCTTCGTGTTTCTTAGTCAAGTGGTTCCTCAGGAGGAAGACTAAGTTGGTTTTATACCCACACAGCCCACAGTGATACTTCTTGACGGTCCCGGGTCGATAAATGATATTCTCTTCGATTCTGCAATGGTCAAACACGTCACCAGTGAGTTACGGGATCGAAGTTGTGCTAAAAGGCACCATTCATGTGATATGCAGTATATGATAACAGTACAGTTCATATAGTCTTACATGTGCATTGGGCCTGATCGCTTGAGGGACGCTATGGCAGCATGGCTTCGCTCATGTGATCGTAAACCCTTCAGAGACATGAACATTCGACCACACTGGATGCAGGTGACGCCCTCTGCTTCGTCAGTTCCCTTGTTAAGGTCAACCAGATCCGGCGTTTCAGAAAGGGGCGCCTCAGGACTCATCTTTAAAGTAATCTTTCCCACCTTTGTCACGTTCCAACGAGACAACTCCTGTACAGTTAAGAGCTCAGGGAGTTCTTGGCTTTTAGGCTGAGGGATATAAAAATAAATTACAATGGTTACAATAGGGCAGGCCGTAATTCTTGGACATTGTACAGACAAGAAAACAACCACATACATGAAATCTTATCAAAAGCACTTACCTCTGCAGGCTTCAGCTTAGTATGTTGCTCTTCAACGACCAGTTTCAACTTCGACATTACCTCGACATGATGGTCGAGATGTGAGGAGAGCTTTTGATTGCCTTTGATCTTCGCTTTACAGTGCCCACAACGGTATAACTGTAGGTCTGTTCCTGCAGTGTTTGACAGTATGGTGAAGTCCCGCTTGAAGTCAGCAAAGTGAAAATTGGTGTAATGGATGCTCAGCAGCAGCGCCGAGGGGAAGTACTTGGTGCACCTCTTGCATTTGATCGGATGTTTCCCGGATGATTTCGTAAATAAATTGCTGATACCTCTTTTCTTGGTTCGATTCCTCTTCGTGGTCTTCGAGGAGCGCTCCTGTGCACTGTTAGCTGCAGGTTGTTCAGACGTACTATGGAAATCTGAATTCGCAAGAGGTTTTGCGGATGCTTTCCCCGAAGATGGCTGGCATTCCGGTGTAGGTGACGGGCGAACGTCCGAACTCTGCTTCTGCAGCAAGCGAGTGTGTGTTTCTGCAAAGTAGGTTCTGTACGAATCTGGGCCGTGCATCCTTCTGTAGTGGTTTGCGAGGTAGACAGGCACTACAGATGAATAAGGGCACAAGTGGCATGTGTAGGTATACTCGGGCGTGCAGCTGTGGCTACTTTTGATGTGGCTGGCAAGTTGCTTCATCGTCAGGCAGGTAAACGTGCAGCGGTGACATTTCCTCTTCGAGTGATATCTGGAAGTGACGATTGAGCCCTGGGCGTTTCTGTATTTGGAAAGCAGTTGTTTTTTGATGGCGTGGGCCGTTTTGAGCTTCATCAAGGCGGCACTGTGGCGATGGGTTTCACTGTGAACTTTTAACTTCTTCAATGAGCAATGGGTGACCGGGCACAACTTGCACGAGTAGCCCTGTATTGTTACCCTTCCTGATCTTTTCCTGACACACTGTTTCATGTTGGGAAACTGAGCTATTTTGGATTGAAGTTCTTCCGCCCTGGCTTTGAAGGACGGGTGCTTCATCTGACAGTGTGTGAGAATACCGTGACTGCGCGTATTCACATACAAACACACATCACACTTGTAGACAGAGGTTTTCACGCTTCCTTCAATACCGTCGTCCATTTCCTTTTCAGGCTGGTAGTTGGGATGTTTTCTCCCACAATGAGTTATCAGACCGTGATGCGTGTTGAAACACGCTAAACAAACAGCACACTCGAACATTTTTATAGACGTTGAGGCATCGTGGGACGAGTCCCCGGAAATATCTTCGGCCGGTTCTTCACAGTCTTCAACTGGCTCCTGGTAACTCTCAAAGGAGCCAGGCACCTTGTCGAGCACATCTCCGAGGTTCTGCTTGAGTTCTGCCGGCTGCCGACTGGTGATGACATCGAGGACGGAGCCATCTTCCTTCACAGACCATGGGTGGACAGCACGATAATGGCGCTTGACCCTTTCAATCGAAGAACCTTTAAAGGGGCAAGCCCGACAGGGATACACTTTTGCCACTTTTCCGCCAGGCTTTGGAATAGGCACTGTCTTTTTCTTTCCCCAGGTGGCCTTTTGAGGTGTGTGCGGTTCTTTGACGATAGTTTCTGAGTCTGGTGATGCATTTTTAGATGGAGAAGCCTTAAGACCAGCACATAAATCTGAAGTAATGTGGTCAAGACTGAAGCCAGCACTAAGCGGGTGTTTGCTGTGGTAATGCTGCTGCACTTTTTTAGCATCAGGGTTTGAATAAACACACCACTGACAGTGATAACCCGACTCCAACTGGCCTTTTAGATAAGCTGACTGTACTATCTTGGCTATTGTGGTTTTTATCAGGTGTTTTTTCATCTTGTGTCTCTTCAAAAGATACAGGTGTGGCGTAGTGTAGTCACATGTACTACACGTTAAGGCCCTAGGTTCGGTCACCTCTTCGACAGGGGGTTTAGACGGATCTATTGCTGTATTCGCCTTCTTCTCCAGTTTTTCATAAACCCTAGCAGTGTATACGTTTATTTCCTGAACTGATGGCTTGAGTATAGAGTGTTTCCTAAACTGATGGTTGGCAACAATTGTCACTTTTTGGTGAGAATAGTTGCAAAACTGGCAGAACTTCATTTTCTCTGTCCCTTTCTGCAAAATGGGAAGTGGTAAAGTGAAAGAGTTTGATGAAGATACTCTATTAGAACTTTGTTTCTCACGAAGCCTTGAAGTATGCATGAGAACCTGCTCAGTATTTGCTACTATCTCTTTGTGTCTCATCAATTGATGATTAAGAACCCCCCTAATAGCAGGATGTCCATAGTTGCACAGCTGGCAGAAAAACAGGTATTTCAACCTGCTGTTAATTAAGTCAAGTGATGTTGAGCTTTTTGGCGAGGAGATTTTCTCTGAAAGCTGGGACATCCTTGAACGACTCCGGACCTCTTCAGAATAAATGTGGATTTGTAAAGCAGTTGCCCTAAGCTCGTGATGTTTTTTCTTTTGATGAACAAAAACCCCCTTTACCTTTGGGTGCTTGTAGTTGCAAACCTGACAGAAATACATCTTCAGCAGGTCCTTTGGGTTATCATCAGATATCTTCTGAGATGAGTTTGGAGATTCAGGAGGAGATTTTTGTGGTGATTCCACGGGTGTTGAAAGAGTAGACGCAGATGCTTGTTTGATTTGTTCAATTGTTGCTCTCGAATTTGGATGTTTTTTCTGGTAGTGGACAACCACAGCAACAACAGACGTATTACTATAAGAACAAATCTTACAGTGGTGCAGTTCCTTGTCAACTCCCTTTGAGATGGGGCTTTTAAGGGGTGAGGTTCGGCTTGTTTCAATGTGCTGTGTCTGCACTCTCTCATGGGATTTTGCACTGTTCGGGCTAGATGTTTCTGTGACGACTGGGGAATGAGAAGGCTTCGCTTGTGGATTACTGGCATTGTAACTATAGTACATCAACGGATTGTTTATTTCCTCCATCGAATGGTCTCTCCTGTAGTGTATTTTCAAGAACGAACTTTTGACAGACGTGTAGGTGCAAAGGAAGCACTTGAACACCAGATCGAGCTGATCTGATCTATGCATGAATACATCCAGAGCCCCTGGGTGAACGCTGTAGTGTTCCTTGAGGTCATCCACACTTGTGAAATCAACAGGACACTCCAAGCACCTATAGGTAGCACTATTGTCCTCCGGATCAAGTATATACTTATACGTAAACCTGATGAATGGGTGCATTCTTTGATAATGGCCGGCAATACCGCGGCAGGACTTGTGACTGTAATCGCAGTGTTTGCAACAGATAAGGCTCTCTGATTCGTCAGAACTCTCCCCGTTTTCGAAGTCGGGATGGTTGCCCATTTTGGCGCCGAAATTTACCTTTCCAGCCTCACTAAAGTCACTGTTAAAATCCGAGCTTGTTGACACCTTAGTCTTGACGACGCTACTTTCCTGGTTTCTTGCATCAAGCTTGCGCTTCTTCTTGGGAGGAAATGAAGAACTGACGTCATGAGTTCTTTTAGCAGCGGTCTTAGTGGCAGAACCATCACCCGTCTCAGGTTTTGAATTCTGTTGTTTAGTCGGTGAGGAGCCAAGATTGGGCCATGTAGTGACTGTTTTACCGTGTTTCTGTTGTTGATGATTACGAAGGTCTGTAAATGAAGATGAGGTGAAGCTGCAGGAAGGGCAGCTGTGTCTGGCCTTAGAGTCAAGCTCCATTAGGGCTTGCACATCACTCTCCCGGTCCGACGACTTCAATTTACCTTGTGATGACTTCTCTGTGGACTTGCTTGGACCAACTGAAAAGGTGTTTCCCGGAGAACCTTTGTGCCGTTCCAGATCCTTCGATGACGAATGGGAGTGGTGTTTTTTCGAGGTAAACATTGGGTATGGTGATTTCAGCTTTCCCTTTTCACCAAGTTTGGACTGGGACACTCCAAGTGAGTTCACTGCATTCTTCCCTACAGTGGCCTTGGCTTGGGTTTTCACAAGGCTTTTTGTACCTGATTTGTGATAGTTTTTTTCATGGTTGACTAGTTCCGTCCATCTGTACGATGTGAACACACAGAATCTGCACGAAAAACAGTCCCCCAAATAGTCTGATTGGGAGAGGCTGGAGGAGGATTTGGTTCCAGTCTTGAGGGGGGTGGAGTCACCGTCACTCTTGGATACATCGACGTTGAAGCCATGTACCTTACTTACATGTTCATGAAGGAACTGCTTCGATTTGAAGATGAGGATGCAGTAATTGCATTGGAATGACTGAATCTGAGATTGGAGTTGCTGAGAATCATGTTGATTGGCAGTCATGTGGTCAGACTTGTGAGCATGTCTGGAGTCTGAGGGGCAAAACAATGAATCAGTCAAATAATCAAAATGACTGTGGGACACGTAATGTCAAGGCAACATACAATTTGGTATACCTTTTTCCATTGCAAAATGCCCAAAGGTTTGCAATCACACAGGAAACACCTAGAACACATACAGTAATTAATATACTCTAGCATTCAAACATGGTGTACCAAACCTCAAAAGTAATACAGCTGATTATATGCACAATATACCCAACATAATCCTCGACATTAGCTCTTATTTGTTAAACGCGGATGACTGACAGGGAATATATTCTTTATATTAATACTAGGTCCAGATCAAAACAATCACTCTATGCAAGATGTCGATGATTTATTTAGCGCCATACAAAACTCCCAAGACACACAAGGGATGCTTATGGGGTTAGAAATGTGTGCTTTTCAATTGTCCGTCATTTTAACCAGATACTCATTTTTTACAAAAGCCAGGGGACACTGAAAAGGCATCCGGACCTCCTTTTCTTGCGACTCTTCTCAAAACCTGTTCTCCAGCAGCAGGCTCACATGAGCTCGTTTGCCCGAAACATAATGCGATGTGCAATATGACCGTAAGCCATACTAAAAGCGTATACTCACACAATTTAGACCATCGATAAGCCTCGATCAGAAGCCTTTATTGCAGAGGACAGCTTCGTAAATGTTCGCCATCTTTCCCGCGACTACCATCGCCAGCTCATGTGCCTTCCGCTCGCATTGCATTCAGCTGAAGGAAAGCCGGGGACAAGCTAGGGGGGTGCACAAAGAAATGCTTCAAACAAGCGTCGAGTGACCACCATTCATGGGTTTATTACGTTTGAGCGTATCGCAAAGATCTGCTTGCATTGGTTGGTTATTGTTGTTTTATTCAAAAGCCTTTTTTAAGTGTCCAATATATTTTCCATGTATAAAATCAAAATAATGACAACTGTTATGACCAACTACACGTGGAGCGGCAGTGGCGGAACGTCAAATTATATTATGGTTCCCGGCGGAACATTGTATCTGACGTGCCCACTGTTATTGTAACAGGAAGTTATCGTATATTATAAGGTATGCCTTTCTAAAGTTTATTTTTTTGCTTCTGTCACTCACGAAAATAAACGTTTTTTTCACGCTGATCTTAGCCTCCACAAACTCTCTGTGTTTACGCAGTCTTAATTTCGTTAAGTTTGAACCTAGAATAGAATAGAAAATCCTTTATTTGTCCCCTCGGGGGGATGTTTGAACCTAGGCTTGTGTTTCTCGACACCGGCTCAGTCAGACAAGCTGCAATTATAAATGTTATATATGTATATTTTATTTTGGTTATTTTTTTATTTTGTATATTGTGTTGTATATCCCCTTATATAAATTTCTCAATTAATTGATGTGTTACTACTGTCTGCATATTTGTTATGTTTATTCTGACATTAATACAAAATAAATAATAATAATAAAGAAATAAGTGACAACTGTTAGTGGTAAATTACTCTTGCGTAAGCCTGATGAGCCAGGGAGTGTCGCGCGTTCGTTTATCTAATTGTTCACGTTTAAGCAACCAAAGAAATATCCTGAGCATGCAACCCTATCCTATTCTTTGTCATGACAAAGCTCATTATATGTGAACCGATGAGCGAAACACCCATGTTTCTAATGCCTTTTTGTTCCAGGGCATGACTCACCGCCGAGCGAGAGCGAGATGAACCCCGTTCGGTTTGCCACTCGGCTCGCGTTAAACACCTTGAGAAGGATACACCATCAAAGCTGCCAGTCCTATCTACCTGCTCTGTCTTCCCGTTTCCTTCAGACAGATCACAAGATTGACTTGTCTCCACATTTGGATGCAGGCGTTTTGAAACGAGCCTTTCACAGCCAGCGGCCGTGGTTACCTCTCGTCACCAGATGGGACACGGCACCATGTGGGAAAAGACAGTTCAGCTTGACAGCTGCTGGGATTGTAAACTCTGCTCCAGCAGCCGTGCAGCCTTACCTCCGATTAATGCGCCTTGATAAGCCAATTGGTCAGTAGACCAAGTAGTAAGTCTGAGCAGTAAATATAATGTGGCATTGACTTCTGTAGAGTACTAGGCTTAAAAATTAAGATTGGGTGGAATATCTTGGAAATCTTTTCATATTGTGATTTCTATAACTTATTCTTAGTCTTATAAATCTCTCATTTGACTATTTCTTATATACTTAGGCCTAAATTGGGGGGTCAGATGGCTCAGCGGGTTAAGGCGTTGGTCTCATGATCAGAAGGTTGTGAGATCAAGCCCAAGCTGTGACTACATGACGTTGTGTCCTTGGGCAAGGCACTTCGCCCTACTTGCCTCAGGGAAAATGTCCCTGTACTTACTGTAAGTCGCTTTGGATAAAAGCGTCTGCTAAATGAATAAATGTAAATGTAAGTTGTGCTTGACCTAATATTCAGTGTGTGTGTGAAATGGCTGTCTATGTTGCGTACTGCAGGAACGTGGCTGTTGTACCTGCCTTGCACATGGAGCATTGGTCTGGCTGCAGACCCAGGGTGTCTCCCTCACCTGGGCCTGCTCACCTTGTTCGGCACCGGCGCTCTGCTAATGAGAGGAGCTGGATGCACCATTAACGACATGTGGGATAAGGACTTCGACAAAAAGGTAATTGCAGGTATTAGTGTTACTGTTACTTTAGTATTGTTATTACTGTTATTATTAAAGGTAATCGAATCGAATCTAATTTACACGTTTATTTGTCACACTAACATTATTACAAAAACAGGACCTACTCTATCTCGTCGATCTTGTTGTTATGAGACTCCCACAATGCATTGCTTCAGATGGAACAGGAAGCGTCTGAACAGATTTGATGTGGTCTGTGTTTTGGGTGCGTGCAGGTATCCAGGACTGCCACGCGGCCCATCGCCTCCGGTCAGGTCTCTCAGTTTCAGGCTCTGGTCTTCCTGGGAGGTCAGCTCTCTTTGGCTCTGGGAGTTCTTCTCTGCCTCAACTACTACAGGTACTCCAGCCCCACTTACAAGTGCACTTGGCCTTGTTGCGAGTGGTTTTGCGAGGGCATATCTCAGATCTCAGTGTTAGAGCACCTGACTGCCGTTTCAAGAGGTCCAACTTTTGAGAGGTCCCCCCCCCCATCCCCTACCATACTGTTGGTTGCTTTGGAAACAGGCAGTCTTTTAGTCTGAAGTGGTTTCAGCAGATGAATTGGAACCTCTGTTCATGGATTGCCAGTCTTATTGTCCTTGTTCTGAATTCCTGCAGCATAGCACTTGGGATAGCTTCCCTTTCTCTGGTCGTAACCTATCCATTGATGAAGAGGATCACCTACTGGCCACAGATGGTACTGGGTATGTCTCTGCCTGCATTCTTTGCTATTGTTATCCAATAAGGCTTTACAATGGGCCTTCTAAAGCTTTGTCCCCATTGTGTTTTTTGTGTGTGTGTGATCCAGGACTGACGTTCAACTGGGGAGCTCTTCTTGGTTGGTCAGCTGTGACCGGCGCCTGTGATTGGTCGGTGTGTTTGCCACTGTACTTCTCAGGAGTGATGTGGACGCTGATTTACGACACAATCTACGCCCATCAGGTGAACGCAGCATTTAGCCTGTTAGCATGTAGCTACTTTGGAACGTTAGCAGTCCAAGCTGTGGTGTTCGGGATGCGTTTCATTCTTGACACTACGACACTGTTTCTGACAGTTAACATGAATCAGGTTTCTGGTACCGATTTACTAGTCAGAGTCTGGCTGAGTCAGATGGCTCAGCAGGTTAAGGCGTTGGCTTGTAATTGGAAGGTTGTGAGTTCAAACCCTGGCTGTGGCTATGTGATGCAGTGTCCTTGGGCAAGGCACTTCACCCTACTTGACTTAAAGGGATTGTTCCTGTACTTAATGTAAGTCACTTTGGATAACAGCGTCTGCTAAATGAGGTATTATTATTATTACTACCCGTTTTGTTTTATTCAATTTTTTTTCTTGTTACCAGGACAAAGATGATGACATCAAAATAGGGGTGAAGTCCACTGCATTGAGGTTTCAGGAACAAACCAAGCCCTGGCTGAGTGGCTTCATGGTGGCCATGATGTCTGGGCTGGTAGTGGCTGGAGTCAATGCTGAGCAGACTTTACCTTACTACGCTGTGCTCTCCACTGTGGCTGTTCACCTCACACACCAGGTAGGGGACAGGATGTCATATACCAGTGGTTCTTAACCTTGTTGGAGGTACTGAACCCAACCGGTTCCATATGCGCATTCACCGAATCCTTAATTGGTTGTGTCATCACGAATCATGAGTCGGATTTGTGTTTTGACCTCCGCCGAACCCCTGGGGTTCGATCAAACCCAGGTTAAGAACCACTGTCATATGCAGTACGTCCGTAACTAGTTTCCTTTAAAAGTTGTTAATGGAAGGCATTGTATGTACAAGGAAGACTACGTGTACAGCTTTCAGTGTATACAAATTCTCAAATGATGGTTTTGTACATTTTTTTATACAGATTTACACACTGGATATTAACAAGCCAGAGGACTGCTGGAAGAAGTTTGTGTCTAACAGAAATCTTGGACTGCTACTGTTTCTGGGAATAGTCACTGGCAATTTGTGGAAAGAAAGAAAAGAGACATTATTGCAAGATGAGCAACTACAATGATACAGCCAGTCGTGCACAAGACTCGACAGTTATTATAATTTTTTGTGCATGACCTATTTATACTAAACAAGGTGTATTTCCACTGAATAAAGCTCAATCAGGGCAAGAGTTTTTACTTTACAATGTTTTACTGCTGTAATGTTGTCGTGAATCAAGTAGCCGCCCGTAAAACGCCAAAAGTGAATCAACAACGTTAACCCCGATCCAGATCAACGTAAAAAGACAAGGATAAACACCAACGTATATCACATAGAGGAACCTCAAAGACCAAAAGCTACGAAGCTCAACAGCCATAACAGCACATGTTATCACAATTTGAGTGTGCAGCCATCCTAGCCCGGCATACCCCATTCGTCTCCAAGTCGATGTCAGCCTAGTCTTTAAGCGCAGGTGTATCTGGTGATCGGCTTTCACCGCAGAAGCCCACATGAGAAACCCAACGAACTGTCCAGGGTGTAAGCCGTGCCACAGAATCGAAAAGCCGAAAGTCATCATTACAGGCCAAGTCCTGCAGCGGTCGAAAACTTGCCGACGTAGCCAGGCAGCGGTGGTGGCGTTCCACCGCCTTGCAAACACCGACACCCTGCAAGACGTCTCGGTGGTCAAGAAGTCTCCGTCTGTCAGCCCGCTCCACGAACTTAGGGAGTTTTCAGTGCCGCTTCCCCTGAAACCGAACCCAGCTGCGTTATTGAGACACTCGCTAACCTTCCAGTGTGAATAGTAGCTGGTCCTTAGGGCCAACGCCAGTCCCCAGGCCCACAGGATGCCACCCAGCACACTGCAATGTGGCAGCTCTCCAGCACTGCCTCTGAGGAGACGAGTTAGAAAGCTCCGGAAGCATTCCAGTAAGATGACCTGAACACCCTTCAGGGAGACCACTCGGAGAGGGTGCGGAGGCGGGCTGCGGTCAATCTGCTCCACACAACAAATAAACTGACGGTACGATTGTAAGGGTCCACCAAGCAGGGTGGTGAAGTTAAGCATGTAGCTGAAGACAGAGAGGAGAGCTGGGGTCTTTCCTGGGGGTGCTGGCCTCCACGGCATCCTGACTCTGCCCTCCTGGATGTCCATAGACACTGAGCTCATTCTCTGAGTTAGTAACATCAAAGAGGACACTGACAAGAAAAACCTGAGAAGGCAAATTATACAGATTAATAACATTCAGTTCAAGGTCCGGTTATTTGGAACTTCAGTGAGTTAGGTGGCTGAGCAGTTTGGGAATCAGGGTAGAAATCAGAAGGTAGCCGTTGCTCTGGATAAAAGCGTCTGCTAAATGACTAAATGTGAACGTACCTTCCTTAATGTGTTTGCATTGCCCAAAAGGACAGATACAATTTGTATTACAATGGGAAACGTATTACATACATTTAGTCATTTAACAGACTTCTTATCCAGAGCAACTTACAGCAAGTACAGGGACATTCCCCCGAGGCAAGTAGGGTGAAATGCCTTGCCCAAAGACACAACGTCATCCAACCAAAGCCGGGAATCGAACTCACAACCTTCCGATCCTGAGCCCAATGCCTGAACCGCTGAGCCACATGACTCCCTCCCATGACAAGTGAATATAGCACTGTCGACATGACATGAAGAATAGTACCTGGTATCAGTGGTCTCGTTGAGATAGTATTCACTGTACTGCATGTAAAGGTGACAGACGGTTTGCCAGAACATCTGCAGTCCAAACGCCCATGGATGGACGTGCGCAGGGCTGAGCGAGCGTACCTGAAGCAGGAATACCCCGGTGGAGACAAACAGCAGCAGGCTGTACGCTCCCATGCTGACCGCAGCAAGGGCACATCCGCCCAGCGCCAGGAACGCATGCCTGCCAGGGTCATCCACATTCAGCTTCATTCTGTCCCGTTAGATAAGTGGTCCCCCAGCCCAGGTCCTCAGGGGCCCACTGTCCTGCATTAGAGGTTTCCATGCTCCAACACACCTGATTCAGATGAAGGGTCATTAACAGGCTTCATAATGACCTATTTATTTGAATCGGATGTGTTGAAGCAGGAAAACATCTAAAACGCGCAGGCCAGTGGGCCCCTGAGGACCAGGGTTGGGGGACAACAATGTTAGAAGGTATGGTTAGATTAGATTGAGGGTAGATAGGGAAAAATACAGACCTGTTTGCCAAGGACAGATACCCCTCTCTGGACAAACGGTAGAATAGAAATGCAATGGGAACTGAAAAGACTTGATGCATCAGAAATGGCTGCTGCTCTAACAGCCAGTGGACGGGTTCCATATTAGTGATGCGTGAAGAATGTGTTGATTTGAGGAAGCTCACAGGTTTATATAGATTTAAACCAGTATTTATTTTTCCTACCAGGACTGCAACTGTTATCAGACATTCCGCGTGTGACTAGCATGGAAGTAATTCCTGTTGGTTGCTGATAAGAAAGCACAGCATCGCTGGCATTTACAGATTCAATCAGCCCCTGTAGTCGTATGGCAACAATACAATCTCCCTCTTCGCAAACCTCAGTGTGTGTATCATGATCGTGGTAAGTGACTTTAATATACACTTGTGAGCATGCAAGATAGGACTTCACCTAGATGAGCATGTTTAGTTCAGTAAGTGCCTTCAACGCCCACTCAAACATTTCCAATGAGCACATTTCCTAAGAACCATCTAAATTCCCAGCATATGTGCGAACTATTATGCAATACTGTTTTACGACCGATCCAAAAGTTTGCAGCCTGTACATTTATTTCAGAGAATGGATAACTGCCTATAGGTAGAACAAATAATTTGGAGGGTTACTGTAGGTGGAGCCATATCCCACTGTTTCTAGCCACGAGATACTTACATACATCGATGTGAAAGGGATGAACATGAAATCTTGTTGAAAACAACGTTCGTACCTTTTAGTTTCAACTTGATTGACAATCGATCATAGTTTCTTTGACCCCTAGTCTTCTTGTCCAATTATGGGCATATCACTTGACTGAGCTATCGATCATGCTGTTTTTATAAGGATACAATTTAACTTAATTGTCCTTCCGTATCCATGTTATGAACTCCACTCGATCGAGGTGCCTTTGCTCCAACTTTGTGTGTTTTACACACTGAGGCCATGTGAGAAAGTTAAAGCAGCTGTTTGAATGGGGCTCGTCACAGCGTCAGCAACATCTCTCTTATCGATTGGTCAGTTCTTACGCAACTGGGCGGTGAGCAAAACTCTGCGGTTGAAGTAGTTGTCAGACTCTTGCAGGAGAGGTCACATCAGTGTCTGGGATCATTCATACGAGAGCAGTGGGGAGAGGATTCCTTTCGAAACAGATAATTCAGGGATCTCAACATGCAAAACTGCGCCAAGTCTTGGGGAATCATCTTCGCCAAGTCGCTGAATCCCCATGCACATTGCAGACTTTTAAGTGGTAAAAGCCACTCGTTTGGGAAACTTCTGCTGTGTAGGAGCCCAAATCATGCTGCCTCCGCAACAGTTCGGGGTCTGCGAACATCAGCAGCCTTCAGTTCGTCCCGACAGATTGAACGACTTCTGCCAAGGCATGATGATTTTGCGGAGAGACACATTGGTCCAGGTGAAAAAGAGAAAAGAGAGATGCTGGATACTCTCGGACTTGAGGTAATGTACCCAAACATTTTCAGTATTTTTATTATTATTATTATTATTTATAACCTATGTGTCATGCAAATTATGGTGTAACAGGAATGGGGGGGACCTGAATTATTTTATTCCTTTTTAATAACTCCCCTATTCTTTCTTTCCAGTCCATCGCTCAGTTGATAGAAAATACAGTTCCGGCGTCCATCCGTATTCAGAAAAGTATGAAAATGGATGATCCAGTTTGTAAGTTTCTTTTTCACAACGGTTTTATTTAAATAAATACAAAATCTGTCCTTTAGACTGGATGTATTCTAAAGATTTCAATCTACCCAGTTATCTCTAGTTCATAAAATGAATTGATTAAATCTATCACCCTCTTTTCTGGTTTTAAATAATGTATTTTGTGATGTGCATTGGTCGTTTTTTGTCATGATAACGGTGGTAAATCAAGCCACACCGTGGGTGAAATAGGCTCTTCCATTGTGTTGCCATGCTGAAGCGCTCCTCGTTAAGTCTTCCTTTGAACATATTTGGAGTTGTTTTTGCGAAACTCAACCAGCAGCACCAATCTCCCCTTTAGGGAAGCCGATGGTAATAGGATGGCAACTGGAGTGTAAAGTTCAGCCTTGAGCTCCTCTCTCAAGTCCAGTTCAATCTGGTTACAGCGTTAACATTACATCACAGGCGAATGAAAGGTTCAAAACGTTGCCGCACGAATTATTCGTCAAAATGTGCATTTTTTGTGGTTGTTGATGTATGGTCTTTAAGTATGACAATTTTTAGATACGGTTACGTTTGACGTTGATCGGTAGACGATGCTGTTTTTAAGCACTTTAAGCGAAGGGAAGGACCTTTGAAACGGTTTACTATCACTAATGGTTTATCGTCCGCAAAACAGTTACAAGCGCAGCCCAGACATAACACTGAACAGTCCAAACCAGACACGAACCAGAGCATTTAGTTAACGTTTAATTAACATTTACATTTGTTTAATTAAACATGGTGCGTTAGATGGAGGGGAACAACGACAGAAATACCACAAAATAACAATTAAACAAACGTGGGGAGTTTTGGGGGCTGTAAAGCAATAGTTAAACGTTGTACTTCAGGATGATTTAATAGTTTTTAGTGTAGGCTTTTTAGTGTGAATTCAATAGGCCTACATATTAAAGTTGGGCTTTGTATACCTTTAAAGATATGATATGGTTTGAGAAACTAGTCAGTCAATTACAAAATAATAATGTGTTTGCTAACAACAATGAATGACCCATATTTGTAATTTACACATGCTCCTTCTTTTAACCGTTATCCATGTTCTGTAAGTGGTTGCACATATTTCATGATGTATCTTGCAGTACATTCATTCTGGTCCAACTCTTCCTATTCATCATGTAAACAATATCTGTAACCGCTGACCGGTTAGGGAGTCTGCCTAGTAATCAGAAGGTACCAGGTTCGAGCCTGGCTGTGCCAACACAAAGTTGTGTCCTTGGGCAAGGTACTTCACCCTACTTGCCTCAGGGGAATGTCCCTGTACTTGCTTTAAGTCGCTCTGGAAAAGAGTGTCTGCAAAGGACTAAATGTAAACAATACACAGAAGACATAATTTGCCATTTGTCTGCGAAATGATTAAACGTCAATGTAAGGTAAATAGCAACTGCAGTTTGACTGCCTCTGCGACGGAAGCTATTTTATTTGACCAAGAGGGCCAATTAAGTAAATGTTCCTGTTTGTAACAGTGGCCTGGCAGAAGACAGGCCACCTCCTGGTGGGGACTGAGATCAGAGATCAAGCTCCATCGTGTCTAACGAGCTCTGGACTGGACCGGAGAGGTCACACTGGTTTCTGCTTGTTCAGCTCCAGAGGGTTTGGTTAGCTAAGCCAGCGAGGGATTCTCCGCTCAACAATAGATGTGCTGGATGGCTGTGAATCAGGCTTTTCTCTTGCTCTGAGGAACTCAGGGACCCTGGGAAAACCGTCTCCACCAATCAAGCGTGTTTCAGCTTGGTGGCTGTGTTGACTCAGATTAGCTTCCGTTTACCTGTTTTGGATCGAAAGGGAACATTTTCAGATATACCCCCCCCCACGTTACTTCCTGGGTCTAACTAAATCAGGGAGTTTGTTTTGAAACAAAGGGGCTTTTTCCACAGCCTGTGCCATCAGTCATTTTAACCACCGAAAAAGGGGTTCATTGTCCACTGTCTACCACAACAGACGCGAAGACCTCCCTTATTGAACATAGACCCTTGTTTCCCACTAGTTGTATTGTTGTTGCAGAGGGAGTTGCTAAGCAGCAAAGGAAAGCTTGAGGAATCCCATAGCCTCGGTTCTGGCAGAACGCTCTTCCAGCAAAGGGAAATTAGGCTAAATCAGAAAGTCCATAAATACTAGTTAATACACACAAACTGCATTTGAGAAAGGGATAGACAGTGCACACTCTCCCTTAACTCAATAATGGGAGTCAGGTGGCTGAGTGGTTAGAGCGTCGGGCTAGTGATCATAAGGTTGCCAGTTCAATTTCCTGGCTGAGGCAACATGATGTGTCCTAGGGCAAGGCACTTCACCCTACTTGTCTCCGGGGGGGGGGGGGGGGGGGGGGGGGGGGGGGGGGGGGGGGGGGGGGATGTTCCTGTACTTGCTGTTAGTCGCTCTGGATAAGAGCGTCTGATAAAGGACTAAATGTAATTAATCACAGAAGACATTGTTTGCCTTAGAATTTTGGGCAATTCCTGAATTTAGCAGACATGGTTCTTGTGTTCTTGTTTTGTGTAACTGATGTGTTGTTTCTCTAGGTGAGAATGAAGTTCTCGAGACTCTTCAGAAGATTGCGTCTAAGAATGCAGTGTGGAGGTCCTACATCGGAATGGGCTACTACAACTGCTCTGTACCACCCCCTATACAGAGAAACCTGCTAGAGAACTCAGGATGGTGAGTGCGCATGCTAGAACAGGAGATACAGGAGGTTAAAGGTTAAGAGGTTAAAGCTCAGGGGTTAAAGCATTTGACTGCAGGTCAACGGGTATCCCCCTTGAAGTGTATGTCCCTATGGATCAACGCGTATGGTTTGAGTACATTATGATTTGTACAGAATAGATCTCACATGCTCGAGTCAAGAACTTAACCACTGCCGTGACAGTTAAGAAGTCACACAGAGAACCTTCACGTGAGTTTTTAGCCTCTTCTGCAGTTGCATTGTCAGCCAATTGAAAGGGTTCTGCTGGTCATTTGAGCAATTTCTGTCCTGCAGAATAGCTTGCTGTTAATGGTCAAACTTGTGACCGAATCTCAAATGCCTGCTTTAGATTGGTCCTGAATCGATTAACCTCCTCACATGCAGGATCTTGTGATTCGTTTTTATCCACTTCCAGCCAAGCAGAGAATTAAGATGTACCTAGATTTAAAATAAGGAATTTATGTGAGTGCGTTAGGGCTTGTATTAAACCCCAAACTCACTCTTCTTCAAGTCTGGGAATTTGGCAATGACCTGCATGGTTTAGAAGTTATGTTTAAGTGTGTGTGTGTCCTCGTCTGACCAGGGTGACCCAGTACACTCCCTATCAGCCGGAGGTTGCTCAGGGTCGCCTGGAGTCTCTGCTCAACTACCAGACCATGATCTGCGACATCACCGGCATGGCGGTGGCCAACGCCTCCCTCCTGGATGAGGGCACGGCCGCGGCCGAGGCCATGCAACTCTGCCACAGGTAGCTGGACCTCGCCGGTCCACAAGTACTGCTGCCGACCGTGAAATGTCTGTCTTTTAACCGTGAGGAGGTTGAACGTGACTTATTTCTTCCCGCATGTTCCCCCCACAGGCAGAATAAGAGAAGGACGTTTTACATCGACCCACGTTGCCACCCTCAGACCATTGCGGTGGTGCAGACCAGAGCCAAGTATGCAAAGAAAAAAAAACAGCAACACAATATTTACCATCATTGAAAATTACCCAGATTAGATCAAATAAAATATAGCTAATTGATCTATTCTCCATACGGCCTTCACTCGTTCACAAACGTCAGAATCCCATCCAAACAGGCATAATTTTTCCTCTGATACCTCTTCTTCTGGTAGTTACATCGGGGTGAAGACTGAGCTAAAGCTGCCTCACGAGATGGACTTCAGTGGGAAGGACGTGAGCGGAGTGCTGTTCCAGTACCCGGACACCGACGGGAGGGTGGAGGACTTCACCGCTTTAGTGGACCGCGCTCACAAGGGAGGGGTAAGAAAGAACGCAACACGCACATACGCACAAACGCAGCTAGAAAACGATGTCTGTTATGCTAATATTTGCCCTCCCCATCCCCCCCCTGGCTAGGCCCTAGCCTGCTGTGCCACGGACCTCCTGGCCCTCTGTGTGCTGCGTCCGCCGGGGGAGTTTGGCGTGGACATCACCCTGGGCAGCTCCCAGAGGTTCGGCGTCCCGCTCTGCTACGGCGGCCCCCACGCTGCCTTCTTCTCTGTGAGGGACAGCCTGGTCCGGATGATGCCTGGCAGAATGGTCGGAGTGACCAGGTAAGAACCAGCGGCCACGAGACTGATGTTGGGATCTTCCCATTGGGATCTTTCTAGAGCAGGGGTGGGCAATCCTGGTCCTCTAGGGCCACTGTCCTGAAGGTTTTATATCTTTCCCTCCTCTAGCACACCTGATTAGAATTATCAGGCTTCCACAGAGCTTGATAACGACCTGTTCATTTGAATTAGGTGTGCTAGAACAGGGTAACATCTAAAACCTTCAGGACAGCGGCCCTTGAGGACCAGGATTGCCCACCCCGTTCTAGTGGAATATTTTCGTTATGATCGTTCCAGCGCAATCTTTCCATTGGGATATTCATATTGAAATCTTTCCAATGGGATCTTTTCATTGGAATCTTTTCGTTAGGATCTTTTCGTTGGGATCTTTCCATTGGAATCTTTTTGTTAGGATCTTTTCGTTGGGATCTTTCCATTGGGATCTTCCTGTTGGGATTTTTCAGTTAGGATCTTCCCAATAGGATCTTTCCACTGGGAAAGCCTGTGGCTTCTAATAAGGAAATGTGTTGGACTTGGGCATGGATGTGACTGACGTATTGGGGCGTGTGGTGGTTTTCCTTCAGGGATGCAGCAGGTAAGGAGGTGTATCGCCTGGCCCTGCAGACCAGAGAGCAGCACATCCGCAGAGACAAGGCCACCAGCAACATCTGTACCGCCCAGGTATCACTCCAATGAACACCCAATACACTGGACAAGATGGCTGCCGTTCATAGTCAGTTCACTGATGTTAAGTGAAGGGTCTGAATTGATCCGTTGTTTTCTTGTTGCGTCTTTTTCAGGCTCTTCTGGCCAATATGGCCGCCATGTATGGGGTTTACCACGGGCCCAAGGGTCTGAAGCACATCGCAGAGAGGACTCACAACGCTGCCCTCATACTGGCTGAAGGTAGATGCATAACCTTGAAACCTGACCTTGAGTGTGGCTCACCTCTCATCATGGCAAACAAGCCATTTTGTCAGAATGATAACATATTCATTTACCAGACAAGTGATTTTTATAAACACCGTCAGAATTAAGAATCAGAAGATCAAAGAACAGAATTGGCATATTTCTACTAATGGTATTTCGGTGTTCAATGTCAGGGAATACTCCCTATTCACCAGCCGAGGGCCCAAAATAATCTGCCAAGTATTTCCAGCGCTGTGTTTTTCATTTCTTTTTCTTCTCGCTTCGTCTTTGCGTCCTCCCTGAACCAGGTCTGCGGCGGGCGGGGCACAGGCTGCACAGCGACATGTTCTTCGACACGCTGAAGATCAACTGCAGCGTGGCGGCCAAGGACATCCTGGAGAGGGCGGTCCAGCGAGAGATCAACCTGCGGGTGTTCAGCGAGGGCGTGGTAAGGCGCAAACGTAGACCCACCCCCCCCCCCCCCCCCCCCCCCCCCCGCCCCCACCAACACGCTCCTGATGCTTGCTCTTCAGCTGTGTTGCCGCGGCGTTGACATGCATTTTTTTGGTTTTGTCGCAGCTGGGCGTGTCTCTGGATGAGACCGTGACCGAGAGGGATCTAGACGACCTGCTCTGGGTGTTCGGATGCGAATCGTCAGCTGTAAGTTTGACCCTCCACACCATAACAAGATCTCCCTAAAATGGTAGACATCCACCAAACAATATACTATATTTTAAATTAAGCTTGCTTAGGGAAGTCATGTGGCACAGTCGGTTAGGGTGTCGGGTCAGAAGGAAGGTCCCTAGTTTGAACCCTGGCTGTGCACTTCACCCTATTTGCCTCAGGGGAAATGTCCCTGTACTTGCTGTAAGTCACTCTGGATAAGAGCGTCTGCCTGAGGCAAGTAGGGTGAAGTGCCTTGCCCAAGGTCACAACGTCATGTAGCCACAGCCAGGAATTGAACTCACAACCTTCCAATCATGAGCCCAACGCTTTAAATGCTGATCCACCTGACTCTGTAAATGTAAAAGTAAGTTCATTGTGTGTGTGTGTGTGTAAGGATACGGATATCTCAGTGTTAGAGCATATTTTACATGGATCTAAACATTGTAGGTTTAATCGCCCAGTTGTTTGTAACTTGCATGGGATGAAAAGTATCTGCTGACTGCTTAAATCACATGACCTTACATTTGAACGGATATATTTACGTGTCCCGCTTTCCAGGAGCTGATTGCTGAGAAGATGGGAGAAAGGGTGAAGGGCATTCTGGGAAGTCCCTTCAAGAGGACCAGCAAGTACCTCTCGCACACCGTGTTCAACAGGTTCGTCCACGCCAAGCCACCCCCCTGTATCTAACAGAGATTTTCAGAGTCCGAAAGTGATCGTTCTAATTCTGTCCTGTTACAGCTATCACTCCGAGACCAACATCGTGCGCTATATGAAACGTCTGGAGAACAAGGACATCTCCCTGGTTCACAGCATGATCCCGCTGGTAAGGTTGACCCGCTGCAGATAACACGGCTAAAGGCTCCCTGCTCTGCCAGGCATCGACAGAGCCTGTGACATCGCATGTGGAACAGCCCATACATTTACATTTATTCATTTAGCAGACGCTTATATCCAGCTTCAAAGAGAGAGCTTTACAAAAGAGCATCGGTCACTGATCATAACAACAAGATGGTCCCCAAACATTGTGGGTCGTCAGATTATGAAACGCACAATTCAAATGGGTTCTATTTGGAAAATCATGACTCTTGTTTCTGTTCTGTTCAAGGGTTCATGCACCATGAAGCTGAACAGTTCTTCAGAGCTGATGGTGAGTTCACGATCTATTCGGACTTCATTTACATTGCATATAGTCCATCCACAGCCGTACCTTGGTAGGTAAACGCCCTTTGGCTTTCCCTCTTCTCAGCCCATCACCTGGAAGGAGTTTGCCAACGTGCACCCGTTCGTGCCCCTGGATCAGGCCGAAGGCTATCAGCAGCTCTTCAGGCAGCTGGAGAGGGACCTGTGCGAGATCACGGGCTACGACAGCATCTCCTTTCAACCCAACAGGCAAGACCCCCCCTCCCTCCCTCACCCACACTCCCACCCCTCAAGGTGTTGTCCTTCTGGTTGCTGATTGCTCGGAACATGTAGCAGTGCGGAAAGTTCCCGCTAGTTCCTCTGCTTGCCTGAACATCCCTATTAACTGTTGGCGGTGATAGGCTAATGAACAGTGAGCTATAGGAGCGCCACATTTATCTGGATTATTACCGTGCTTTATATTTATTTGTGAAGTCTGCAGACTGTAACGAATGTTACAATCCCTTGTAACAATGCTACATTTATCTAGCAGAAGCTTTTATCCAGAGCAACTTACAGCAAGTACAGGGACAATCCCCCTGAGGCAAGTAAGTTGAAGTGTCTTTCCCAAGGACACATGTTATGTCGACACAGCCATGGTTCGAACCAGGTACCCTCTGATTACTAGCTCGACTCCCTATTCGACTGCGCCCTTCACTCCCTGAGGAGTACTGTGCTAGCTGGCTAGCATAGGCTAGCTGAGACAGGACTTTGACTTAATACGCTGTGCTTTGTTTCCCCAGTGGTGCACAGGGGGAGTACGCAGGGCTGGCAGCCATCAAGGCCTATCTGAACTCCAAGGGAGAAACCCACCGAACAGTAAGTACGATCCTGCCGCTTAGAATAACGAAGGTAAACCCTTCCTAAACGCTCCAGTCAGCTGTTACTGGTCCAATCTGCTGCTATTCATAGTTCATATCTGCTGGAACGAGTTGTAAAACTGGCAATGATTGATATGTCAGACGGCAAAGGAGAACCTCATCCTTTGGGACCAGTGATGGTTTCTAGATATTGCCCTGGCAAAGTTTAACAGCGCCATCCCAGCGCTGCATGTCCATGGCTTGGGCACATTCAGAGATAGGAACACGATAGACAACAACAAAGATAAGATTGCTTGTTCAAATTGCTTCCCTGTTCTATCTTTTTATTATTATGTATCTAACTCCCTTATAAGCACATCTTGGATTGTTGCATGATCCATGGAAACAGCCAAGGTCCAAACTCCTGAGAGGTTGTGCAAATAGGATTGAAGTCACTGTGAGCTTTCTGAAGGCCATTTCATTTCAAGATTCCATATTTGGTGATTTTGTTTTGTAAAAATACTTTGGGAACAACAAGTGACAGTGGAAAGTGATAGCTGTGCAAACTTGACCGGGCATGATCTTTCCTCTGTGGAAACTCATCTCCCTAATAAGGTGTTAAATCCGTCAATAACTCGCAGTTTTCCCAGTTTCAACACCTGTTTGTTTTACCTGTGGTGTCCTGGCAATGGTTCTTTCTGGAAGATCTCAGTGGGAAGAACCATGGCAATGGTTGTCTGACACCAAGACAGTCCGCACGAGAAGAAATGATGATAAAACTTCAATATTCTTCTTTGTGTTCTGCTTTTGTTAGGTTTGTTTGATCCCCAAGTCTGCCCATGGCACCAACCCGGCCAGCGCCCAGATGGCGGGGATGAAGGTCCAGGTTGTTGAGGTGGACAAGGATGGAAACATCGACATCGCCCACCTCAAGGCTTTGGTAGGACGCTTTTCAACACAATCCACATCAAAAAGCAACAAACCTTTTTGATATGCAAGCACTCGATTGTCGTGAAAACAATCTTCTTCATTGTGATTCTGTTTAAAAAAGGATTCTGAACGTTCCACAGCCTCTTAATCTGTTCTGTGTTCCCCCTCTCTCAGGTGGACAAACACAAGGCCAATCTGGCGGCCATGATGGTGACGTACCCCTCCACCTTCGGCGTGTTTGAGGAGAGCATTAGTGATGTCTGTGACCTCATCCACCAGAACGGCGGGCAGGTCTACCTGGACGGTGCCAACATGAACGCCCAGGTGAGAAACCGAACGATTTCTTGTTCGTTCCTTGTCAACCACCTGATTATTAGATTAGGTATGATGGATCCTGGTGGAATTAAACACTTTGATTTTGGTGGATTGGATAGGCTTGTAAAAACATAACAACGTGCAAAATGATAGTCGCCCTCTTCATAAATTGCACCCAACAGCCCCCCCCCCTCCCCCAAGTGCAGCCTTTCAATGTCAATATAATCTATTTCCATCCATCTGTGGAAGCTGTAAAGTTGTCTTGCCGCACTACTGTCTAATCCGCGGCCCTTCTGTACCTCGGGAGGGCAGGAGGTCCGTGACCTTTGAGCTGCTGAAGTTTGACAATATGTAGATAACGGTCGTTACCTCAGACCTCCTTCCACCAATGGCAGACGGTCTGCCGTCCCCACCTCTACGTCCTCCTCCAGGGGGCTCGGTCTCTCCTCCTGGCTGATAGGAACCTTAGGTGTGTCTTGCCTGATACAAGGACTGTGGACCTTGGAAGGGAACTTTGTTTCATATTATTCACACTGGTCCTCCTGCAACATGCGTGACAAAATCATAGGAACACAGGGCGTTATGTGTCCAAAGTGGAGTTGTTAGAACATTATACATATACATTCATTTAGCAGATGCTTTTATCCAAAGCGACTTTGATACCAAGATCTGTTTATACTCTCGGCACTTAGCAAAACCTCAGCAAAAACTTAGCTAAATGTATTTGTGGCTTTAATACGCAAGATTACAGGCAAATCCTCATAAACTTGTTGAGGGGCAAGAAGCCACTGCACTCTGCACAAGCCACTTAAGCACATGACACCTTTAAACTTACCACTGTGATTTTGCACTACTGTGTATATACCTCTCCCCTTGTACTATACATATCCATTCTCCCCTATACTCGTACTCGTATAGTTATACGCCCCCCATCTGTACAGCTGGTGCCCTCTTTTTATTGTATTTTATCGTAATTTTTTTATTCTACTTTATCTTACTCTAATATATGTTCTATGTTTGCTCTTTCCTGCCATAGTAAATTATGCGTTTGATCTTGCATGGCGATTAAAACAGAATCTGATTCTAAATGTTGATCGTTTTTTTTCCTGGATGTCACCATGCGTTCCTCTGATTCCACTCTGCCCTCTACAGGTGGGTCTGTGTCGTCCGGGTGACTACGGCTCAGATGTATCTCACCTGAACCTCCACAAGACCTTCTGTATTCCTCATGGGGGCGGAGGACCGGGGATGGGTCCTATCGGGGTGTAAGTGTCCCCCCATCCTGACCCCTTAAGAGGCAGGGGATGGCGTTGTTGTGATCCAGACGTTTATCTTCACTGTCACAGTGGGACGTTATAATTATATAATAATAATAATAATAATACTCATTTAGCAGACACTTTTATCTAAAGCAACTTACATTAAGTACAGGGATTTTCCCTGAGGCAAGTGGGGTGAAGTGCCTTGCCCAAGGACACAACATCACATAACCACAGCTGGGGAACCTTCCGCTCATGAGGCCAACACCTTAACCCGCTGAGCCATCTGACTCCCGTGTTTTTCCTGTTATACGCATCCCAGAACATCAAACTCCCATCAAGCAGAATAGAAACATTCATCATGTGGTTCGTTTGCGTCATAGCGTTCGTTTTAATACTAGCATGCGATTGTGGATGTGTGTTCCCAGGAAGGAGCACTTGGCCCCGTTCCTTCCCAGCCACCCCGTGGTCACCATGCAGTCCGGGAACACCAGCAGGTCCCTGGGCACCATCAGTGCTGCCCCCTGGGGGTCCAGTGCTATCCTGCCCATCTCCTGGGCCTACATCAAGGTGAGCACAAGCAGGAGACCCCTCAAATGGTCTTCAGATAGGCGGCCAGTTCAGGAAGATGTTTTTCCCGCCTTTCTGTGAGAAGACTAAGAAGTCACTGGAAGGGAAAAGTTGTAACACTAAACCTAGTTATTCAAGGTTGACTGTGTTCAGGGTGGGGCTTTTGGATGGGTTTTAACGGGTGTTGGTGTTCCTGTTTAGATGATGGGATCGAAGGGTCTGGTTCACGCCACAGAAGTGGCCATCCTCAATGCCAACTACATGGCCAAGCGGCTGGAGAACCACTACAAGATCCTGTTCAAGGGCAGAGCAGGTCAGACCGCAGATCCGCATGCCTGATTCCACTCAGTTTATGTTTTTTTGTGTTTTTGGACGCTAATTTAGAGCTTAACACTCCTCAAATCAACTGATTTCCTTGTTCGGGTTCCTCAGGGTTTGTGGCTCACGAGTTCATTTTGGACGTGAGACCGTTTAAGAAGACCGCCAACATTGAAGCAGTGGACGTTGCCAAGAGGCTGCAGGATTACGGTGAGGTCACCGAACGGTTATCATGAACGCAGCATACATGACATATCATATCATCATCTCATCTTCTTTTAAGAAGCTTGTTGGTGCCGATAAATTGACTTTGTCTGGTTGCTTCGGTAGGAATGGTCCTGCCAAAGATTTTCCCCTCAGGGATTAATTAAGTATTCTGATTCTGATGTAGACTACCCATGAATCAGAATCTATTTTATTTGCTATGCAAGATATACAAACACAGAATTCACTTTGGCAGAATGGAGCAAACATAGAACATATATGGAACATAATAATAAAGTAACATAATAATAAATTATGTATGAATGTACATAGAGTAGGATTTCCTGAATGTCCGCTAGTTCGCAAACCAGTCAACACAAAATATTTTGGTAGTGTAGCGACTAACTTGTTGTTCTAACATAAACTAATACCACCGCCCCCCACCCCCAGGCTTCCACGCCCCCACCATGTCGTGGCCGGTAGCCGGAACCCTGATGATCGAGCCCACGGAGTCGGAGGACAAGGCTGAGATGGACCGCTTCTGCGACGCCCTCATGGCCATCAGACAGGAAATAGCCGACATCGAAGAGGGCAGGATGGACTCGCGTATCAACCCCCTTAAGGTACCACACAGGCCTGGCTGGGGCGGGCATCTTTGTGTACAGGCCATAAACTCAGTAGGCTGTTGATATCAGTCATCCTGTTTAAAATCCTGCAGTAGGAAAGCGGCCATGGAAACTGCCATCTAAGTGTGTGTGTGTGTGTGTGTGTGTGTACACACGTCCACAGATGGCCCCTCACTCTCTGGCCTGCATCTCCTCCTCCACCTGGGACAGACCGTACTCCAGGGAATTTGCTGCCTTTCCATTGGTGAGTGGATTTGAATCACTGGCACAAACACACAACACGTACACACACACACGCACCAGTGTTACCAACTTCACACAGGCACAAATCTTCCACTCACAATTTCAGATGGGATCTTAGACTTTTAGTCTTTCCATCATTTTAATGTGATGTTGGATTTAATTTCACATATGTACAGCCATGTTGGATGAATAACCTCTTCCTTCCCTTCTAAGCCCTTCGTGAGGCCGGAGACCAAGTTCTGGCCCAGCATCTCCAGGATCGATGACATCTACGGGGACCAGCACCTGGTGTGCACCTGTCCTCCCATGGACGTGTACGAGTCCCCCTACGAAGAGAAGAGGGCGTCTTCATGACCCCGAGGCCCACCGCAGGTGTGACCCCCTCCCCCTAGCCCTGAGGGACCACCCCCCAGTCCCCACAAGGCATGAGCCCCCCTGACCTTGAGGACCCCCCCCCCCCACACACACACACACACACCTACATTCCACATGCTTCCAAAATTGCATAAACCCAATGACTGGTCCATGGATCGTACATGATGAGGAAAAATAGGCAACTTTTTATTTCCTTTCATTGTGTTTCTCGGTGCCTCCATTTTAAATGTTGTACAAATAGTTCCCTCTCTCAACTCTCAACTCTTAAGACATCGGATAAAATAGCTGCCACTAGATTTTATGTTATTATATATTAATTTGTGTATTTCTTTTTTACACTTTGCCTGTGTAATAGCTCTAGCCTTTAATGTTAAGATATTTTATGAAAATATTGTTTTCTAATCTTAGTGATTTGTTATCAATTTCTTGTAGAAAAATAGATGTATTAAACGTTGTCTGGATCTAGACTTGTGTTGTGTTTCATTGTAGTGCAGCTCACTTCACCATACAAAACCAATACCATACTGATACCGAATTAACTTCCTCTTAGATATAATTATTGTTATTTGTGTTATTAATAATAAAACACTCACGAGTTTATTTGCTAAATCCATAGTTACAGAGTTTGCCACACGATTTAAATTTTACATTTTAAGCCTAATGAGGAACGTACTTTTAGTGTTTCTTTTACAATGCTGCCACCTAGTGGAATCTGATGGAAGGCTCTCACAAACCAGACCAATGCTTGCTTGATAAAAGTAATGAAACCTGTATTACAGTTTTATTTTAGGTGAGTGGTTTGGACATTAAATGATCCTATCATAAACTGTCAGGCATTTCCAGATGAAGTTATGACATAAAAGAAAGAATTAGTGTCTAAGATTAAGTCTTGTGACTTGTCTTTTACCAGTACTTTATTCTTCAACTAATTGGCCTTTAAATAAGGCTTAGCACTACTCAAGGTGTGTTTCAGTAAGCCTACTTCAAAAACAATGATAAAAGCCATGAGAAATTAATCCATTTCGTAGCATGGCTAATACCGCAAACCCATCTTAAAAAATCAGTTTGAAATGGCTTCTCTGACTTCAGAAGAATGTCTGACTGTCCCTTAACCTTAAGACTTCCAGCCTGGTAGAATTGCATAAGACACAGGCTATAATTATCCCTAGGTATGCCTCCCCCTCTGGTATAGTAACGAACTCTTACCGGGTTGACAGACTGCCAAACTGACCACACACACTCTAAAGACAGCTAAAAGTTGAACACTGCCACAAAAGACAGTTTAACCATGCCATATATGATGCCATGGACCATTTATTATTATATGATAGACATTTACAATAGAGTAGACGGTAGATCAAATATTTAAATGCGTTGACATTAAAAAACGATTGTACTGTACTATTATTCTCCTCCTAAGAACATCCATCAGCTATTAAATGTTTTAACTTTCATCGGAATAAAAAACAAAGGCAACTGAAAAAAAATAAAAAACATTTCGTAACAGACGATAAAATAAGACTATTTGAAAGGCATGGATGTGTAGAACAGCAGAAATGTTTTTAGTTAACCACATCTTCATCCAGAGCCTCAAGGCTCTCATAGCTGCTTGATACAGTAATACTGGATTTTTTGCGTTTCAGTTTTACTGGATATTTTTCAAGGTTTTGAAAAACATTCAGTTAGTCAAGATGTGTCATGATTGATGGTGATGAATAAGCAGTTGATTGCATGCCCCCTGAGATAATGTGACGTTTCCATGACAATACGGTTTTGTTTCAATAAGGTTCACCAGCGCTCTCATCGTAGGCAAATCATACAAAGAAACACAACACAAAATGTATATGATAGTCCCTCCGAAATAATTTTGTCAGTTCCTCGGCAAAGGGATTTATAAAAATGGATTGTGTACGTGCATCAATACCTGCCGGAATGTTCCTTGGCACAGTGATCCGTTGCCCGCACTCTCCTGCTACGCAAGCTCTGAAAGCCTCCAAAAACCCAAAGTCAGGTGTTTAAAACAAGGAGGGGTGGGGGGGTCATGCGATATCGTCCGACGTAAGGTTGCCCTTCAGAATCTCCCCTGACTCCTCCCCTGCGCTCGTCACGGGGTCCGAGGTGGTGGGCTCTTGGCCATCGCCGGAGGCGCCTTTTTTCCTCACGAGATGGTCGACGAGCGCCACGAAACCCGCCGACACGATGAGGCACACGCCAGACAAGTAGAAGCTGACGTCGAAGCTGTTCGTCCAATCCACCAGCCAACCTACGTCAAGAGGGGGAACGTCAGACGCAACAGTGGCTCTGGGAGGAAAACAAGCCTTCACCACTGTTGACTGATTCACATTTTTACATTTACATTGAGTCATTTAGCAAACGCTCTTATCCAGAACCTGAGGTAAGTAGGGTGAAGTGCCTTGCCCAAGGACACAACGTCAAGTGGCCTTTGCTGGGACTCAAACTCACAACCTTCCAATCGCTAATGTGAACCCCCTAAGCACCCCGCCACCTGACTCCCCCAGAGAGAGAGATTTGAGGAACCGCAACATCAGCTACACAACCATCCACCGAGAGACAGACAGACAAACACAACACGGAGATGGAAACATCCTCACCTGCAGCTGGTGGCCCAACAAACCCTCCTATGCTCCTGAAGAGCATGAAGAGCCCCAGGCCGCTGTCCAGGCTCGCCAGCCCCACGATGTCCACGATGGCCGTCACGTGGATGGACGCCACGCCTCCGTAAAAAAAGCCGTACAGCGAGGAGAACACCAGCAGGCTCCAGTAGTTTGGACCGATGGGCAACAGCAGCAGCACGACGCCCAGCAGCGTCGCCACCATGGTGACCAGCTGAAGATTCCGGATCAGCCTCAAGTTAGCCAGCCAACCGCAGGCCAGGCGACCGCCCAGGTCCGCCAGGGCTATGACGGAGAGGATGGACACCGCCCAGTACTGGCCAAACCCCAGACTGTTAGAGTAAGGCACCAGGAACAGGGGAGGGATGAAGAATCCGGCCGCTGCGAATATGGCAAACAGGATGTACAGTACGAGCTCAGGCTTCCTGAGCAGAGACCAATCGAATCGGGGCTCCTTCTTCTTCGGTGGAGCTCCAGGCGTCTCGGCAGCGTTTAGCCTGAGGGTCCGGGGGGGCTTGTGGGAGTCCAGGGGCCTCATCACAGCCCCACAGACACAGAGGTTGAGCTGAAGGCCCCCGAGGACGAGCAGCGCCCCCTGCCAGGTGTAGGCGTCGATCAGCCACTGGATGAAGGGGCTGAATATCATGGCGAAGAAGCACTCGCCGGCGCTAGCGATGGCGTAGGCGATGGGACGCCAGCGCAGGAAGTAGTGGCTCACCATGCTGTTGGCTGGCGTCCAGCAGAAAGAGAGACCCAACCCTGGGGAGGGGGGTGGGGGAGATGGAGACCCATTTATGTCCATGTACATTTACATGCATTCATTTAGCAGAGGCTTTTATCCAAAGCGACTTCCAAGAGAGAGCTTTACAAAAGAGCATCGGTGACTGATCATAATGAGATAGTAGATAGAGATTGCGGATAGATTATGAAAGCATACGTTGCGGGAAACCAAACAAGTGCCAAAGGGAAGAACCACAAGAGCATTCAGATGAAATTGTAGGCTACACTGTGTCATGTTTCGTTAGTGCTAGTCAGATTTCTCCAGACAGATCCCTGTCGGATCCCCAGATCCATTAAAATTTAAGTGAGTCACATTTACATTTAGTAGACGCTCTTATCCAGAGTGACTTACAGCAAGTACAGGGACATTTCCCCCTGAGGCAAGTAGGGTGAAGTGCCTTGCTCAAGGACACAATATCATGTAGCAACAGCCGGGAATCGACCGTTCGATCAGGACCCCAACGCCTTAACCACTGAGCAACTCGACTCCCTTGTCATGTGACTCAGCGAACAATATTTCTGCATGCAAAATATTGTGATCAGTGACCTCAATCTGGAGTTAAATGCTCTACCACTGAGCTCTACCAAGCCAGCTGCCCCCTTTTTAACAGCCCTCATATCCACCCCCATCCCACCCCCCCCCCACCCCCCTTGTCATGAAGTGTTGATTGTTTGGGTGTGTGAGGTTTTCCATGAAAAGGTTAATTTCCCTTCTAAAAAGGCTCAGTGATCTGAATATCTTGTGTGATTAACTAACAGCAATCCCATATATTTACATTGAATCATTTTTTTAGCAGACACCTTATTTGTCATTCCGGTTCCTTCTTACCTTGCAAAAAGCCAATGCCGAGGAACAGCTCTGCCAGGCTGGTGCTAAGAGAGGCCAGCAACATGCCTGAGAAGATGAGCAGCCCTCCCAGTATGATGATCCACCTGTGGCCGAACCGGAGACTCAGAGCGCTGGCCAGAGGGGCTGGAGAGGGAACGAAGAAACTGACATTCAGTCATGATTTAAGAAGAAACGGATGATTCGGATACGGATGTGTGCTGTGTGAGTGGAGCGGGACATGGGGTGTGTGTGCTCATTGTAGACCATCTAGACCGGGGGTGTTCAAATCCTGGTCTTCGAGGGGCCACTGTCCTGACTGTTTTAGATGTTTTCCCTGCTCCAGCACACTTGACTAATGAATGGGTCGTTATCAAACTCTGTGAAAAGGCTTAGTGATCATTCATTAGAACAGGGGTGTCAAACTCCATTCCTCGAGGGCCGCTGTCCTGACGGTTTTAGATGTTTCCCTGCTCCAGCACACCTGATTCTAATGAAGGGTTGTTATCAAGCTCTGTGGAGGTGTGCTGGAGCAGGGAAACGTCTAAAACTGTCGGGACAGTGTCTCTCGAGGACTAGGATTGGACATCCCTGACATAGACATTTCCATACAAGACATTATATGTGTATTAGACTGGACTGTGTCAGTTTCACCACCCATACACCTTACCTCCAAGGTGGAACATGGCTATAGAGGTGGAGTTGATCCACGAAAACGTGCTGGCGAGGATCCCAAAGTGCGTTTGGATATCCATGAAAAACAGCCCAAAGTTCTTGGACACGGCGATCGTCAGGCCCATGACGAAGAAGGCAGAGGTAACCACCACCCAGCCGTAGCCCCCATCCGGGGGAAGGGGGCCGCTGGACTTCCTATTCTGCATCAGGACCAGGCTGCAAGGAAAGAGAATGAATTGGAGGGGAGGATTTGGGGGAGGACTGCTTTAAGAAACTCTAACGCGAGTCTGTCTGAAGGACCAAATACAGTGTCACACATATTCCGCAACCGTTTAGGATGGGAATAAGACCAGCACACTGAGGAACAGCTTCCCCCCCCCCCCCCCCCCCCCCATAGAACCCCCGCCACCCTATATAATTGCTGTTGTTATCTTGCACTATCTGTTAATTTTGTATCATCTGCATCATTTCAGTTGTTATTCTGCTATTTGCACTATCTATTCATTTTGCACATCTGCACATTGCATCATTTGCACTAACTGTACATACATGCAACTCTGTAAATGATGTTAAATACTGTAGTTATCTTGTACAATACAGCTGTACGTTTGTCTTAAATCACTTTATTCTGTACATACTCTATCTATTCTGATTATACTGTACATACTGTGTATATTCTGAGTACACAATTACAATTATATTCTGTTGTAATAACTGTTTTGCACTTCTGGTTGGATGCTAACTGTATTTCGTTACCCCGTACTTGTACCTGTGTAATTACATAAAAATTGAATCTGATATAATCTAATAATTATATCAAATGTCAAGTGATTCCAAAACGCGGCAGTACATTTCTGTTCTGCCTTGGTGAAGTTTTTTTCTCTTCGCTACGGACATATCACTTCGTGTAATTGAATGAAGTTCAGATTAATATCATTTTTAAGTGCCGATCGCTGATCACTCACGATTTACGGTCCAATGTCTTCACTCCATCCGATCGTTGATCTTGGCGGTTGCGGGTTTCAAGGTGGACCTTTTCCGCTTTCCTGGGTCAGACTAAACTCCCTTGGTCCATGTACTGTAGTTTATAAATCGCGGATAGGCTCCGCTCCCACCCCGCGGTTGTAGACAGACTTCACAGGTCAAGCTTGGAAGAGATCCGCTACATGAATTCATGACCTGAAGGTGTCAACAAATGTTTCGGCGCAAAGTGACCGGCCATGGTTGTGTCACGATACGCCTTGTTGCCCGAAAACATTGTAATCTGATAGTCCTCGCATGGTTCGCTGCGTTCTTTGATGAAAAAGGGTCAAATGATTAGTAGACATTTGCCATTAGGCATTGTCAAACTTAACACTTTAACATTGTGAAACGTATTTTTTGTTCAGTTTATACTACTGTTCAATAAATCATCCATTCCGATATAATTCTTGAATCTATGTACGTATTTATCTGATATTTGGAGCCTGGACACTCCTTGGCAATACATACAACTCCAGAGTGACTGGTTTTTCTCTCTCCCTCTCTCCCCCCCCCCTCTCTCTCTCTCCCCCCCCCCCCTCTCTCTCTCTCTCTCTCTCCCTCTCCCCCCCTCTCCCTCTCTCTCTCCCTCCCCCCTCTCTCTCTCTCTCTCTCCCCCCCTCTCTCTCTCTCCCTCTCCCCCCCCTCTCTCTCTCCCCCCCCCTCTCCCTCTCTCTCTCCCTCTCTCTCTCTCTACCCTCTCCCCCTCCCCCACACTCCAAGGATATTAATATGACCTGGGTCTGGCCCCCAGGGTCCTTTCACACAGAGGCTGTCTTCAAGTTACAGTCACCTATACTCACCAATACTCAAGTACTGTACTGTAAATTTTTTAAATATGTGTAGAAAGCCACTCCATCACACAGCATTCGTAGACATTTTGTTTATAATTCTGCCGCCATTTCATTCACAATGCAAAAAAAACCCTAAACAATAAGGTATTCTTAATTATCTGTGTATGTACTTCATTTACACTGAGTGCGTTTCAGCAATTCAAATATAGACTTGAATGTTTATTTTATAAAATTATAAAATCTTCTTAAAATATGTACACAAATATGTATTTATATACAACAACAAAAAAAGGGTTAAAACCAAAGTCTTTCAGATTAATCAATCCATCATCCTTTCATTCTTCAGATAGGGGGAGAAAAAGTTGATGAAAGCTAGCCCGGCTAGCTCAGTTTACGAGAGGGACAAACTAATCACTCACACACACTCACATACATACATACCCAAATACACACACACACAAACAGGGCCAGACTTTTCTGGAGCGGAATTTGTCATGTCAGGGCAAAAAGTGCCATCATCCTTTTAAAACGCACAGAGTAAAACATTTAAAAAGTGATTCGAAGCTCGAGAGACGCCATCCGATTCTCCTCACGTGACTAGAACATCGTTAACGTCGTGTTCAAAAGGAGCTCAAAATTCTCATCCCCCAATGCTCCGGGTACTCCTGCTCTGATTCGGCAAACTCAGGCCCCGGCCTTGTGTTTTGGGGATCGCAACTGTCGAAGAAACGAGACCTTTCCTGATTCGAGTCTCTAGATACGAGATAAGTGTTTCTCAGTTGAATCTCCTTTGCCACGCAATGGCACACTGCAGAGAGCCCACGACGGAGGCGTTGTCCCTTTGTCTTCGACAGGACACCCCGCTTGGCAGCCGAGTGAATGCAGAAGCGAGTCTCTTGGTGCAGAGAAGGCTGGGGTGGGGGGTGGGGTGGGGCACTTAGGGTGGTTCTCTACGTCTCCTTGCTGTCCCAGTACAGGTCGACGCGCAGGGCCAGCTCCTTGAAGGACGGCCGCGAGCAAGGGTCGCTGTCCCAGCATTCCTGCATCATCTCGTGGATCTGAGAGAGAGAGGGAGGGAGGGGCGGGGAGAGAGAGAGAGAGAGAGAGAGAGAGATAGAGAGAGAGAGAGAGAGAAAGAAAGGGGGGCGGAGAGAGAGAGAGACAGAGAGGGGGGGTGGAAAGAGGTAGAGAGACAGAGAGAGGTAATAAGAGACAGAGTTTGACCTGTCAGTTGACTGAATTGTCCATTATACTCAAACTGGGTACATTCAATTAATCCAAACTGTGTCGTAATGATGACGACCTCAGCCCTCCCTCGGCCCTCAGCCCTTGTCCCTCAGCCCGACCTCAGCCTTCCCTCGGCCCTCAGCCCTTAGACCTCAGACCTCCCTCGGCCCTCAGCCCTTAGACCTCAGACCTCCCTCGGCCCTCAGCCCTTAGACCTCAGACCTCCCTCGACAATTAACATTTCTTGAACAAGAGGTCTCCTACATTCTGTAAGAGCCATTTGCTCTGATGAGTGACGAGGCTCTTTTGTGAAGATCTGCTGATTGAATAATGTAAATGTTGCTTTTGTCAGGAGGGGGGGTTGTGATCCTCCTCCCAACCAGACAATACAACATTTTGGTCAGATACCTTCTGAAGCATTTAACTTGGAGATGTGAAGTCTGCAGATAATGTGGATTCAACTTACTCTATTGTCTTTGGAGATTTAACCAATCAGAGAACAGACATGGGACAAACTGCATGTCTGTGATAGACCAACGACTTCTGAGACTATAAAATGGTCTGTTGAAAGTATGTTTGGGGGTTCAGGGCGATCAGCTGCGTAGTGCTGGTGGTCCCTGGACCTCTCCAAGGTTTTGGAGATGTAAACCAGGGTTCCATGCTAGAATGCTAGCTGGAACCGTATGGTATTGTCTTTGTGTAACTTTCATGTGTTTGTGCATTGTGTGTGAACGTGTGTAACGTTGCTTCAATATTCCTAATACGTTTTCCTGTTTTGCTACTTGTAATAAACATTAACAAGTTACTTCACCCAACTTAAGTTGAGCGGATTGATTCTCAGAAAACTCCCACCACACCTCCCTCGGCCCTCAGCCCTTGTCTCTCAGCCCTTGTCCCTCAGCCCTTGTCCCTCAGTGCTTGTCCCTCAGCCCTTGTCCCTCAGCCCTTGTCCCTCAGCCCTTGTCCCTTGTCCCTCAGCCCTTGTCCCTTGTCCCTAAGCCCTCAGCCCTTGTCCCTCAGCCCTCGTCCCTCAGTCCTCATCCCTCCGCCCTCACCTCTGGTGGACACTGTAGAGGCTGAGGCAGCCGGCTGCCTGACTTGAGGAGCTCTATGAGATGGTAGACGATCAGCTGACCCTGCTTGTCGTTACCCATCATGCCCATGAACATCTGTGGAGACAGAGAGGGTGAGGACAGGGGAGAGAGAGGGATGTCAGGCGAGGAAAGGTTTCATTGTGTCAGGAACAGGGGATCGAAATATGGTCGGCCACTCCGGCCTTTCCCAGCGGGCTGAGGGTTAGACGCATAACGCAAGCAAAAAACGAAGAAGTATTCCTTTCTGGAACATTGACTCCGCTGATAACGTCTGTTTGATCTGTTTCAGGAGTACTTTACAGAAGTGAAAAAGTAAGCATAAAAGGCCGAAATACGTTTGTTCTTGAACATACTGTCCTGAACCTGTTTTATACAGTAGAGGGAGGAGAGAGAGCAAGAGAAAGAGAGGGCGAGAGAGAGAGAGAGAGAGACACTGTGGAAGACATTTGATTTCCAGTGTACTTACATTAATCACTAATCAATAGAACTAGTCAATGGATACTAGTTGGTATGTGTCTCATGTGAGCTTGCTATTAATAAGAAGTAGATTGTGATTTATGTGTCAGGGTTAATAAAGGTTTGGGGTCAGGAGAAAGAGAGCGCCAACTATGATCTCTAGTCAGAGAGTGGTCGCGAGTTGGGAGCAGCGAATCTCTTTCTCTGTAGACTTTTGTAATGTCCTTACCCCGGCTGTGGCTGTGCGATGTTGTGTCCTTGGGCAAAGGCTACAGAGAGCGACTGTCACTATCCAAGTTGTCTAAAAAATAAAAAATAAACGATCCAAAGCGAGTACTTACAGGGACATTCTCCCTGAGGCAAGTAGGGTGAAGTGCCTTTGCCCAAGGACACAACATCGCACAGCCACAGCCGGGGTTCAAACTCACAACCTTCCGCTCATAACGCCTTAAACCGCTGAGCCATCTGACTCCCCTCGTCATCAACACTTACCGCAGGTGGGCTGAGGTTTTTGTCGCTGTGGGTGAACAGTTCGTACAGCACCACTCCGAAGCTCCAGATATCCGACGCCACGGAGAACTTGCTCTCCGTCAGGGACTCGGGGGCATACCTGCACACGGGGGGGGCCCACAAACAAGTCTTCAGTCAAACGAAACCCAGGATGGCTCACTTCTCTCACCACCACCCCCCTACCTCCCACATACTAAAATAAATAATAACGAAATAAATACTCATTTAGCAGACCATTTATCCAAAGCGACTTACAGTAATTACAGGGACATTCTCCCTGAGGCAAGTAGGGTGAAGTGCCTTGCCCAAGAACACAACATCACATAGCCACAGCCGGGGTTCGAACTCACAACCTTCCGATCATGAGGCCAACGCCTTAACCCACTGAGCCATCTGACTCCCACATACTGCGACTAACTGACCCCTGAAAACAGAATAACGATTGAGGAACGATTCACACCAGAATATGGGGCTTTCTCCAGGCTCCTTGACCATGTAATACTCTTTGTCCTGTGGCAAGATTTTGGTGAGGCCAAAATCTCCGATCTTCACCCTCAGTTCACTCTCCACTAAGATGTTCCGTGTCGCCAGATCTCTGTGGATGTATCTCTTGTTGGCAAGGTACTCCATGCCCTAAACACACACACACACACACACACACACAAAGAGACACGGTCGTTCATATGCATCAACCTCAAAGACCAGTGACCTAACGTTGACCAGCGACGTACAAAAACCTGAGGACTTTCATTAAAACGCCGACCACTAACAGTAACAGACTTGACAGACAAAAATCCCCCCATGAAATGACCTGGAAAAGCTTGACTAAGGTGCTGTTGGAGATGAAGGCTTAAATGTAGTCATTTAGCGGACGCTCTAATCCAGAGCAATTTACAGCAAGTACAAGGAAATTCCCCCTGAGGCAAGTAGGATGAAGTGCCTTGCCCAAGGACACAACGTCACGTTAGCGCAGCCAGGGTTGGAACCAGGAACCTTCTGATTACTAGCCCGACACCCTCACCGCTCAGTCACCTGACTCCCAAACGAAGGGTTGAAGGCTTGAAGAGTACCTTGCAGATCTGGGAGGTGTAGTGCACTAGCTTCTTCTGGTCGATCCTCTCCTTGTTCTTGATGAGGTAATCGCGGAGGCTACCGTAAGGCAGGTACTCCATGATGAGTCGCAGGTTCCTCCGGCCTGCAGGACGCATCCGACAAGAAGGAACGTTACGTTTCAAATCTTTGCTTCGTTCCTCAAGACCAGGGGTGGCCAACCCTGGTCCTTGCGATCCACAGTCCTGAAGGTTTTAGATGTTTCCCTGCTCCAGCACACTTGATTCAAATGAAAGTTCATTATCCAGGCTTCCACATAAGCTTGATAACAACCCATTCATTAGAAACAGGTGTGCTGGAGCAGGAAAACATCTAAAACCTTCAGGACACCCATGATCTAAAACAGGGGTGCACACACTTTTTCAGCATGAGAGCTACTTGCAAAATGACAGAGTCAAAGTGATCTACCTACTATAAAATTGCGCAACATATAATTATTCAGAAATATATAGAGAATTCTTTATAAGAACCATATATGTTAGTATACCTTGCAACATTGTGTGAACCCATATTGCTTGTTACAACCCCAACACAAAATAAGGAAATCAGCTTACAAATCAATAACGTTGATAAAAAAAACAAAAAAACAACACAGGGATAAATGAGGACTGCCAGTGGCACCAAATGAAATAAATAAATAATAACCCACCCCCCCATGACAGGTGCTAAGCACCCATAAATACAGTGGGTGGTGCTCACTCTAACCTAGGGTTGTAACAACAGGTAAACATACGTGACGTTAGATGCCAAGCCTCACTCAAGGCTGACTCGCATAAATAAGTGGAGCCAAATAATACAGTCAAGGATGTTGCACATTTCCTTATATTGGAGTACTTTTCCTCTGTGAGTAAGCTCCAGAATTGTCCATGAGCTCTGGCATTCAGCTCAATGTCAGCTTGTAGTGTCAAAATATCATTCTCCACTCCAGAAGAGTTCAGGTGAAACAGTGTTGCAATTCTTGATGCGAGTGAAACAACGTCAGCATCTTCCCGAAAAGGGTAGCACGTGAATGTAAGTCTTGTTAAACTAGATTTTATATATATTTCAATAAATCTGTAAAAAAAAAAAAAAGAAAAAAAAAGGGTGTTTACTTTTTAATGCCATGCGATCTACCAGTAGTACCTTCACGATCGACTGGTAGATCGCGATCGACGTATTGAGCACCCCTGATCTAAAACCTTCAGGATGGTGGCTCTCGAGGACCAGTGTTGGCCACCCCTGCTCAACACGCTCTTATCCAAAGCAAGGTACAAATGGCGCGTATGGCCAGTACAGCGGAGAAACGAGGACCAGATGAGCAGAGCTCTGCGGTATTTAGGAGGTTGGAGTCGGAGAGCGAGGGGATGGAGTCGTGGAGAACCATGGTTCAACGTTCCACCGTTACGGAACCGTAAAAAAAGAATGGTCCGGACAAAACGGGGTCCGGACAGGGATTGGGCGATACAATTACAACACCAAAAACTAGCGTTTCCGGAAGCCATGGTGCCCCCGACGTACCTGCGCTGTAGCAGACGCCTTTGTACTTGACGATGTTCTCGTGCTGGAGGGACTTGAGGATCTCGATCTCCCGCTCAAAGTCCCGCATGTGCTCGGCGGAGCTGTGCTGAAGCTTCTTCACGGCCACCACGTCCCCCGTGCTGTCCTGCAGGGGGTCGTAGCGACACATCTCCACGCTGCCAAAGTTCCCCTTGAACAAGAGGCAAACACCGTTTTAGGAGAGGGGCTGGGCAAATGCAAAAGCTGGAGAGGCGAAGCTCCCGTAGACTTGCATTGAAAATGGACTTAGGCTCTGGAGCCTTAGCTCCATTGACTTCAATGCAAGCTGGACTTAGTTTTTGGACACTGGAGAGCCGAAGCTGTTTTAGATGTTTTAGATGTTTCCTAAAACATGTTTCCTGTGCGGAAAACAGCTTCGGCTCTCCAGTGTCCAAAAACTAAGCCTTAGCTCCATTGACTTCAATGCAAGCTGGACTTAGTTTTTGGACACTGGAGAGCCGAAGCTGTTTTAGATGTTTTAGATGTTTCCCTACGCTACCTAACCCGATTCTAGAGTCATTATCAGGCTTCCACAGACCTTGAGCAGGGAAACATTTAAAACTGTGCGGACAGTTGCCCTCGGGGTCCACAATTGGACACCCCTGATCTGTCTAAACAACAAGAACTCACATCCGTATTTCGCTGGGATAATGCTAATAATAATAGTAATAATAATGATAATATTAAGAAATGTTTGCAGGTGTTTAGAAAAGACGGATTAACTGTGGAGACGGACGTTCAGTTTAAGATTTTTTACTTGAAGGGTTCGGTCTGGTTAAGGTCGGCGATTTCGAGATTCCTCTCACCTTGCCCAACTGCTGGAGGAAGATGAGATGTCTCTCTTCGAACTGGGCCGGCTCCCCGTTCTCGAAGGCCCCGGACAACAAGGAGGAGGCTCCTGTTCTGTTGGGCAGGATGTCGCTCTCCACTATCAGCTCATAGTCTGGGGTGGGGGGGAGGGTGGATGTAGAGACACCAGTCAAACGTCTTGTTTTAAAAGGAATTATAAACACGATGCTAGTTCATACCAACACAAAAATACCTTTACGTGCACATGCTTGCATACCACATTACGCACACCCGTTTGAAGATTTCCCCCCTTTAAGAAAGTCTTGTTATTAAAGACGCAAGATCTCTGCAGATCTTGTCGATGTTCTACACCGTGCTGATGCAAATACCACGTTTGCAATCCCAGATCTGCCCATTTTCTTTCAGGGTTGGGCCAAACCCTGGTCTGGCTCCAGAAAAAGCACAGACAGCACATCGTACACAAGCGCTCCAGATCCGGTGTAAGGATCGAGCGCAGCCTTTATGGTAACATAACCCTGCTAAGCGGGACTGACCCGGGGTAAACAGGCCGTTGAGGTCGCGGATGACGGCTCGGAAGGTGGGACGGAAAGAAGGCTCGTAGTCCATGCAGCTGTTGATGAGGTTGGCCAGCTCGGTCCACTTGGGGGCCGGTAGCTGGTGGTGGTCCTGGTAAAACAGCTTCTTCTGCACCGGAGAATCAAGGAGTTAGAGAGGTGAGGATTCGAACCTGGAACTATCCTGCGGTCAAATGCTCTAACCACCGAGCCTCCACCTCTCGTGTAGAAGAAGTTTCGGGAGGTAGTCATCTGGACAATGTTTTTCGAATAGTCTTTCTATGTTATTTGTACTTCCATGTTATTTGTATCATTTGTATTAGTTGTTTATCTGTATCATATCTGTAGTGTATTTGACATTATTTTACATTCATTTTTTATTAGTATGCCACATATATGTTCTATGTTTGCTCATTTCTGCCACAGTGTTGTTTGTGTCTATGTTTGTTAATCTTGCATAGCGAATAAACCCCATTCTAATTCTGATTCTATTAAACAGAAGTCATTCTCAATAACCGGATGATTGAGAATGACTTTCGAATGGAGGTCGAAACATCTCGATTTTGAACATTTCTGGTGTCCAGATGACTACCTCCAAAACGTTTGCTTCGGTGGAACACTTCTGGACGAATGAGGGTCGACACCGAGCCTCCCCCCCCCCCCTCACCTTGGCGTTGTCCAGCGTGCCCAGGGGCCTCTCCCCCCCGCTGCAGATCTCCCACAGCGTTGTGCCGTAGCTCCACTTATCGGCCGCCAGGCTCAGAGAGCCGGGGTCCTCGATGCACTCTGGCGCCACCCAGGGGATCCGCTCCATCAGGACTGGAAGACAGGGGAGACGGGTGAGCAGGGCGATTGGGGGAGCCTCCCCTGCTGGGAGGACGAAGAACCTGTCGCCCCCTTGTGGCTCGGTGGAGTTAACACACCATGGAGGGAAGGCTAAGTGGCTAGGACGACTGATAGATGGACTGATGGATGGATTGATAGATGGATAGATGGATGGATGGATGGATAGAGCTTCATTCACGGGGAGTCAGGTGAGCGGAATCGGGCTAGTTGTCTGAATGTTGCCGTTTCCCGGCTGTGTCAAGTTGACGTTGTGTCCTTGGGCAAGGCACTTCACCCTACTTACCTCAGAGGGGGTGGGGGGGGGATGTCTCTGTACTAGCTGTAAGTCACTCTGGAAGAGAGTGTCTGCTAAAGGGTATATGTGAACTGGTGAGGAATCGAAGAAGGTGGGGTGAATGAAAAGGGGGGGGGGGGGCAGCGTTACTCACTCTCTTTAGGCAGGACGGTGATGCTGATGCCCGGGTCGCTGAGTTTGATGAAGGGGGGATTCCCCGTTTTCTGGTCCTCTTCCCGGATGAGGAGGACGTTCTTAAGGCAGACGTTGCCGTGGGCGATGTTCTTATCCTCCTGCAGAGGGGGGGGGGGGGGGCGGGGACAGGAACCAGACCGTGAACGGAGACGCCCTGGAAAGACCCGGTCAGCCAGACTCCGAACAAAAGCTCTGATACATCGACAACCAGCACGTCATTGCTTTGATTCACGTGTTGTTCGTGACGACAATCAATTCCATTCGGTGGTTTTAAATCCAAATCCGAATTTGCATTTAATGGCCATGCCAGACACACAAACACGGAATTTACTACTGCAGGAAAGAGCAAACATGGAACATATGTTACATAGTAAGAGTATGATAAAATAGAATAAAGATAAAATACAAAACATAAAACACAAATAAGATAAATGTGGGCACTAGCAAGAAGTACCAGGAAGTTCATTGCCCAGGCCAGCTGTTTGGCCACTTCAAGTTTCCACTGGATATTGACAGAGTTCTTATTCTTCTTCAGGTAAATATCCAAAGACCCAAACTTCACAAACTCCTGCACCATGATATCTGAAAAAGGATTGAGCCACATTCACAAGTCAGACCTGGAGCTGTTGTTGAGTGAATTTAAATAAATTAATTCCACCACAGCACCACAATTGTCTACAGCACTCACTCTCCTCCCCGCACACACACATTCCGTAGTTTAGAACCAGGTGTTTGTGCGACAGCTGGCTCATCATGCTTGCTGCTTCGAAGAAAGACTGCAGGAAGAGACAGAGAGGGAGGGAGGGAGGGAGGGAGGGAGAGAGGGGGAGAGAGAGGGAGGGAGGGAGGGAGGGAGAGAGGGGGAGAGAGAGAGAGGGAGGGAGGGAGGGAGGGAGAGAGAGAGGGAGAGAGAGAGAGGGAGGGAGGGAGGGAGGGAGGGAGGGAGAGAGGGGGAGAGAGAGAGAGGGAGAGCGAGAGAGGGAGGGAGGGAGAGAAAGAGATGGAGAGAGGGAGAGAGGGAGCGAGAGAACAGTCCATCACTGGTCTTTACCTGCCAAGGAAGCCGTACCGAGCTCCCCAAGGCCGGACGAACCCGAAGCCTGGAATATTGTCCTCACTGACCTCTGAATAGCTCCTCTGCGCTTGTTCTAGAACCTTCATGATGACCTCGGTTTGGTGCATCTCTCCGTAGTCTCCCAGGTCCTTCCGGACTCCTTTGATGATCTTTGTGAACGTACCTTGACCTAAACTGTCGTTCTGGAGCACAGGAGAGTCCAAGTTCAATATTTTTTTCACTGGCAAAAACACATCACCCTTCCTGTCAAGTATTAAAACAACACTGCACTACGAAGCACGTCAAATTCTGATAGAACTGTGCGTCCTTGTACTCTGCGAGTGTTCCGTTCAGAAAACGGAACAAGCGTACCCCTCAGAGCAGAAGGAAGATATTGAGTGTCGAAATAAACCGTGCTGCTTACAAACACAAGGTCTTCTTTCCTGATCTTGTGGAACACCATTTGGCTGATGTGGTGTCGCGCCAGAGAGGGAGATAGAGACACTTCGGAGCCCTTGTTGCTTCTGCAGACCAGTAAACTGGACAATTCTGTGGGAGGCAGATGACAGAACACAATGACCTCACCATGACCATGACCATCTCAGAGTCTAGATCGAAGGGGTCATCCAATAAGTACCAACAACCACCTGACTGTAGCACACTCGCACACACTCACTCTCTCACACGCTCTCCCTCTCACACACACACACACACACACACACACACACACACACGCACACACTCTCCACACACTCACTCTCTCACATGCTCTCCCTCTCTCTCACATGCTCTCCCTCTCTCACACACTCACACACTCATTCTCTCTCTCTCTCACACTCATTCTCTCTCACACACTCTCTCTATTTCTCTCTCTCTCTCTCTCCCTCTCTAACACTCTCACACTCTTTCTCTCACACACACACACTCACAAACGTCAACGTTCAAAAGTCGACAGAGGTCTAAAGGCCAGCCCGCTCCATGAGTTCTGGGGGGCAGGCAGGTGCGGGCCGTCACCTTTGGGCCTGGGCGGGCAGCGCTGGCTGAACTGGAAGGTGATTCCGTCCGAGCGCACCGTCTCCTTCTGGTAGCAGCTCAGCAGCTCCTGCAGGCTGCCGAAGTTCCTCTTGGTGCCGCTCAGGTTCACCTCCCCGCAAGGCGAGCGGGTGATCTGACAGTGCTTGTAGTCCACGACATCGTACACCTAACACACACACACACGCACACACACACACACCGAGAGAGGACAGTTCCATCTGATCTGACAACAACAGAGATGTTTTTCCGCTAATGTGGTCCCCCCCCTTCTCAAGGCACAAGCTCTTCCACTGTCTGGCTCCCCAATGGTGGAATCAACTCCCCACCTCCATCAGAAACACAGACTGTCCCCTCACCTTCAAGAAAAGGCTCAAGACTCAATTATTCAGAGAATTTAAGGGCACTTAAATATTAAGGAGCTTAGAAATATAATCTGGGGGTGTTGTTGAGAATTACTTGTTAATCCCTGTTCATAAACAAGATAGTGCTGTTGCTTTATTGTTTAAAAGAAGGCTTAAAACTCTTAGGTACTTAGGAATAGTATGGCACTCATCTAATGTTGTTTAGAACTACTTGTTGGTCCCCATATGGTGACTCACCAGTGTTGTTGTTTTCTTGCTTTATTGTTCACAATCGTTGTGTTATGCTTTTATAGCTCTTCCCTTGGCACTTACTGGTTCTCACGATGTATGTTTCACGATCTATAAACCCGCTATGTTTGGGGTCTATCACGTTGCTATGCCTAGTGACCGATGCTCTTTAGTAAAGCTCTCTCTTGTAAGTCGCTTTGGATAAAAGCGTCTGCTAAATGAATAAATGTAAATGTATTGTTCGCATCCCTTAGGTAGACTACTGTCCGTCGGAGACTCACCTTAAACTTATAATTCGGCTAAAAGCTCTTATAGCTCTTCCCTTGGCACTTACTGGTTCTTACGATGTTTGTTTCATAATCTATAAGCCTGCAATGTTTGGGGTCTATCACGTTGCTATGCTCAGTGACCGATGCTCTTTAGTAAAGCTCTCTCTTGTAAGTCGCTTTGGATAAAAGCGTCTGCTAAATGAATACATGTAAATGTAATGCGGCGCCGTGCGATAACGTACCCTCACGGCGAACGTCAAAAAGTACTTGTTGAAGTCCTTCGGGCTGCATCGGAGCAGGTACAGGCCGCGCTTGCTCCCCGCCTTTTGCAGCCTGTTGATGGCGAACTCGATCCTACGACCGCAGTGATTGTCAGCGGGCAAGAGGGGAGGAGACCGCGAAGATAACCGGTAAGATAACCAGGCGGTGAAGTGCAGGAAAGAAGTGTGTGTGTGTGGGGTGTGCGGGGGTGGGCTTGCTCCCCGGCCGGGGGTCGCTTACGAGATGGGGCCGTGACAGTGGCAGCTGATGGCCTCCACCAGCCTGGGGGAGGCCACTTCTTTGCAGAGGTAGTGATGCGCATCCGTGGTGAGGCGGAAGTAGCCGTCGATGAGCGATACGAAGGAAAGAGCCTGGGCCAGGCTGGGGAACTCTAGTTCCTGGACAGGGAAGGAGAACGGGAGGGAAGTCAACATCGAAAAAACACACACAGGCTTTAAACTAGGCTTCCCAACAGGCTTTAAACTAGGCTTCCCAACAGGCTTTAAACTAGGCTTCCCAACATGCTTTAAACTAGGCTTCCCAACAGGCTTTAAACTAGGCTTCCCAACAGGCTTTAAACTAGGCTTTCCTACAGGCTTTAAACTAGGCTTCCCAACAGGCTTTAAACTAGGCTTCCCAACAGGCTTTAAACTAGGCTTCCCAACAGGCTTTAAACTAGGCTTCCCAACAGGCTTTAAACTAGACTTCCCAACAGGCTTTAAACTAGGCTTCCCAACAGGCTTTAAACTAGGCTTCCCAACCTCTGTAATCAGGGCCAAACATTGATGGAACTCCTGACATTTTTCCAGAAGATTCTCACAGAAAACTACAAGTTACACGTGCCACGCAAATAAAGCACAAATAAAGGTGAATCGTAGAACACCTCAGAGATTAGATTCGAACAAATAAAGGTTTATCTAATCTAATCTAATCTCTGAGGTGTTCTGCATGTGCGTTTCGTGGCGGGTTTGAGGATGTTGGCGCTGAGCTGTACCACAGTCTTCCCGTCCTGCTTGTTGATGGACACGATCCGACTCTCCATGGAGCCCTCCTTGTTAGCCTGTTTGATGCTGATGTCCGTCACGTCCGGGAAGTCGCAGTAGGTCTGCAGATCCTGCGAGCGAAGCAAGCCATCGTGGAGTTAGACTGACCTGTGCCTTTTCCTTTTCCGACTTACAGCAAGTACAGGGACGTTCCCCCCCCTAAAGCAAGTAGGATGTTGGCACAGCCAGGGTTCGAACCAGGGACCTTCTGATTACCAGCCAAATATTTGTACCTTTTTTGTTGTTGCACCCTCTACAGCAGTGATCCCCAACCCTGGTCCCTAAGAGCCCCACTGTCCTGCATGTTTTAGATATTTCCCTCGTCCAAATATGTACCAGACACATTACCCAAGTACAAACTGCTTTCAGCAACATTACCTAAGGCAGTGGTTCTCAACCCTGGTCCTCAGGGCCCACTGTCCTGCATGTTTGAGATTTTTCCCCCTTCCAACACACCTTATTCTAATAAATTGTCATCATCAGGCTTCTGCTGAGCTTCATAAGGACTCATTAATTTGAATCAGGTGTGTTGGAGCAGGGAAACATCTAAAACATGCAGGACAGTGGGCCCTGAGGACAGGAATTGAGAACCACTGACGTAAGGGACAGTGACACGTAACACACACACACACACACACACACACACGACCAAAAGATGAAAACAAACAGAAACCAGTGCCTGCTCCGAGTCCTTGTGCTTTTCCCGGCTCCACTGGATGCCGTGGTCCGCCGCCACCACGATGGTGACCTGGCCCGCCGACGCCTCCCTGACCTGGAAGCGCTCCGTGTAGAAGGCCGTCTCCAGGGACTCCATGCTGATGACGTACTTGAGCTTGAGGTCGCGCGCCGTGGCGCGGCACTGGCTGAACTGCTGGATGAACTTCTTGAAGCGGTAGCGGATTCGCTTGCGGGTCAGGAAGTTGCATTCCTGGATGTGCGCCCGCATGTCCTTGGGGAGGAAAGACTTGTAGCTGGCGAGAGAGAGACAGAGAGAGCGAGAGAGAGGCAGAGAATCGCGTTACATTTCCATTTACTCACATAGCTGACGCTCTTATCGAGAGCGATTTACAGCAAGTACAGGGACATTCCCCCCCTGAGGCAAGTAGGGTGAAGTGCCTTGCCTAAGGACACAACGTCATGTAGCCACAGCTTCAACTCACAACCTTCAGTTGATGAACGCCTTAACCGCCGAGACACCTGACTCCCCTCGTTGACGTGGTGTGTCGATTAGATCGCTATCTGATATTCAACCTTCCCTCAGCGATATATAAACACAACTGTGGTGCTAGTCTAGAAGATTCCACTGATGAAGACATTTTTTGTCCGTCTCTACATAAACGGAGTGACAGCTCAGTAGAGTTCTGAATTGAATAAGTATTTAACAACCTGCAGATTGGGAGAGAAATGACCAGACCTCTGGCAACAAAATGAAGACAGTACAAGGCTTAGGTCTCCATCATGTCTCTCTCTTCTGTCTGAAGGCGAGAGGACCTTCTTTTATAGGGCACGAGAATGTAAACATACACTATATTGCCAAAAGTATTTGGTCACCCATCCATCTGATCATTTGGATGGGTGACCAAATACTTTTTGTAATATAGTGTAGATAGTGACAGTCAGGCAGTAATTACGTTACAACAGTCTTCAGAGAAAGGGTGTTCAGTAGTGATTAATATAAGTACACAGGAAATCAAATTTCTTCCACACCACTCACATGGCTTAAAGCAGGGGGCGTCAACCCTGGTTCTCAGGGGCCCACTGCCCTGCATGTTCTAGATGTTTCCGTGCTCCAACACACCTAATTCAAATGAACGGGGTCATTACGAAGCTCAGCGGAAGCCTGATAACGACCCGTTCATTTGAATCAGGTGCGTTGGAGCAGGGAAACATCTAGAACAGGGGTCTCCAATTCTGGTCCTCGAGGGCCACTGTCCAGACAGTTTTAGATGTTTCCCTGCTCCAGCACACCTCCACAGAGCTTGATTACGACCCTTCATTAGAATCAGGTGTGCTGGAGCAGGGAAACATCTAAAACCTTCAGGACAGCGGCCCTCGAGGACCAGGATTGGAGAGTCCTGATCTAGAACATGCAGGACAGCTGGGGCCCCTGAGGACCCGGGTTGGGGGACCACAGGGGCTTAGCCGCTTTGATGGAACGCGGCGACGGGTGGCACCCCGGTTACCTGGTGGCGTTGTAGACGTCCAGGGGGGACATCTGCTTCTCCTTGGCCAGCCTCATCATGTCCAGCACGGCCATGCCCAGGCTCTCCTCCTGGCTCTCGTGGGAGTTGGAGATCTTCACCCGGCCGTTTACGAAGTCGCTCCTCCACTGCGGCCCAGGCGCAGCAGAAACACAGGTTAATGATCAGGTGGGGGGGAAGGGGCGATTGTAACCCACCCCTGCACCTATCGCCCGAGGCCTGAACGGTTCGGTGCGTTCTGAAAGTCAAGGTCGCACACGGTTCCGGACCTTTTTTGGACAAAGATCAAAATGAATCTGCACGGCGGCTTAAAGCGTTCGCAAACCTCCGTCGGATCAGAGAGGTCCCATGGCAGCGGAGGATTAATGTGCGCTGGGCAAAACCCAGAATATGAATGAACTGTAATACATAAATAAAAATTTAGCATTTAGCAGACGGCTTTATACAAAGCGACTTACAGCAAGTACAGGGACATTCCCCCCTGAGGCAAGTAGGGTGAAGTGCCTTGCCCAAGGACACAACATCACATAGCCACAGCCGGGAATCGAACTCACAATCTTCTGATCATGAGGCCAACGCCTTAACTTGCTGAGCCACCTGACTCCCTAGAGTTGGTGTTTGCCCACATTATATAGGGTACATACAATGTTCATTCAGGGGTGAGAGGTTGAGTGGGCGGATTGGATGGGTGAGCTGAGTGGGCTGGGTGGGGGCCTGTTATGTTTATTTAACATATAAGCTGCTGAAACCTGAAATAACACTGTTGTGGACTTCCTCTCCCTCCACAACAGTCACGAATCATGAAGTCAGACTGTCTGGGGAATATTATCCCGTACTGTAGTTACATCACAGTAACAGCCATTGTAAGACAGCTCTAAGGTACCGGTATATGAACTCATTCAGTCGTAAAAACGTATGGTTTTAGGGAATGATAGTCATTGATGATTCGATTATGAACGATGACATCGAACATAAAAACAATCTAGCAACACAACACAGGTTGTTAGTGTTATAATGTAAAAAATAACCATGAACAAAAGGGTTGAGGATAGAGGAACGGAAAAATAATCTCAATATAATAAAACATGTCATCAGGACAGTCCCCTATTTTGACTATAGAGGTAATCCCGCCGATAGGGGCGAGGAGGCAATCCTGCGTCAGAAACTGTCAACATCCCAAACAGAAATATTGACTGTCAAACAAGCTTCCTGTGACCCGACCTGCTCCCTCGCCCCCTCGCCCTCTCTCCTTCTTCCCTCCGGTGAACGGTCACGACAGGGACTCGTGAACTGCTGAGGAGGGGGGGAGAGACACACGCCGCATCCAATCATCCCCTACCGCGTGTACTCCGGTGGCAATATCCCGCTGACAACTTGCTCCATCGAAAAAAGACGAGCTAGTCTTTGCTCTGTTGTCAGACAAAAGGAACCAGCTCACCGCTGTGCCTGCTCCTCCGCAGGATCCCCCCCCCCCCCCCCCCCCCCACCCCGCTGCGATATGTTCCCCAGACTTGGGAGGAGGGGGAGGGACGGGGGGGGGACAGGAAGCATCGTCGATTCTCACCTGAGCGAAGAGGTATGCCATGATGTGGTCGTCGAGGACCGGGCTCTCGGAGCCTTTGGTGACGCCGTAGCGATACGCTCTAGAAGCCCCGCTGCTGTACCACCCGGGGAAATAGTATCTATCGTCGGTTTAGACGTGGGGGAAGAGAACAAAAAAACAAGTGTCATCGTTTCATTAATGCGGGAACATCCACGCGCGCTGTATATTTACCTAGACGAGACAGAGAAAAAATAAATAATTGGTCAAATCAAAAAGGTGGTAACGCTGCTCCTACCTGATTCTGAACACCACATCCTCGCTGGACGATTCGTTGAGCTGGAAGACATGATTGGGTGGGAACCAGATGCTGTCTCTCTCCCTGAAGAGGCCAAACAGGGTGCAGTACAGTGGGGACACGTCTGGGGGAGGAGGAGGAGAGGGTACCACGGTATTAGCAGTGGCATTGAATGAGCAAACGGAGGCTATTTAGTTTGATTTGAGGGCGCGTGGTCGCAATATTTACGTCATTTAGCAGACGCTCTTATTCACAGCGACTTACAGGACGTTCCCCCGAGGCAAGTAGTGTGAAGTGCCTTGCCTGAGGACGCAACGTCATGTAGGCACAGCCGGGAATCGAACTCGCTACTTTCCAACAGCCCGATGCCTTAACCGCTGAGCCCTGTGACTCGTTATCCCGATATCACTCCCGATATCACTCTAATGGTCCACCGATGCAATAACACATCTTAGAATTTATTATTTATTTATTTTTACATATAGAAGTATGCATATTTTGCTACTCTAGATTAGTTGCTTTAAGGGTATTATAGGCACTAGCTGGTGTAACAGCAGTTGCAATAACACAAAATGTATGTCGCTGTCTATACTTGAATCATGTGTTTGTACCTCGGATGGGATCAACAGTTGAATGATGTTTGCTTACTGACCCCAGCATTACGGCTACCGTAGCCAGGTGCGTCATGGAGTAATACATACTGTGCTTCACCATAATATTAGTGTGTGTATAAGGATCCCAAAGTGGCACCTGTCAAAAGACACGCTTACGACGCGGATGTATCGGACTGTTTATTTTTCCGCTTAATGCACCTTATAGTCCGGTGCGTTTTATATATGAAAAAAGATCGAAAATAGACCATTCATTGACAGTGCGCCTTATAATCCAGTGCGCCCTATAGTGCAAAAAATACGGTATGTGCTGAACTGGGGGTGACTTGAAGAACCATTATTAAATGTCATGATGTAACCAGACAAGGTAATACAATCTGTTATGGACTGTATGCCAGCCAAAGAAGGGATCTATACATATTGTACCGAAATGCCATTTGAAAGCAAGTGTAGCTTCATTCATTCAAATGAATTAATGAATGAGTAGGGCATTAGGTGTCCTTTAAGTGCTGTTTGATTATATGCAATACGTTTACCTTGTATTACGTAACAGGCGTCACACGGTCATGGAAAAGGTAGAGGGGTCCAAAAATGTAAAAAAAAAAGGAACAACAATCTATATTCAACCCCCAACCACCAACAGTTCAATATTTGTGAGAGCCGACCATAGTTGGGCGTATGCATGACAGCCAATAGAAGAGCTTACACCGTGACCACGGAAACACAGAAACACTACTGTGAAGCCAGGCCACTTAACGCTGTGTAGCAGCTAAAGTCTTTACCGCGTGTGTGTGTGTCTGTGTGTGCGTGACTGTGTGTGTGTGTGTGTGTATGGGTGAAGAAACTCCCCGCCAAGGCTAAAATGTCATGTTTTGTTTATCAACAGAAATTAAAAAGTGCACGTTGGTATCTCTTCTCGCGGTTGCCTCTCATAATTGTTGATGATACAGTGTGTCTACGGCAGAACTCGTTAGACCCCAATGGACCGCTTCTGCTTATCCTTGACAACCGTAAATACAGGTAGAAAGACTGGAATAAAGTTTGGGAGCTCAACAACAGTCAGCGAAGGCATTCGACACCGACAACGCTTCCTTCCAGAAAATTCCGGAACCTTTCAAAGAACCCGGGCTAGGGTGGAACATAGAAGGACCGTGGTGGTAACCAGGGGGGGTCCTTCGCGACCCCTCGAACCCTGCTTGGGCCGTGCGAATGCGGTACTTACTGCACTCTTTGGCGGCCTCGATGCAGATCTGCTCGGCTACGTAGCTCCCAGGTGGGTAGCAGAGGGGGGCACAGTCGGCCCCTCCCTGACTGCTGTGGTAGAGCTGGACCCTCAGCGCCACGTCGGTCAGCCTGGAGCCCCGCCGCTCTCGAAGGGCGTTCCCGTTCTGGTGCGCGGGGGGGTACGTGGGGGGCTCCAAGTCCATTGCGGGGATGCAGGCCATGTGTAAACGAGCCCCTTTGGGGGATGAAAGCAGAGATCGGACGTTTTCATTTTGAAGTTACGCAATCATCGTCAGACGAATGCATTATTCAAGATAAATGAATCCCACTGCACAAGCCACTTTGACACTTGATCACTTTGAGCAATTGCACTACAGTGTACAAACCCCCCCAATATATATCCATTTTTTGGACCTTTTATACTTTTTCTTTTTCATATACCCCTATCCATGAGGAACTATTGCCTACTTTATCTAAATCCCTCGTTTACTCCATCCTGCCTAAGTAAATTCTGCATTTGTGTAACTTGCATGGCAAATAAAAACTAATTCTGATTCCGAATTCGTATTGCCTAATGGGCTTGACGGATGATGACATGTTCAAACAAAGAAGTGAAGGAAATCCTGCAGAATGGAGGTAGTGTGGTGCAATCATTTCCTACAAATGGCACTGTGCCAGTTTTAGTTTACAATGGTTTTAATACAACTAATGATGGCCTTACAACTGGCATGGTGTATGTAACACCACCGCCCCCCCCCCCCCCCCCCCCCCCTTACACACACATACACACACAGACACACACAGACACACACAGACACACACCCCTCCTGATACTGATCACCTAAGATGTGCAGCTAATGATAGAACAGTCCTACAAAGCAAACACTGACCAATGAGAGGGTGGCCTTAGGCTAAATTATGACTATTTCTACACCGAATACTCAAACTTTCTGATCCTCATATGGCTGATTTGGACTCCCAGGGTGTGACAAACTCGTAGGCCTGGCATGCAATATCAACCAATGCAATCTGCATGGCAGGCCTCCCACAAGGGCTCATCCGTATTGAGTTCCCCCTACCGAGCCATCCAGCCAACCTCATATGACATATTTTAATCATGTCTGCCGCAGTTCGGTTGCAAACTAAGAATACCGTCCACGTCCATCAAGTTTTCTAAATGAACATTGCACTAGCATAGCCCTCAGTACAATTAGCCCCCTTAAACACCCCCCCAGCCCTGGGTTAGTGCAACTTCGCACTTGTTGACATACCGAAATTGAGCAACGTTCTTTAAGCCCTGACTTCATGCATGCTAGTTGACACTAGTTGGTTAGAACTAACGTACTTTTATGCACTTTGACTCAGAAAGCTGTTCAACTAACTCATTTTGGCATTGCTGAATGTTGGCTAGCTCGTTTCCATTAGTGCAGCTTGTTGCTAACGTTAGCGTTAGCCAAGTTAAATGGCCCCGGCGCAAGCAGCACTAGCTTGCTAGCCAAGTTAGCTACGATGCTAACCAAGTTAGCAACTATGCTAACCAAGTTAGCAACTATATTAACCATAACAAATGTTGCTGCTAAATCCCCCCCAAACTCTAAATGAAAAACATTGTTGCATAATGATAAACAATGGGGTCCCCATAACAGAAGCAAACAACGTTAGGTTATCCATACAGTCAAACACCAACAACTACTTATTTACTAGACTGGAACTCGCGTTAAATGTCAGAAACACACTGAACTAGACTAGCCAGCACAGCGTGATTCTTTAAACCAGACCGAGCGACTATTTCTGTCGTTTAATGCCGTTAACAAAACAATATATTATTATGATCATAGCTTAACCTGTTGAAGTTAGCAAGCCTCACTTACTTGGGCCGATGAATCCAGACAGCCTAGCTCAGCTAGCTGGTTTAGCTTTGAGCAGGTTATCTTCCCCAGTACGAGGTTAGGAAGGGGGCTTGTCAAGCAGTGTCGAGTCCGGCTGTGGGGCTACTTGACAGGTCCAGCCGGGATCGAGTCAAAGATCGGATCTCCAGGGGCGTCGAGGTGTCTGTCCAAATGAAGACTCATCTTAAATGCATCGGGAAAATGGTGAAGGTTTCATTCGGATAACGTTTACACCCCAAGCAAGGTCATGGCGATGTACGCATTTCTAGATCTCCCTACATAGTTAGTTAGCTAGTCGAGCTCTCTACGCCGAATAACTGTCGAGACGTTTAGCACGGTGTGGCTAATAATAGCTCGTTAGCTGGGCTGGATGTCGATCTTTCCCCATTTCAGCCAGAAGTTGGCGTCAAACCCCAGCATGACATGGATCAGACTGCAGTCACAGACGTCAATCCTCCTGTCTTGATCCCTTTGTGTTAGTTGCACTGTGTGTTATCTTGCACACCTACACTAGGTGCGTCAATGTAGATCATGGGATGTGAAATCTGCACTTGTGTGACACTGACACAGTTAATTCAGGAGAAGTTACTTTTTCATTGCCTGGTGAAGTTAAGTTTCATATTCGACATTCGTCTCCCATTCAGAAAAACGCTCATTCGCAGCGTCATTATTAGGGACCAGGTAAAAACTATGATCCAGTATTAGATTTTTTGTTGTTGTTGACAATAATTGACGTGTAAAGGATATTTGCAGTGATCTTTCATGCAGATTTGAACTATTCTGTTAGAAGAAATATACAGTACATTTATTCATTTGGCAGACAGTACTTGCGTTGGATTCAGGTCACTGGCTATGTAATAGAGTTATCATGTTGTTGTTTGGCAGCTAGTGTGGTGAGCTCCCCTGTCTAGGAGAAGAAAGTGAACGAGCTGGCTTTGCTGCTGCAGACCAAGCTAGTGGTGAGCTCCCCCCATCCAAGAGAGGAGGTAGGAGAAAACGCATAAGCAGAGAAGCTCCATGACGAACAGATCAGGAACCTCCTCCTCTTCTCCTCTCCAAGGCTCTGGATGAACCGAGCTCTGAGCTGTGGATGGGGTGAGAATGGAAAAGCCAAGCCAACAGCTTGTGTTCAGATCCAGTAGAAGTTCTCCACATTTGGTCCTTTTGCTGGGAAAACTAAATCACCGTTTTGTGAATGTCGTGGTTGTAGATGTGAATTACCTAATTGCCCAGCTGAAACCATCATCTGTGACAGCTGGCTTGATATTGGCTCCTCTGCTCCAGCAAGACGGATACATTCTAAGGATTTGTATCTGATTTTTTTTAAATGAATGGGTCGTTATCAAGCTCTGTGGAAGCCTCATAATGTTCATTCATTAGGGTCACTGTGCTGGAGCAGGGAAACATCTTAAACTGTCAGGACAGGGGCTCCCTAGGACCAGGACTGGGCACTCCTGCGTCTAGCAGATTGACTAGCAAGGTGTTACTGTATAGCGAATGGGATGTGAGATAAGCACTTAAAAGAGCGATGAACAGCAAGTACAGGGACACATAAATAATACTCCACATTAAATGTTTTTATTGATATTCATACCTTGTGGGTATAATATGTGTACATTAATTCAAGAAGCAAAACTGTAAAACATTAAAACAGTTTATTGGCAGTTAGTTTATGGCATGATAAGTAGGCTCTACCATTTTCCTTAAGGCAGTGCAACTGGGAATAAACATATAACCCAAACATAGACATAACCAAACCCAGAATAATACACGTCCATTCATTACATATAACACACAACAAATCTGTGTACTCATCTCTGTTGTGATAAAATGTTATTCAAAAAATATGTTAATATTTTTATGTAACCCTTGTGTTCTTTGTGTGAGACAGAATAACCCACCACTATGTTCAATGCACACATTTACAATTAGTCAGTTAGCAGACGCTCTTATCCAGAGTGACTTACAGCAAGTACAGGGACATTCCCCCCTGAGGCAAGTAGGATGAAGTGCCTTGCTGAATGACACAACATCATGTTGGCACAGCCAGTGTTCAAACAAGAAACAGGGTACAGCGTAAACGTTTGATGTGGGGCCTTTTTTTACCCTTAGGACAGGGGGAGTTGCATAATTTGAAGCAAGGAGATGGTTTAAGGGTTAAACAAAATGCATCCATAAAATGTTGAAAAATAAAATAATTGAAAAATACCACAGATTGAACCTTCACAGTAGATTACACAGCACCATGCCCTTGAATGTGACAAATATTATTAGTATTTATTATGAGTTTACAAGCAGAACGATCACCTCCATCGAAAATTCAATTTTCATATGTTTCGTGTTGGCAACAGGTCTGACTTGTGTAGCCTATATTTCTGGTGTCCTTCGGAAATACATCTGGATCTGTTCAAGTGTTTTGCCTTTGGTCTCAGGAACAAAGATGGCGGTGAAGATGACATTTAGCGCACACATTCCAGAAAACAGCCAGAAGGTGCCAGCGCTCGTTAAAAGATCCTAAAAAAACATGACAGAATAATATGTATATACAAATATGAATCTACATTACATCATGAGAAGATTCCCACCCGATTCCCATCGATGGCTTTGCCAAACACAGCACTTCCTGTTCCACTCACCATGAGATTCTGGAAGGTCTTGGTGATGATGAATGCAGAGCCCCAGTTGGTCAGGACACACAGAGAACTGGCCAAGCCCCGAACTTTGGTTGGGAAGATCTCTGACATCACCAGCCAGGGGATCGGACCCCAGCCCAGAGCGAAACCTACATGATTAACAACAGCAAAGATTCTTAACTACAGTCCTATAATACAAAACCAACCGTTCCACTCGATCGCACAAAATACAGTAGGCTAACTCACGCCCACAGCTATACTGAGATATGATTATGGGTTACGGTATCTTTCTCGATACGCTGTTGATATGTTGCTTGGGAAGGAAGCAGGTGGTTGAATATATTCCATTTAAATGTGCGTGTTCAGTTCACCTGTGATGAAAAGGCCCATGCTGGTGAGGGCAAGCCAGGTCAGATCAGCCTGGGGCTCCGCACACAGCCAACCGTGGCCGGTCATCAGGGCGCTAAGCTCCGGGGCTGAGCTATTATTGTGCTGCTGGCTGGCCAGCTTAAAGTAGACCCCAAACACAGCTGTGCTGATCGACATGGCAACTCCTAAAAGGGAAAGAGGAGGAATGACAAAATGACGATAAGGAGACGGTCAAAAAAGCAATGTAACCACTTCCTTAACAACTGTCAGATCTTTTTAGATCCAGATTAAGCTGTTTCACGTCCGAAGCCAAGTTTGCTGTCCCTTGATACGTCATGGATAATCAGCCTAGGTCAGTGGTTTTACACTCGTGCCAACAAGGGCCAAGAGGTTGCAGGTTGTTGTGTCAACCAAGCACTACACCAGCTAATTTCACTAACAAGTTTCTCTACTTAATGAAATCAGCTGGTAGTAGTGCTTGGTTGACACAACAACCTACACCCTCTTGGCGCTTGATGGCATGAGTTTGAGACCCCTGGTCTAGGTCAGGGGTAGGCAACCCTGGTCCTCAAGAGCCACTGTCCTGAAGGTTTTAGATGTTTCCCTGCTCTAGCACTCCTGATTCTAATGAATGGGTGAGGCTTCCACAGTGCTTGATTAAGACCCATTCATTTGAAGTGTGCTAACGCTAATACTGTCAGGACAGTGGCCCTCAAGGACCAGGATTTGACACCCCTGGCCTAGGGGAACCCTTCCAATTTTGTTTCCACTGGAGCGTGCTTCAAGGCTAGCTTATGTGTTTGTCCTTGTGAGTCATTAGCACCTGATATGATGAGGAGGATTTTTCTTCCAGCCTTGTCCATGATCAAAGCCGCTACTGCCGTGAATACAACCTGAGTTGCTGCCACCACGACGGTTGCAATGTCACTCCTCTGAAATACAAACACACCCAGTCCCCCCTCATCTTAACATAGCATGGAAATACAGCGTCATCGGTCTTCCTGTTGAACACATCCCATTTAATAAAACTTCAACCAACCGATGACTACTCTTACCTTAAAATGGGCCTCTTCAAATATGGTTTCCGCGTAGAACATGATAGCATTGATGCCTGTGAGCTGCTGAAAGAGCATTAGCATGACGCCTACTCCGAGGGGCTTGTATACTTCAGGGTTCTTCAGGTCAGCTAAACTCAACACTCCCCCCTGGAAAGGGCGCAAAGGCAACAGTTAGATTAGATGATTAGATTCAACTTTATTGTCATTACACAGGTACAAGTACAGGGTAACGAAATACAGTTAGCATCCAACCAGAAGTGCAAAACAGTTACTACAACAGAATATAACAGTATACTCAGAATATACACAGTATGTACAGTATAATCAGAATATACAGGTATGTACAGGTATTAAAGTGATTTGGCGGCGACAAATGTAGAGCTGTATTGTACAGGTAGTGCAAAATGGACAGATAGTACAAAATAATAAGATACATAGTTAGCACCGTGCTCCAGCCGCTCTCACCGGCTCGTCGGCGGACGCCTCGATGCGGGCGCACTCCCAGTCGACGGGGGCGTCGGGTCCCCGCAGGAAGCGCAGGGCCGCCTCGGCCTCGTGCCGCTTGCCCTGAGAGAGCAGGAACCTGGGGGTTTCAGGCATGAAGCACATGCAGACCATCATCAGGGCAGGGGGGATGGAGGAGCAGATAGCCAGCCAGCGCCAGTCCAACCACAGGCCTGGGCGAGCGTGTGTTTGTTCGAGAGAGAGGGGGGGGGGGGGGGGGGGGGGGGGGAGAGAGAGGGGGGAGGGAGAAAGAGGGGAGAGAAGGAGAGGGAGGTAGAGGAATGTATAGAAAGAGAAAATTAGTTCAGGGGAGGTCATGGTTCAGGGTTTATAGGAGAATTTACAGTCTTCCTTGACCTAGAAAGACAGTCAACCTATTCTGACAGTCCTTCAATCGTAGCCTTTATTGAGCTAAGTTAATATAGAAACACGCGTGGCATTTCGGTAACAAGGTTAGGCATGGCAAGGGTCTACAAATGGGACTCAAACATAACCTCTATCACATGACTCCTGTCTTATTGGTTGTTGTAACATCATAAAGGATTACCCTCCTGCCCTCAAAAGGTCATTCCGTTTTCCAGAAAACAGTCATATTCCACTTCTGTTATCCGAGAGAGGTTATTAAAAAAGATACACGAGACATCAAGAACCACGGAGACATTCAAACTCTAGGAGGTTGTAAAACCGGACCGCTGGGTTGTAAAAACAGGCCAACCTGCGAGGTACGCTCCCATGATTCCCGTCACCACCATCAGCTGCACGCAGGAGCCCATGGTTCCACGCACTCGCTCGTGTGCCATCTCACAGATGTATAACTGTCGTGAAAGAGTCGGTCAAAGTTTACATTTACATTTAACACACGCTCTTATCCAGACAAAACTTAACAGAGAGTACAGTGACATTACCCCCTGAGGCAAGTAGGGTGAAGTGCCTTGCCCAAGGACGCAACATCACATAGCCACAGCCGGGGATCCGAACTCAGAACCTTGTGATCATGAGGCCAACACTTTAACCCACTGAGCCATCTGACTCCCAAGTAGAAAGCATATGAGACACATCCCTGTGACTACATGCTAGGACAGGGGTCTCAAACTCATGCCATCGAGGGCCAAGAGGGTGCAGGTTTTCGCGTCAACCAAGCACAACACCTGCTGATTTCACTAACGAGTTTCTCTACTTGGTGAAATCAGCAGGTGTTGTGCTTGGTTGATGTGAAAACCTGCACCCTCTTGCCCCTCGATGGCACGAGTTTGAGACCACTGTGCTAGGCACTGCAGTTTTTGTGGGGGTCAAAGTGCGCAGACTCTCATTTTGACATGGACTTACTGGTACGACTAGCGATGTGACCCCGCTGGCCAATCCGGTGAGTATCCGTCCAACGTACAACATCCACACATTCTGAGCAGCTATGATGACGACAAACCCAAAGACGAAGGGTACGGAGCAGAGCATGAGAGTCAGCTTTCTCCCAATCTTTCCAACCATCCAGCCGCCCAGGAGACCTCCTAATGCGGCACCTATCGTCACAATGGACTGGAAACAGAAAACAACATTGTTTAGCACTGGTGGTTCAGTGGTAGGATTCTTGCCTACCATGTGCAGAAGGCCTGGGTTTCATTTCGGTGGAGGTTCAAATCCGGGACACTCCACTGAATACGTGTGCGCCTGTGAAATTTCCCCACTGTGTGACTAATAAGGGATAATTTCTTTCTTCTTAGCTCTCAGGGAGGCCTAAATTAAATTTAATTTCATGCATTCATACCTGGGAACTGGGAGAAAAAGATTGGCCTTTACCCCAAACCATGTGGCCTCGTTGTCATCCAGTCGAATCCTAGGGTCCATTTCTTTGCTTAGATCTGGAATGGCGGGGGAACTGTAGCCTAACACAAAGCCGAAGCTCAGAGGACCCAGGACAGCCGCGAACGTGGCCAGGTACAACTTGCCATTCTTCACTTGGCTGTTTCCAAAAAACAAGACAGAGACAAGCAAGAACGACGAAGGGTGAAAAGGCGGGCGAGAGAAAGAAAGGGAGTCAGCGATGCAAATCTAATTTAATGAAGACGGCTCAACGGGTTAAGGCGTTGGCCTCATGATCAGATGGTTGTGAGTTCGATTCCCGGCTGTGGCTATGTGATGTTGTGTCCTTGGGCAAGGCACTGCCCTACTTGCCTCAGAGAGAATATCCCTGTACTTACTGTAAGTCACTTTGGATAAAAGCGTCTGCTAAATGAATAAATGTAAAGGTAATGAACTGAGTCACATAAGGAAAACAGGATTTCTGTTGATAGATTTTCCTTCTACGACCGGTGCGGGGGGGGGGGACATTAAATCATCCTCGGTCATACTGATCACACTTACTCCAGATACGCATCTTGCTCCGATCTCAGATCTGTTTCCTCTTCGCCGTCTTCTGCATCAAGCAGTCTAGCCTCCCCGTCTGCATCCATGATCAGTCCTCCACCGTTTACCGTCACTACAAACAGACCGTGAACGAACCAAGGGGCAGCAAGCAAGACGATCGGTCATACAAGACCATACCGGAACAAAATCCTTACCGTTCTCTCGTTATGTTAGGATAGTCTAGCTATAAACGTGTTCGGATGTCAACGACATGAAATCAAAGTATGTACGATTCCATAGAATACCATCCTCCTCGTGGTCAAGCCTTATGTGTCTAGTTTCCTGCTCCAGCTGACCGGTTGTAAACAATCAGGTCATGTGATCGTCATCGTCCAGTCAGCTGATTTTCGGAAAAAGTTTCCGGCTTTCTCTTTTCAAAATAAAAGCCTTTCTGTCTCTGATTAAGATCAGAATCTGTTTTTATTCTCTATACAATATATAAAAACACAGAATTTACTCTGGCAGGAAAGAGCAAACATAGAACACATATGGAAAATAAGGGTAAAGAAAAATTTAATACAAAATTGAATAAAATACAAATAATATATTTAGAACAGGGGAAGGGGGCGTACACAGTGGTGCAAAAACGATCCTTGTAGGTCGACCGCCAATAAAGTTCAAATAGCTTAATAATGATGTCTAGAAATAAATGAAAGTCTAATAAATAAGTGTACCGCTGGGCTAAACAAATAGTTTGAAATTGTTGAGCGCAGTCGTGGTAGTCACTATAGTTTGGACTGTTACCTAGGTTACTCAAGCTTAATCTAACTTTTCAGAACCATCTTTGACTTCAGTTAATGGCTTGATGTTACTAGCACTGTGCATATAAACACGGCTGTTTAAGTCACATTTCAAGAGAGCCTGAACATTATTTAGAATTTCAAAAGAATCTCAAGACCGACAAGCAGCAAGGCATGGAGGATCGAGCTCTCGAAATAGTGACCGATATTCAACAAAAGGTGAGAAAACTATTTCCATTCCTTCCTAGTAATATCCATCACTAGTTGAAAAATCGACGTAGATTTTTTTTTAACTTTACTTTTACTATCAAGTTAATAAACTACTTATATAAGCCTTATTTAATGCACTACCAATCCAAAATTATGTAATAATGTGAACTGTTTTTATTTTATTTTTAGACACAGGTCTTAGACACAGTATGGTTGACATTGAAATTGAGGGGAGGTCAGTGTTTAAGGTGCTGATTATGTAGTGGAACGCTTCCTCTAATTTGTTCTGGACATGTTTCATTTACATTTACGACGCTTTTGTCCAAAGCGACTTACAGTAAGTACAGGGACATTCTCCCTGAGGCAAGTAGGGTGAAGTGTCTTGTCCAAGGACACAACATCACATAGCCACAGCCGGGGCTGGATCTCACAACCTTCCGATCATGAGGCCAACGCCTTAACCCGTTGAGCTACCTGACCCCCAATTTCAGCAGCCAGAGGAGCCAGGGCTGTTCCTTACGTCTCCGTCAGAGCAGGAGATTGTGGAGACCAGACGTAAGAGCGCCCTCAATCGCATCCTGGGTTCCAGCTGCATCTTCAGGACCCCTGCAAACAGAGTGACCCGGCCCGACCTCCAAGCACATCTCATCATCAGGAACAAAGCTAATGAACAGTGAGCTCAGAGTTTTTGAAACACAATCATTTCGTGTGTTACTTTTTTTGTGTGTGTTTCTTATTTGCGCCTGCCTGCTTCTCAGCTACAAACGTGGAGAAGAGGCTGTCGCAGAATCCCAGTTTTCGAAAGCTGTCAACTGCTTTTCCAAAGCCATCCACCTTCAGCCAAAACGGGTACGAGCCAGTTAAACAAAACACACTAAACACTCGGTTCCTGTACATTCGGAGCATTCGCCGAGCCGTTACGTTTAGCAACAGTGGGATCGGTCTTTGGCCTTTGATGTGACTGACGTTAAGATCGCTTTCGATCTGCAGGCCGAATTGTACGTGAGCCAGGCGGAAGCCTTCCTTCAGATGTGCGACTTTCAGTCTGCGGTCGTCGGCTACAAACAGGCTTGCCTCCTGGCGTCTGAGGCCGAGCTCTTCCAAACTCGCCTGGCGTTTATCTACTACCTCCAGGTGAGGGAGACTGTCTTCAAAGACTGTCACTAAATGCAGTGCACTGCACACGGGGCCCTCACAATCCTCCTGACTGACTGCATGGTCTCCAGGGCCAGTGTTTGTATGACCAGGGGATGTTCCTGGGAGCCCTGGAGTCCTTTACAAAGGCTGCAGAGCTCAAGCCGGACTTCAGGTCTTATCACGTGAGAAGGTAGGGAGAGAGAGACTTGGCCTTGGCTCCTGAGAAGTGTTTGGAAAGTCTGGTTAATTACACAACCAGCAGAGGGAGCTATAGACACGTCAATTTTTTGGGATGGGGGTGTTCGTTATTAAAAACCATTTCGAAGATGCAATTCGCCCCAAGGGGTGACAAGGCGTGTGTTTGTCGCAACAGATTTACACGTTGACTTTTAAGAATCCTTCCCCAACGTTCTCCTTTTCCCATCCTTTGCGGCATTAGACTGGCTTGTCTGACTGCTCTCGGGCATTACAGTGACTGTCTAAAGCTCGTCACTAGCTGGCTGGATACAGGCTGTCAAACCACCGACCTCTTCACTCTAAGAGCTCGACTCTACAAACAACTCAACCAGGTCAGTACGCTACGTGTTAGAAGCACAAAAAGAACCTTTGAACTACATTTCCCATTGGCAAGCAAAAAAAAACAACCACATTTTCCCCTCTTTAACAGTCTCCTTAATGAGTATACTCAAGGTTGTTAACGAAGATGTCCCTTCATAGGTGGTACTGTGTTACCGTGACCTGAAGTCAGCTCTGGCCCTGAACCCAGCCTGCACCGAGGCCAGGGATTGTCTCAGAGCCCTGGAAGAGGTCAGCGACAGGGCCAAGCAGATGGCTGTCAGGAGGGCCTTGGCAGGGGAACTACCAGGAGCCCTGGCCAGCATCAACTCTGCTCTGGAACACTGTCCAGAGAACGGCTGTCACTACCTCTTCAGGTGATCATGTTCATACGACACCATCGTACGCTTTGAAGGCAAAATGACGCCCGCTTTGCCCTTCCAGTCTGCGGATTCCACAGATCTCCAGCAGGGGTTGAAGGACCTGCTGGCTTTTGTTTTCGCGAAACATGAGGGAGTCAGGTGGCCGAGGGGTTAAGGTGTCGGGTTAGGAATCAGAAGGTTCCTAGTTCGAACTTCAGCTGTTCCAACATGGCGTTGTGTCCTTGGGCAAGGCACTTCACCCTACTTGCCTCAGGGGGGAATGTCCCTGTACTTGCTGTAAGTCGCTCTGGATAAGAGCGTCTGCTGAATGTAAATGACACATCGTCGTCTCTTACGTGCGCCGCATCAGGGGAATTTTACACCGGAGGCTGAAGGACTTCACGGCTGCCATCGAAGACCTGGTGCTGGCTGTGGAGCTGAGCGAGGCGGGGGAGAGGGAGCAGGGAGGGGACGACACACAGGAGGATCTGAAGGAGGTGGAGCAGGACGCCAAAGCTCAGCTGGTCCTCACCTACAACGACTTTGCGGTGCACTGCTACTCCCGTGGTCACTACGCAGAGGCGGCCATGTTGCTGACCAAAGCCATCGCCGAACAGAAGGAAGAACGTGGCCTCTATATTAACAGAGGAGGTGAGACATGGAGGGAGGGAGGTGTGTTTAAGGCAGGAAGGGAGGTCTGTTTGAGGCAGGGAGGGAGGGAGGTGTGTTTTTATGCAGGAAGGGAGGTCTGTTTGAGGGAGGGAGGTCTGCTTGAGGCAGGGAGGGAGGGAGGTCTGTTTGAGGCAGGGAGGGAGGTCTCTTTGAGGCAGGGAGGTCTGTTTGAGGCAGGAAGGGAGGGAGGTCTATTTGAGGCAGGGAGGGAGGTCTATTTGAGGCACAGAGGTCTGTTTGAGGCAGGAAGGGAGGTCTGTTTGAGGCAGGGAGGTCTCTTTGAGGCAGGGAAGGAGGTCTGTTCGAGGGAGGTAGGTCTATTTGAGGCAGGGAGGAAGGTCTCTGAGGCAGGGAGGGAGGTCTATTTGAGGCAGGGAGGGAGGTCTATTTGAGGCAGGGAGGTCTGTTTGAGGCAGGGAGGGAGGTCTGTTTGAGGCAGGGAGGAAGGTCTGAGGCAGGGAGAGAGGTCTGAGGCAGGGAGGTCTGTTTGAGGCAGGGAGGGAGGTCTGAGGCAGGGAGGGAGGTCTGAGGGAGGGAGGTCTGAGGCAGGGAGGGAGGTCTGAGGCAGGGAAGTCTGTTTGAGGCAGGGAGGTCTGTTTGAGGCAGTGATGCGGGTGGGTACAACATTGTGGACATGGTGTTGGTTGTGATGGTTTTTGCAGACTGCTTCTTCAAGCAGGCAGAGTGGGACTTTGCCCTGGCTGACTACCAGCAGGCCCAGGAGATGGCTTCAGATGACCCTTCCATAAGGGTCCGCCTAGCGGTCATCCACAACACCCGGGGAACGCTACTCCTCCAGGAAGGGTCAGCCTCACGCTACACACACACACACACTGGTCCCTGGCTACAGCTAAACTGGTGCTAACTCTGCTTAACCCTGCAGGAAATACCTGGGGGCTGCAGATCAGTTCTCAGAGGCCATCAGGTACAACCCAGGGGTCAGTCAGTACTATGAGAACAGGGCCAGAGCCTATCAGAAGGTTCCTGACATGGAGGGGGCCAAACAGGACGCTATCTCCACCCTGGTCCTGGATCCCACTAACGATCAGGCGAGTCCCTCCAACAGGAGAGCCTCTGCTCTCAAATCTGGCCCTGCAGCAGGACAGGGGCAGATATGCGCCCCTTTGAAATGCGCTCAGTGGATTTAAATATGGGCTTTTATTAGAATAATACATCTTTAAACTTTATTTAAGATGTTTATTTAAGTCTAATATGTTTAATATACAGTATGTTTGTTTCATCCTGCCAATGCAATTTCCGTGTTTGTGCAACTTGCATGGCGAATAGAACGGATTCAGATTCTGAAAATGTGCAGAATGTCCTTCCGGATTTTCATTCATTCATTCATTCATTCATTCATTCATGCGTTCATGTGTTCATGCGTCTGTCTGTCTGTCTGTGTGTGTTTATGCGTCTGTGTGTGTGTTTATGCGTCTGTCTGTCTGTGTGCCTTTGTGCGTGTGTGTGTGTGTGTGTGTGTGTGTAGGTGGCCCCGCTGCTCCTGAGCCAGTTCCCAGGCTGCTCTGTGTCTGACGTCCTCTCCAGTGACACAGCCAGGATGGTCAGAGCCCAGCTGATGGAGACCATCCAAGCCTGCAGGCAGACTGCCTCCCCCAAGCCAAGGTTAGCCACTCAACCTCCCCGGAAACAAGGGGAAGTCAGATGGCTCGGCGGGTTAAGGCATTGGGCTCATGATCAGAAGGTTGTGAGTTCGATTCCCGGTTTTCGCCACATGAAGTTGTGTCCTTGGGCAAGGCTATGGATAAAAGCGTCTGGTAAATGAATAAATGTAACAAACAGGCAAATAGGTGGTGAGCTGCTTAATTATATAAAAATATATTTAAAATCGAATTAATATGAGTTAAACATAAGAATATACAACAGTTGTGACTTGAAAATGACGCTTTAATAGTTTTAAAACGTGTCCTCAGTCTCTGCAGTGGCTTTGACCGGCTGGCCCTATCACAGGGCTCCGACAGCCAGTCAGTCGGCCAATCGGAGGACTGGTCCGATGCGGGGGAGGAGCCGGAGCGGTGTGTGAGCAAACCGGAGATGTTCCACGAGGTCAGCAGGACCAACGAGCAGGTACGAGACCAGGATGACCCCCAGATGCTGGGCCTGCCAGAGCCGTCCTGTCGTACGCCTGCTCAATAAAACACCAACTGCCGACCCGACTTCTTTTCTTCTTTTATTTCCCTGAAATAAATAACCTAAAGTACTCCCACTAACCATCGTTATTCATTTTGTTTGCTGTTACATTCATCAAGGGCAAGTAGTCTTCCATACTGACCCAAGATTCACTTTCTGCGTTGGCTATGCCAGGTGAAGCGAGCCGTCCGATTGGCCCTGGAGCGCCGCCCTCCTCTGCGCTACACCGGGCCCCGTCTGGCCCCTGTCTTGAGGGTGGAACCGGAGCAGCCCCCGGCTCGGAGAAAAGGCCCTACCACTGGAGGAAGTTTAAGGGGCTTTGAGTGAATTCCACCGGAATCACTGCAGTACGTTCGAAATGTTTGAGCAGGTGGTGAAGCGGGAGAAATGATGTTTGAACGCCGGGTTCCTGGGTGTTTAGAGAGCGTGTCGGACGGTGGAATGGGCTGGAGCAGGTGGAGGTTACGGTCTTCTGCACCTTTCTTACAGGTGTCAGCGGCGGTACGGTTTTCCTTAGACGAACAACCTGTCATTAGAATTCACCACAAGTACACACTGTCCAGGTATATCGTGAATCAGCCTCGTTACGCCCTTATATAAGCATAACGTCTAGTCATATCAAGAATTTTCTTCATTTTTCGAGTGTTTTTGCCGACGACTACGAAAACCTCGTGAGCGAGGAGGACTGAGGTGAAGAAATGTCGACGGCATTCGCCAAACGAACCCCCGCGTAAAACCGTCTGCACCAAATCAAATATCTTAAACGTTGTTTGTGTAGCCAGAATAAATATGTACTTTTTCCTTGAAATCGCTCAAATATATTGATGTCGGTGCGTTTGTTGGCATTGGGATTCGAGCTCTGTTAGGCCGTGGAGTGCTTCAGGCTGGAGCAGTGTGCCGTCTCGAGTGAGTCAGTCAGTCAGCTGCCAGCCAGCCCTGCCAGCAGCTGTGTTGCGGAGAGAGATCGCTCTATCAGCTGTTGGAGCCGCTGATTAAGTTACCGCGGAGACGGACCTGCCTTTAATTAGGAATTCCTCGTTGGCCGAAAGAACTGTGGGCAAAGTCTCAATCCGAAAAGCGCCGGTTAATGAGGTGCAGTCATTGGCGCGAGAAAGCTCCGGAGGGGGAAGTGAAACACGGAGACTGAGAGCTTCCAAACCCTGAGAGAAAAGGTTTTTTTTACGGCTTTAAAAGATATATTTTATTGTATTTCAACGCGCCCCAAAATGTCTGAAACGATGTGTGGCGTGAGCGTGCAGACAATGGCGGAGACGACTCTGAGGCTGAGGGCTGTCAATCATCTGTTACGGTGTTGACACGGCCGCCCCCGGACTTTAGGGGTTTCCCTGCAGGGACTGGGCTGGGTTCAGCTCAGTGTCTGTGTGTGTGTGTGTGTGTGTGTGTGTGTGTGTGGGCCCGTTCGCCCCCTGAACAAAGTGGTCTGGGACAGACAGTGGTCGTAAAGGGCCCGAAAAGTGTTTCACACCCTGCGTAATAAAAGGCTCGGGTTACCTTCCTCCTGTCAGGAATGGGATGTGAAGTCGGGAGACCCAGCGGCCGGCAGATTTCTAGCCCAGACAAAAACACCTTTCTCTGGGCACAGGAGCTAGCGGCCTGGCCCGGGTTCAAAACATTCCAGCCGGACGGGAGTTTCATTCACATTTGGCTGAAGACTGTTTTGTCTAAGTTGTGTAGAACACGTCTGTAATCTTTGGGTCGTGTTCAGAGCGGTGGAGTAGCAGTGAACACACATGGTGAACATAACTAACTGTATTGAAAAGGGCCTCTTTTTTTTTTACAAACTTGCATGTGCCATTCATTTCTTTGTCCGTTGACTTAGTTAGTCGGATGTTTCTCAAACGACTAATCCCTTAACGAATCCTGTCACGAACAACCCGTACAACAACAAAAAAAAGATTCAAATTCACATTTTATTATTTATTTTTCATAAAGTAAAAAAAAAATGAAAAAAGAAAGAAAAATCTTACAATTCAAAAGTTGCATTTCCCAATGCAATAAATTAACATTATGTACATTAACACAATACTTGGGGATTGGAGAGAGAAGCTATAGGATAAGGAATATAGACGAAGTTGCTTGGTCAGTGAATTGGAATGGACTCGCCCAAGTCTACACCTGCCACTCCAGAACCATTTAAAAGACCTGCAGTCGGTTCAGTGTCTGGACTGCTTTTGGCTGCTCTCTGAACTCCCATCCGCAAGACAACCTGCTCGGGACACTGGGGATATTTAAGCGAGCAAAATGTGCTTTTTTTTACGATCTTGTAATTTTCATAACCAAATTTATTTGCCTAGTTCCTTTCTCAGACAGAAAGACGGAGAGATGAACTGGTCCCTACTGGAAAATGTTTGCGAGGGAAAAAAAAGAATATTCATCTTGGAGAGATAAAATGTCTGCCCGGGTTTGTGTTACAAACAGATTTTCCAGTCATTTTTACTGGCTTGTTCCTCAAAACGTCTCTGTGTGTTATGTGTCTGTGTGCAGCCCCTTGGCTGTCCTTGTTCGTATTTCTTTTTGCACGGGCAGATGTGGGTCCGCCCTGCTCTGGGTCAAAGGACCCACAGCATGGATCTACTTGGTGTATAGGACCAATCGCCCCTTCGTTGTACGCTACTCTCCCTGTTTATCATCTCACGTTACGTCAGGTATCACTTCCACCCGTTCTGCTCTTTCAGCTTGTTGATGTCCAGCCCTTTGTGGACAGGGGTGGACGGAGGGTTGTAGAGGGGGAGGGTCGGAGTGCTGCAGGTACGTATCCATGGGCGCTCCCTAGGCACCGTCCAAATAGTGCGAGAGGGGGACTTCTTTTTCTTGTCCTTTGGAGACTTGGCGGAGGAAGGCATGGGCGTCTGGTGGACAACAAACCAGACCAGAGTAAAAAGCAGGGCTGTGGTTTCCACAGCGACATTGAAATATAAAGTAACGTTGTTTTCCTACCAATCTCACAAGACAATGACTGATATGGTGTTACGTCTAACCACTAGCATTGATACAAAGCTAATTCAAGGTAGCGTTTTTCCTGCACCAAATCTGTATGAGAAAATATATGAAAAATACCCCATTATATTGCAAATCTACAGCGTAGATTCCGTAACCTAGGCTCTTTTGGTACTTGTTTGGTTTCCCACGATGTGTGTTTCATAATCTGACTACCCGCAATGTTTGGGGACTATCTCGTTGTTATGATCAGTGACCGATGCTCTTTTTGTAAAGCTCTCTCTTGGAAGTCGCTTTGGGTAAAAGCGTCTGCTAAACGATTCATTCATTAATTATCTACCGCTTAGTAGCGGTGCCGCTTATTCCCATTAGGGATCGCAAGGTCAATAGGCGGTTTGGGGCCAACTAGTGTCTACCAAATGAATAAATGTAATGTGATTCCCCAAGGTTACTATCAAACCCTGTGAGGACGATCACCTCTCCTTCGTGAGATAAATGTAAAAAAAAGACTTCCTACACAGCAGCACAGGGTGTAGCAGTTGAGCTTGATCGGGTTTCCATCCGTTCCCGCGAAACGGTTCTTCTTGGGTAGCAGCAACACGAAGGACACGGCCAGAGATAGGTGGTAGAAGCTGTGGACGTAGGCGTAATCCCACTCCTGCAAGAGGCCAAACGCATAATGTCCACAGTTAGGAACATCACATTTAGTCATTCAGCGCTGTGGTCCCCAACCCTGGTCCTCAGGGACCCACTGTCCTGCATGTTCTAGATGTTTCCCTGCTCTAACACACCTGATTCAAATGAATGGGTCATTATGAAGCTCAGCAGAAGCTTGTTAATGATCATTCGTCTGAATCAGGTGTGTGAGAAGGGGGAAGCATCTAAAACATGCAAGACAGTGGGCCCCTGAGGACCAGGGTTGGGGACCACTGATTTAGCAGACATGCAGCAGGTACAGGGACATCCCCCCCCCCCTCCCCCCCTTGAGGAAAGTAGGGTTAAGTGCCTCGCCCAAGGACTCAACTTTCAAATGGCACAGCCGGGTATCGAACCCGGGGTTTGCTCGATTCCCTGACCGCTCAGCCATCTGACTCTCTCGACCATGAACATACATCTTGACTCAAAGGACCTTTTGAGGATCGTGGAACCACAACCACAACATCCCTAAGCCTTAGACGTGTTGGAATCGTTTCATTTTGTGTTTCCGATTGTGCGATGACACGATACCTCAAAGTAGAAGCGTAGCATCAGAGCCAGGGCCCCAAAACAGCAACCAGGTCCCACTTGCTGGGTGTAAACCCTCTTCTCTGGGTACAGGGCTCGGTTCTCCCTCATTTTCTGCAACTGAAGTTTAACGATAATCCAGGTTAGGAGATAATTCGGTTCCGTGTTTTTTATGGTTGATGTAACTAACTCTTTACCCTTAACCCTATGGTTCTCAATTCCGGTCCTCAGGGGCCCACTATCCTACATATTTTAGATGTTTCCCTGCTCCAACACACCTGATTCAAATGAATGGGTCCTTATGAAGCTCAGCAGAAGCCTGATAATGACATTTTATTTGAATCAGGTGTGTTGGAAGGGGGAAACATCTAAAACATGCAGGACAGTTGGGCCCTGAGGACCGGAATTGAGAACCACTGCCCTAACCCCATTAGTTTACACTCTGCGAAATATCCAGTTATTTTGTCAAACATGGGTCATATGACGAATATGTATTATTTGTTGGTGAACCTCACAAACGCTCACCCATTTGACAGTGATCATGAACACGGCTGTTCCGATTGGTCCGGCGTAGATGCCGTAACCCAGGCGATCCTGGTAGATCCTCACCCCGCTGGTTAGCGCTCCAAACATGGTCAGAGTGGATCTCTTCGGCTCGTCAAAGTCTCCCAAGGCTTCAAAGGAAAAAAAGAGAGACAACTTTAGCTTTCTCCGTGTGTGTGTGTGTGCGTGTGCCCATGTGTGTGTTCAAAACACAGAGCGAGAGCGTTTGTTTGAGCACGTGTGAGACAGCCGCAAAGTCCTTCGACAACTGTTCAGGGAGGGGTTTGACTCCCTGCCTTTAAACATGGTCATCCACAGCCACCATGAAACCTCCTGTCTCCTTCACCTTCAAGAAAAGGCCGAAGACTCACTTGTTCAAGAGTTTAATGGCACTTAGAAATATCAGCTGTTGTTCAGCATCAGAATTACTTTATTGATCCCCGAGGGGAAACTTTTTAGTGTTGTTGTTGTCCAATTTGTAAACTATTCCAATTTGTAAACTGTTTGATTCTTAAAAAAAAAAAAAGAAAAGACCCCTTTGGCACTTATTGGTTTCTCACGATGGATGTTTCATAATCTATAAGACCGCTATGTTTGGGATCTATCACGTTGCTATGCTTAGTGACCGATGCTCTTTCGTAAAGCTCTCTTGGAAGTAGCTTTTGATAAAAGCGTCTGCTAAGTGAATACATGTAAATGAATAAATGTGAACACGTTTTGGATTCCGTATCGTTACGGTTCAGCTGTTGGATGCTACTTACCGATCAGAGTGACCCACATGGAGACCGCAGTGCCGTACGCGCTGAAGTACTCCAGGATGTCGTACCTCATGAAACACAGAATGGACAATCCCGGTCCGTCGCACGCGTGGTATATCTATGAGGTGAAAACACATTCTATCATCCTCCCTTCTACATTTCCATCTCGTCATTCAGCAGACGCTCTTATCCAGAGCGACTTACAGCAAGTACAGGGACATTCCCCCCTGAGGCAAGTAGGGTGAAGTGTCTTTCCCAAGGACCCAACATCATGTTTGACACAGCCGGGGTTCGAACCAGGGACCTTCTAATTACTAGCCCGACACCCTAACCAACTGTACCACGTGACTCCCTCAAACTCCCGAAACTTCACTCTGAAACTTAACTCCCAAGACGTCTTGAGTTGCCCAACTTCATAGGACGAATGCAACAACTCGAGAGAAGACATGAACGTTTACATTCGTTCCCCCTTCAAACCCATTCCTAGTCTGACACATGAGCAAAACCCTGTAAAGTACCATCTCACAGACCTCCCTCACACCCCAATGTCAACATCCCAGCCTTAAGTCCCTTACCGCCGTGAAGAACATGGTGAAGAAGTAGACCATGGCCTCCATGTAGAACCCTCTCTTGGTGGCCACGCTGGCCGCAGGAAGGAACACCAGACTGCTTACGGTCGGCAGAAGCATCTTCGCGATGAAGGCTCCAATCATGGCGACGCGTACCTCTACACCAACTTCTCGAAGAACGAAGGAAAAAAAACAACAAGTTGTCGGGCTCACGAAAGCGAGCTAATGCTTCTAGTTAGTCTTCAGCTTGCGGTGGAACTGGCGAACGGACTGGGGGAGGGTGGGGAGTAAGCGATGCACGGCTCACAGGCACATGGCACAGACTAGCAGCTGGTTATCACCACCGAGCCCTTTAAAGTTTAAAAGGCCCAAGACCTCGGCCGCAACGTGGGCTGAATGAGCCGAGTCATCGCCGGACAGCTGCCTGCATACCAGCGACGACGAGGAGCTGGGGAGAGTGGTCACATACCGTGGCGTTGGAGCATATTTGTTAAGGTTTCCTATTTCAGGATGGTGGTTCAGAACACATGGTGGGTAACGGGGTTCTTGTTTGTTGTTTGGTTGGTTGCGTTTGTTTGCGACACAGGCCTGTCTGTTTGATGCTAAAGGGATCTTTTCGAGTGGGTAGTGTCCTAGAAGTATGACGGTTATTTGTATGCTTATTTGTATTCTGAAGGGCTGTTGCTTAACAATAGTAGAGTAACATTTAGAATACAGGTCTTAGTTTTTGGGAAAATGAAATAAACAGTTATAATAGTACGCCTATATATATTCATATATACAGTATACATCTCTCCCCTCTTCTCGCTCTTCTTTCTCTCCCCCTCCTGCTCTGCACTTTGTGTTCGTTATCTGTCCTTGTCCTTCTCACCTCCCCGTCTCCCTCCCTCCCTCCTTCTCCATCCTCCCTCCCTCCCTCCCTCTCAGCTGTTACACCTGCCTGTGTGTCTGGGATGGGGGTGGGGTGTGTGGGGGGGGGGGGGCGTGGGGACAAAGGGTGCAGTGTAGTTCGGAACACGCCCCGCGCCTGAGATTCCTGGAGGGGGACTCCGTAACAGGAAACCTTCGGGAGAGGGGTGAGGACGCCACTCTCAAGACCGAGCTTGGGGACCTGGAGCGCCGTCAGAACCGCCCTCCGCCCATGGTCCCTGTGGCCGGGGGGGTGGGTGTGGGGGCTGGGGGGGGGGGGGGGGGGGGGCTGGGGGCTGGAATGAGGAGAATGGGGTGCGGTTGGTGGGGAGGGGGGGGGGGAATGGGTCTAGGACTCCTCCACGATCCATTGGGGCCTTGGGGGTGGGGGGGAATCAGAGGTTAAGGGGGCAGAGCGTACGGGGAGTGCCACGCAAGGCTGGGGTGGGGGGGCCGGGGGGACAGAGGGCTGGGGGTGGGTGGGTGGTGGTGGGGGGCAGGGTAAGGAAAGTGCTTCATGGTTACTTTCACCTCAGGCCCCCCCCCCTGTCTAAACACGGCCATTCTAGTGTGGGAATGCAGGGCCCGACTTCCTGCAAGCATCTGAGAAAACAGCAGGGTTCCTTTTGATTCGGTAATAAATAGTTCTGCCCTCTGCCCTCCTTGCCTTTTACAAATAATTGAGCGCTGCGCTTAGGTTTCAGCCTAGGTAGAATGCAAGTGGATGGGGGGGGGGGAAAGGCCTCTTTTAAACAAGCGGTTGTGGCAATTTGGGAGTTAGGTTATACTTAAAATAACAATACCCCGAAGATCAAATGCTTCTGTTGAGAAATGATGTACAGGCTCAGAACTCAGTTTGTGTTTTTTTTTTAGGCTGTTAGTTGTTTTAGCAATGTCATCATCTGTTTATAGATGTGTTTGCCAAGCTTTCTGTTGGTCTGTCTGTCTGTCTGTCTGTCTGGATGCCTGTTTATCTCTTTTAAAATGCACTGCCTGTCTGGGAAGAGCTAGGCTTTGAGCCAAGCGGTCTATAGTTTTATGATGTCTACCAGAGAAACATTCACCACGGTTCTAAGCTTGGAAACAACTCTATCCACAGCGATAAGCCGAAAATAAGACGAAGCATCTCTATTTCCGTGTACTTTTTCTCTATATACGGCCTCGGCAGCCATGACATTGGGCTCTTGCGCTTAATTAAAGTATTGTTGGGTTTATGATTGAATTTTGCGGTTTTGTTTGTGCCTTGATGGTTTCTAAATCCCACTCGTCCTTTCAAGATCGCGCTCTCGCTTTCAGTGAAACCGCCTCTTTGACTTATTTATAATTCCACCGACATCTGTGGTGGAAAAGGAAGAAAAAAAACTGTGTCCTAACCATCGTGTCTCCAGACGGTTTCTCTCGCTCGCAGACACACACACAAACACACACACTACACCACTTCTCAGGAGTGCTGTTAGTTACCCTCTTTGTCTCATATTTTTGGCTTTTTAAAGAGCAGGGGGGAGAGAGAGAGAGAGAGGCCTGCCATACCTCTTGCCTCGCAGACTGTGCAGTTCTCCCCGGGCTTGGTCTATCGCCGTATAAATCTCTTGATTGTGCGTCTGCTCGCGATTGAAGCCTAGCAGCGTAGCGGAGCACCAGGGGCTTCGCTAATGCAGCCAGCAGACGCAGAGGCAGCAGAGCGGAGAACATGTGGCTGCTGAGGCAACAGCGAGACGGCGTCCGGGGGCCCGAGCACGGTGGTCCCTGCCGTGGCTCCTGTTCAAGTCATTCGACGTCTGCGCCGCACCTCTTCAAGAAGACACCCTTTAAAGGGGGTGGGGGGGGTGGGGGGTTCCTCTGGTAAAAGGGGACCTATCGTTTTTGATGACATTCTTGTCCAATTTCTTTCCGTCAAGAACTCTATAAGTTCTCGTCACGTTTTTTTTTCTTCTTCCAATTTGGGCCTAGGACCCAACAGGTCACTCTTCCAGACGGTTAATGGCCCACGTACGCCCGTAGGGGGCACGATAAGCCACCCTTAAAGTCTGGGTGTATCCCAACGCACCTCATTACTCCAAACCGCCTGAAATTGGTACACGTGCCTTCTCAAAAAGGTCTCAAAGACCCATAATAGATTTGGCTGTACAGTGAAAGTCTGTAACTTAAAGTATGATTGCCTAACACTGACAGTCAGGGGTCAGACAATGCACTACAAAGCGCAAGGTCAAAGGTTGAAACCCGAGCCACGGCCTTCCGGACTGTCACTGTACGGATGATCGTTTTAGTGAAACAGGAAGTCCGGTACACCACAGTAGGTGTCTTGTTGTATAATCATGCGTCCTTGGGCAAGGCACTTCACTCTGCTTTGCCTCGGGGGGTGGAATGTCCCTGTACTTGCTGTAAATCGCTCTGGATAAGAGCGTCTGATAAATGAATGATATGGAATCGTGATGGTACGTTTCATTTGTAATCAACACCATCGCCCACTCCCCCCCCCCCCCCCCCCCCCCCCTCCCCCCCCCCCCACCCCCCTTCTCACCAGCACCACCCTCATTACCAGCACCCTTCTTCCTGTTGTGTCGGCAGCAGCAGAAGCAGAGACGGTCCCCGGCTCGGCTTGGCCGAGCGGGCGGAGAGCCTCAGGGGGTCTCTGGGTGTTCCTTCCCTCTGCTCCGCTGTTCTTGCTCCTGCTGCTGGGCAGGGAAGGAGAGGGACAAGAGAGGAGGAGGAGAGGAGAGGGGAGGAGAGGGAAAGAGAGGAGGAGAAGGGAAGAAAGGAGAGAGGAGAGGAGGAGGGGAGAAGGAGGAGAGGGGAAGAAAGGTGAGGAGAAGAGAGGAGGGGAGGAGAGCAGGGAAGAGGAGGAGGGGGGGAGAGGGAGGGGAGGGGAGGAGAAGGGAAGAAAGGTGAGAAGAAGAGAGGAGGGGAGGAGAGAAGAGCCGGGGGAAGGGAAAAGAGGAGGAGGGGAGAGGGAGGGGAAGGGCCTGGGTTAGGTGAGGTTAGGAAGGGAAAGGAGGGGAGGAGAGCGGAGGGAGGGAGGAGAGAGGGGGGGGGGAACGAGGGATGCTGGGCCGCGCACCTTACCTCCCTCTCTCTCTCCCCGCCGCTGCACTGCTCACATCTTCGCGGCGGTAGCAGCACCTCACCGCTCAACACCACCCACCCACGCTGACCCGAGAGCACCACAGCACTCTGACAGCCCGGCACCGAGGTGAGTGGGGGGGGAAATATTTCAACTATCCGCACGTGGTTCGGTGCGTGTGTTTACGTCTGCGCGCATCTTTCGCGCGTGTCTCCGTACGCCCGGCATGCCACACACAGTGTGTGTTCGTGCGAGAAACGGGGTGGGGGGGGGAGGAACCAACGTGTTCAACCAAAACAAGCTCTCAAAGCTGTTTATTTAAGGAGCGTCTGAATGCCGGGCCGAGCTGAGTCACGGTCTGGCCGCTTGGGAAGTTCTCCGCGCCGCTGGGAACGTTCTAACGAGGTGAACCCGGTTTCCTGCTGTTCTGTCGGGAACCCTCCTGAGACCGATGTCTTAGCAGAGGTTGCTGAACAGCCTTTGGAGGTCCCGCACGGGGCACACTGTTGAATTGAAAGAAAAAAAGGTTGACATCATTACGTTAGCCAAAGAAATTGAGAAAAGAACTCACAAACTGAAGGCTCTGTGTTTCCAGACATGCAGACAGATGAAAAATCTGAAATGAATGTGTCTGCTCTGGAAAAAAAAGGTACTTGTTTTGTAAATGTCTCGATACATGTATTAACTCTACTGCTTGGCAGGTTGAATTCAATATACTGGGCCACCTGTTGCATGTGGAACAAGGTTCTAAAGTTTCTCCGGGGGCCTGGCTGAGGTGTACGTGGTCAGAAAAAAATCCCTGGCCCTTACATCCCATAAATAATTGAAAAACTCCCAGAACTTTTCCTGAAAGGGTTGGACATTGTCCTTGAAAAGAGGGAAGTTGTAAACAGCTAGTTCTCAGCTCTGAATACCAAGCTGAGGATGACTGTGGAAGAATCCGGAATGATGAGTTAAGTGACACACGTGGGACTCCCTCAGAAAAGTGAACGAGAGTGGAGGTGAACCAGGGTACGAGACACACGTGCTCCAGCGCTTCGCTTCTTGTTCGCTTCGACCAGTCGCTCCCACCCTTCCTCCATCTCTCTCTCTATTTCTCTCTTTCTCTCTCTCTTTCTCTCTCCGTTTGCTGTCTTTTTTTCCTCTCAGTCTCTCTCCCTCTCTCTCTCTCCCTCCCCCCCTCCCTCCCTCCCTCCCTCCATCCTCTCCTCTCTCCCTCCCTCTCTGTCTGCCCTCCTCGTCTTTGTATACACTATCCAGAGGAGCCAGAGAAGCGCTGGGGAGCGAGAAGGCCCCCATCCATTTTCCACTTCACACGGGGGAGAACGTGAGAGGGCTGCTGAGGGGAGAGGGAGGAGGGGGGTGCAGGGATGATTCTACCCCGAGCTTCCAGACAGAGACCCTCCCCTCCACCTCCCCTCCCTCGACCCCCCCCCCCCCCCCCCCCCCCCCCTCCCCTGCTTCTCTCGGGGAGACGGCAGCCTGCTGTCTGTCTGCTGTGCTGCCGGGGGAAAAAAAGAAAAACACTCCCTCTTGCCCGAGTAGAGGTGGTTGGTTGTGGGGGTGTCTGTGGTGGTGGTGGTGTGAGGGTGGAGGCTGGTGCACCCGTGAGGGCAGCAGGTGGGGACAGGGTGGGGCCCGAGGGGAGGGTGTTTACTCTCCACGGCGGCCATGGGAAGCGGGGCGGCTGGGAAACGAGCAGGAGAGGAAGGCCTGTCTGGCCGGCGGAGGCGACAGACGTGCATGGTTCTGCTGGAGGGAGAGAGAGACTGCGTGAGAGAGAGACTGAGCGTGTGCGTGCGTGTGTGACAGAGAAAGAGAGACATTGTGCGTGTGTCAGAGAGAGAGAGAGAGAGCTAAATGTCTGCTTGTGTCTGTGTGTCTGTGTGTGTGTGTCTGCTTGTGTGTCTGTGTGTGTGTGTGTCTGCTTGTGTGTGTCTGCTTGTGTGTGTCTGTGTGTGTGTGGGTGTGTGTGTGTGTCTGCTTGTGTGTGTCTGCTTGTGTGTGTCTGTGTGTGTGTGGGTGTGTCTGCTTGTGTGTGTCTGTGTGTGTCTGTCTGTGTGTGTCTGTGTGTGTGTCTCTGTGTGTGTTTCTGTGTGTGTGTGTGTCTGTGTGTGTCTGTGTGTGTCTGCTTGTGTGTGTCTGTGTGTGTCTGCCTGTGTGTGTGTCTGTGTCTGTGTGTGTGTGTGTCTGTCTGTGTGTTTGACAACTGGACGTGCTCCAGCTGTGTCTGGGAGCGTAATGAACCCCAGGTGTTCGTGCGGCTAGTTTTAAGACACCTGTCACCAATGTTTAATGCGAGAGTTAGCCAGACCACTCTAAACAAGACTAGACCATCTGTTTGCTTGCTTTAAGTAGCGCACCTGACTGGAGAGGGTGGACAGAGGGAAGGATGGTGGATCTACAGGGTTAAGGGAGTCAGGTGGCTCAGCGGTTAAGGCATTGGCCTCATGATCGAAAGGTTGTGAGTTCGAACCCCGGCTGTGTCTGTCTGATGTTGTGTCCTTGGGCAAGGGACTTCACCCTACTTGTCTTAAAGAGAATGTCCCTGTACTTACTGTAAGTTGCTTTGGATAAAAGCGTCTGCTAAATTAGGTATTATTATTAAGGGGTGCCTATCCTTGTGTTGCTGTCACAGTTCTGGCCAAATGGAGACACCTACCTGTGTCCAAAAGTGTGAAAGTGCCGTTAAGTTGCGTGTGTGATTTTTTCACACAGTTGTGTGGGTAAGGTCGCTCGCCGTGCTGCAAGGTCGTAGCGCACAAAGCCCCACCTGTGTGGAAGCCCGTAGGAAAATGTACCTTGGTCGCTCCCTGACACAGAGCCTTGTTTAACTTCGACGCGGGCCGTTCACGGTCCAAATCCTGCCTCCCACACCTGCGCTCACTCAACGGCCTGTCTGTGACACCTCTCCGTCTGAGGAGCGCTGCCAAGACCACAGTGACTGCCAGAGCAACGAAATATCCAGAGGTGTCGAATCTGTAACCAATGCTAGCAGCAGGCTAGCAGCTAAATGATTTTTGGAGGCATAAACACATATTGGTACGCAGCTATGTGGAGAGACAAACTGTGGGTGTTTTGTGACGGGGTAGGGGGGGACAGTACGGGCACGGGGGATGAAGCGAGTGTTTTTCTTTTCCGGAACAGGATGAGGTTCTGGACGTGGGAGCAATGCGGTGAGGTCACTCTGGTGGTGCTGGGATTCCTGACCCTGGTTCTGTCTGTAGGAAGCCTGTCCGACAGGGGGCAGGTACGATGAGTTGGGCTGGTGGGGGGGTGTCTCTCTGACCGGTCTCTCTTCTTTTTTTCTACAACTTTCTCACAGTCGTTACTCTCTTTCTCTCTCTCTTACTTTCTTTCTTTCTCTCTTTCTCTCTTTCTTTCTCTTTCTTTCTCTCTTTCTTTCTCTCTTTCTTTCTCTCTTTCTTTCTCTCTTTCTCTTTTTGTGGTTGCTCTTTGTTTGCTCTCTGTCTTTCTCTCCCTCTCTTTCTCTCGCTCTCTCCCTCTCTCCTCTCTCTGTCTTTCTCTCTTTCTCTCTCTTTCTCTCTCTTTCTCTCTCTTTCTCTCTCTTTCTCTCTCTTTCTCTCTCTTTCTCTCTCTGTAAGTTTCTCTTTCTCTCTCCTGTTCTCCATAGCGCTGATCTATCATGATCCCTCCCTCCGTTCTGTCTTTCTATCGCTTCCTCTTTCCATCTCTCTCATTTCTCTTTTGAACAGTTTAATCTCCATTGCTTCCGTTGCAAACTCGACTCACGCGATTATTCACGCACGAATGTGTGTGCGTCCAGGAAGAGGGTGTGGCCTCGAACAGCCTGGAGGATGACCAGGAGGGGAACACCTATTGGTGGGGGGAGTGGGCCAAATGGACCGCCTGCACACGCACCTGCGGGGGAGGGGTCATGTCCCAGGAGAGGCACTGTCTCAAACAGAGGTAAGACCCCTGACCAAAAGGGCATCCGCTGACGAGGTCGGTCGGACCAATCGCAGCACCGTATCTGTCTCAACCAATCGATGCATGCGTATGGGTGTTTGGTGGAAGGGAGTCAGGTAGCTCAGCGGTTACGGCGTTAGGCTCACGATCGAAAGGTTGTGAGTTCGATTCCCGGCTGTGGCTACATGACGTTGTGTCCTTGGGCAAGGCATTTCACCCTACTTGCCTCAGGGGGGGAATGTCCCTGTACTTGCTGTAAGTCGCTCTGGATAAGAGCGTCTGCAGTCAATATCTGTGGTCGTGTCTGTGACATTTTCATGTTGAGTTGTGGTTTCTGCTAATTGAATGTATTTTATCCAAAGAAAGAAAGCAGCCACTGGTAGGGACAATGTGACCTGCACAGGTATGGCCCGGAAATACATCCTCTGTAACATCAAGGTGAGAGGTGCTGTCTCTCTCTCTCTCTCTCTCTCTCTCTCTCTCTCTCTCTCTCTCTCTCTCTGTCTCTCTCTCTGTCTCTCTTTTCTCACTCACTTTCTATCTCATGTCTCCCTCTGTCTCCCCTCTCTCTCTCTCTCTTTTCTCCCTCACTTTCTATCTCATGTATCCCTCTCTCCCCCCTCTTTCTCTCTCTGTCTCTTTTCTCACTCACTTTCTACAGTATCTCATGTCTACCTCTGTCTCCCCTCTCTCTCTCTCTCTCTCTCCCCCCTCTCTCACTTTCTGTTTTTCTCCCTCCCTTTCTCCCTATGTCTCCCCCCTCTCTCTATCCCTCCGTTCCTCACTCTGCCTTTCCATCGCCCAAAAACCGGCCCAGGCACACACATCCACAGATGAGTGTCATATGGGAAGCGTTTCACCGTTTTACACGGTTATAAAATCCTCCTGGAGAAAGCTATGTAATCGAGGTCTCCCCCTCCTCCCCTCCCTCCTCTCCCCTCCCCTCCTCAGGACTGTCCTTCCTCTGGGAGAAGCTTCAGAGAGGAGCAGTGCTGGTCCTTCAACTCGCAGCTTTACAACGGCAGGAACTACCACTGGAAACCCCTGTATCCGGGTAAAACTCGTATTAAAAAAACGCCCTCACCGATCCCCCCATTGGACGATAAACCGTCCGCGACCTCTGACCTCCGTGTGCGTCCGCAGACGACTACGTTCACATCTCCAGCAACCCCTGCGACCTCCACTGCACCACGGCCGACGGGCAGAGGCAGCTCATGGTGCCGGCGCGCGACGGGACGTCCTGCAAGTACAGCGACTACCGAGGGGTCTGCGTGGACGGGAGGTGCGAGGTGAGCGGGTTTCGACTCCCAGCTCCTCCCACAAGGCGAGGGGGAGAGGAGGTGTTTCCTTGATCTCACATGAAAATAGATTAGATCAGATTAGATGAAGCTTTATTTGTCCTCCAGGGGTGGAAATTGCAGTTCACAACAGCAGCAGGGTAAAGTACAGCACACAGAGTTGCAGGGTAATATAACAATAATAACAATAGGGGGGGGCACGATAAAGTCCAGTATAAAAAAATATATAATAAGTAAGTTAAGTAGACATATAGACATATAGACAGCTATTGCACTTGAGGAGAATTACAGAATTACAGTATTGCACGGAATAACAATAGGGGGGCACGATAAGGTCCAGTATAAAAAAATTAAAAATAGGTAAGTTAAGTAAAGCTCACTTGCTTCAGATTCACCTTTAAGATGAAATGACTCGTTGTGACAGGATGAAAGGATGATGTGTTTGTTGTTTAGCCGCTGAAGCCACTGTGTGTCGTTCAACAGCCGATTGGATGCGATGGCGTCCTCTTCTCGCCCAACACCCTGGATAAGTGCGGAGTTTGTCAAGGCAACGGAAGCAGCTGTAGCAGAATCACCGGAAACTTCCGCCGCGGGGCCACCACTTTGGGTACAAGTGTGAAAGTGTTGCAAAAATCGCCACGAGAAGAGAATAGAACATTTTGCGTGCCGTTAAACCGCACCGCCGCAGAAGCCCCACTCGTCCGTTAAACACGTCAGCGATTGAAAAAGAAATTCAGGCGCTTTGCTTGTCCTAATTTCCTGTTTCCTGCCTCCTGTCTCCAAGGTTACTCCTTTATCACCCAGATCCCTGAAGGCTCCTGGGATATCCAGATCATCGAGAGGAAAAAGTCAGCTGATGTTTTGGGTGGGTACTTCCTGTTTCCACTGAGCTAACGCTACACGTGTCATCGTTGTCCCTTCATCAGGGCAGCGGTTTCATGAAGAAAAACATAAAGGGTTAAAAGGATTTGCAATAATGTAAAGTCAAATATGTCTCTGTATTTTACTGAAATGTGTTCTAAGATATTCAATTTAACTCTTGAACATGAGTTGAATGACATATTTTATCATGAATAAATAAATATCCATTTAGCGGACGCTCTCATACAAAGCGACTTACAGTAAGTACAGGGATATTCCCCCTGAGGCAAGTCGGGTGAAGTGCCTTGCCCAAGGACACAACAGCCACAGCCAGGAATCAAACTCACAACCTTCCGATCAAGAGGCCAATGCCTTAACCCGTTGAGCCACCTGACTCCCCCTATGAGTATGAGCCCCTGAGCGTCAAAGTGGCAAATGTAATTACCCACTGTCGCTAAAGTGTAAAAAAAAGAAACGTCCAAAACGCCATATTCATCGAGTTTCTAGTTCTCCTCTGCTCCTCCCATCTCTTTTACATAACAGACTGACCTTTGACCTCTCCTGCCCTCTCTCTCCTCAGCTGTGACCGACCAGGCAGGGAACTTCTTCTTCAACGGGAACTACAAGGTGGACAGCCCCCAGAACTTCCACGCAGCAGGGACCATCTTCAAGTACCGCCGGCCCATGGACGTCTATGAGACTGGGATCGAATACATCGTGGCCAAGGGCCCCATCGACCAGCCTGTCAATATTCTGGTACAGGAGCCTGGGGTGTGGGCTGGGGGTTTGGTTCCTGGGCCTGGATCCTTCTTCTGCTACAGGGGCCTCTGGTTAAAGAGTCAGCTGGCTGAGCGGTTAGGGAATCTGGCTGGTAATCAGAGGGTTGCCGGTTCAAAACCCCGGCCGTGCTAAAATGACGTTGTGTCTTTGGGTGAGACACGTCACCTTACTTACCTCAGGGGGGAATGTCCCTGTACTTGCTGTAAGTCGCACTGGATGAGAGTGTCTGCTAAATGACTAAATGTATAGCCTCTTCTTTCCTATTTCCATCATGAATGCCCCCCCCCAATTCCCCTTTTTAAGGTATGGAACCAGAATGGCCGTATTCCCTACATCACCTACGAGTACACCGTCCTCCGGGAGTCCCTGTCCCCCGTCCCCCCGCCCCCCCTCTACACAGGCCAGGAAGGCACCGCTGCAGCGGGGGCCTCGGTGGAGGTAGGGGCCGTCGTGGAGACCCCCAATGGGAGCCTGGAAGACAAGGCGGCCCCCGACGACCAGCAGTCCCAGGGGCCGGAGCAGGGGGGCGCCGGCGCTGGGGAGGACGAGGGGCCCAAGACGCAGGAAACCAACGAGGTGTACGTGGAGACCGCCGCCATCGACTGTCATCCGGATGGGCCGACCCCACCTCAGTATACAGGTAGAGGTGACCCCGTGACCCCCGGCATTGACACTGACCCCGGTCAACCTAACCTTCGGTGTGGTAGTAGGCTAGTCTGAAGAACGACATCCGTCCTGGTCTTTGGGGGTCCCTGGGGGTCCCTGGGGGTCCTGTACTATCCTCCTCTGTGACCCACGACACGACAATCCTGTAAATCTAAGAACTGTGGTCGGGGGCCACTCAATATCAGAAGAAGTCCAGATTAAGTTATACCTCATACTTTCATACTCTGCTAAGCATGGACAATAGAACGTGTCTTTTTTGGCCAAGCTAACCTACTGTCAAGTTATTCCAGAGTGCAGGTAGCAAACATCTAAATCATCGAAGAGTTTTCTTCTGGACCCAAAGCTTGAAAACAGCTTCCCCTCTCTGTCTTCCTACCCCAAAAGCCAACAGCAGCCAATCAGGACCCTCAACCTTCCAGGAGGAGGTTCCAGACTCCCAGAACCTCATCTGGAGAGTCCTTCTCGGCGAGCGCATTGGTCCGGACGAGCTGCTCGTCAACGTGTCCACCAATCGGCTCCTGACAGAAGGCGAGGGGGTGTTTTTGTCCGAGGTGGGCCCTCTGGACGTGGAGTACGTTAACCTGGAGAACGGGCGGCGGTTCACCTTCAACGGAACCGTGGGGGAGTTCAGCCTGGGCCGCTGGCGCAACGATTCCGGAGACTTCTTCTTCCAAAACAGGACGCTTCTAACGGTCCTAAGGAGCGGGAATCGCACCAACCGAACCAGGTAAGGAAACATGTTCAGGGCTGCCGAGAGAGAAGCTGCCTGGCGTCGAAAAGGGGGGGCTCCCTGGGGGGGTCAAAGGTTGACTGTATGCAAAGCATACGCTCTTATCCAGAGCGACTATAAGTCGCTGTAAGTACGGGGACATTCCGCCTTGAGGCAGGTTGGGTGAAGTGCCTTGCCCGAGGACGCAACGTCTTGTTGAAACAGCCAGGGTTCAAACCAGGTACCTTCTAGCCCCCCCACCCTCAGAAAAAGGACACATTAGGCGCTGATTGAGTCTGATACACATACTCTACAAGTGAACGTAAAATGAAGACCGTAGAATCCCTCCCTCCTGATTGGCCTGGCCTTGCGTCTGGTCGGAGCACCAGGGATGGAGGGGTCTCCCCCGCCCCAGGGCCAAGGATAAGAGAGGGGCTTCAGAGTCTCAACCGGGTGGGGAACTCTGTCTGGGACAGAAAGATAGATGGGAGGGAGGAGGGGAGGTGAGGTGCCCCTAGCCTAGTTCCCTCCGCTCCTATTGGGGGAATGGAATGTGCTCCAGGCTCGTGGCTGGACAGCCTGTCCCCTCCTCCTCCTCCTCCTCCTCTTTCTCCCTGAGACATCCTAAGAGCCACCCAGCTCAGAAGCAGACAGCCAAAGACCAGACCTGGCCGGGATTGCATTCCATCGTATTTATAATTCATGTTGGCTTCCCTGTGCTGTGTCCAAACAGCACTTGGCTAGTTGTTCAGCCAGAGCCCCCATAAAACACATCATGTGACACGCCCAGCCTTCTGCCTGACAGGGAGAGAGGGAGGGAGGGAGAGAGAGAGACAGAGAGAGAGAGAGAAAGAGAGACAGAGAGAGAGAGGAAGAGAGAGAGAGGGAGCGAGAGAGAGAGATAATGAGAGACCAGGAGAGAGAGGGAGAGAGAAAGAGGGAGAGAGAAGGAGAGGAAGAGAGAGAAGAAGAAGAGAGAGAGAGAGAGAGAGAGAGAAGAAAACCTTCCCTTTGAAACAAATAATTCAGAGTATTTGTGGTGAAAGTGAAAAAATATGACAGGGAAAATCCTGTCAGACTCTACATTCACCTCTGGGGAGAAATGTGCAGGAATTAGTCACAGTTCTGCAGAGAAATGCCGGTAAAGTATAACTCAAAGTGAGTTTCAAATAAACGTTCCAGGCAGTAAGAAAGGCCAGTGTTATGACAAGAATGCACAAGTGACTTTTATGTGAATTCATGACGGACACAACAGCGTCTGTTTACGATTCAGACGTTGATTCAGCCGCAGATGTGACGGAGGAGTCTGCCGCGTTCGGGGGTCACCGGGGTCAGACTTGACTGTTGCGTCACGTTCTGTTTGACAGGGGTAACCAGAGGTTCCTGCAGAAGAATTTCAAGCTGAGCGCGGCAGACATGTACCGCTGGAAACTGTCTGCGCAGGAGCCGTGCAGCATGACCTGTTCTATAGGTGAACACACGCAGGCAGACGCGCATGCATGCAGGCAGGCGCACGCAGACACGCACAAACGGACAGACGCACGCGCAGACGCAGGCACACGCAGACACACACACAGTCAGACAGACACACACAGACACACACATGCAGACACACACATGCAGACACACACACAGACAGGCAGACACACACACATGCTGGTCCACGCAGACACACACACACGCAGAGACACACACAGACTGACACACACACAGACAAACACACATACGACACACACACATACACACAGAAAGACAGACACATAGACACACACACACATGCGGGCACACGCAGACACACACAGACAGCCACGCGCACACACACACACACACAGACAGAGAGCCACAGACACACACACAAACAGACACACACCCAGACACACACACATGCAGGCACACACAGACACACATAGACACACACCCAAGTACATGTTGTATTGTATCTCTGTGTGTGGGACCAGGCCTGCCCTATGTGAGTCTCTCCATAATTGTGCCACCCGCTCTCTCTCTTCCAGGGGTTTCTAAATCCCTGGCAATGTGCGTACGCTACGACGGTGTGGAGGTGGACGACATGTACTGTGACGCCTTGACCAGACCTGAACCTGTCCATGACTTCTGCATCGGCAGGGAATGCCAGCCCAGGTACGTCGCGCTCCACCCATGGCAAGCTGAGCCCTGCCGCTGAAACACGTCAAATCAAACGACCCCCGACCAAAGAAGAAGAGTTACTTCGTAGTTCCTTTACATCGGTGACTGATATCGCAGTGAGAGAATACTGAATAGTGATTCACCTCACCTTTCAATCAACCAATGGCAGACGGTATTCAAATCGAAATGAGCGCTCGCACTACTGATAGTTTTACGAGTTGGGAATCATGTGGCGCAGTCGGTTGGGGTGGTTAGTAATTAGTAATCAGAAGGTCCCTGGTTCAAACCCTGGCTGTGCCAACATGACGTTGTGTCCTTGGGCAAGGCACTTCACTCTACCTGCCTCAGGTGGAACGTCTCTGTTGATGAAGAAAGTGTTTTCTTCCGTCTCTTCATAAATGGAGTGACAGTTCAGTTGAGTTCTGGAATAAGTAAGTATTTAACAACCTGCAGATTGGGAGAGAAATTACCAGACCTCTGGCAACAAAATGAAGACAGTACAAGGCTTAGGTCTCCATCATGTCTCTCTCCTGTCTGAAGGCGAGAGGACCTTCTTTTATAGGGCACAAGAATCTAAACACTCTTCAGAGAAAGTGTGTTTAGTAGTGATTCATATAAGTACACAGGAAATCCAATTTCTTCCACACTTTCATTTGCTCTGCCAAATGACTAAAGGTATGTCCATGTTACCATGACTAGTACGGTACTTCCACGACTCCGTAACTGACCTCCGTCCCCCTGACCCAGGTGGGAGGCGAGCAGCTGGAGCGAGTGCTCCCGCACCTGTGGGGAGGGCTTCCAGTTCAGGCTGGTGCGCTGCTGGAAGATGCTCTCCCCCGGCCTGGACAGCTCGGTGTACAGCGACCTCTGCACCCTGGCCGAGCTGGAGCGCCCTCCGGAGCGCAGGGCCTGCAAGAGCCCCACCTGCGGCCCCCAGTGGGAGGTGGCTGAGTGGGCTGAGGTGGGGGGCCAGCTCTGCTTTGATTTATGTTTGTTGCCCGTTTGAAATGCGTGCCATGTCATTGTAACTTGTCTAACCGAACGCTCTTGTGGTTCTTCCCTTTGGCACTTGTTTGGTTTCCCACGATGTGTGTTTCATAATCTGACTACCCGCAATGTTTGGAGACTATCATGTTGTTATGATCAGTGACCGATGCTTTTTTGTAAAGCTCTTTGGATAAAAGCGTCTGCTAAATGACTAAATAGATAGATAGATAAGTCCTTTATTGTCATTACACTCAGGATGCAATGACATTTTGTGGGTACTCCCAAAGCAGCAGCATTTAAAATAGAATGTAACATGTACATAATAAATATAACATTTGTAAAAAAAAAAATATATATAAAAAAATATAAAAAAGAGTGTGTAATGTGTGTGTGTGTTTGTGTGGAGGTAACCGTGTTCCCTTTCCATCCTGCCCAGTGTCCGGCGAAGTGTGGCCTTAGGGGTGTGGTCACGCGGGAGGTCAGGTGTTCGGATGACACTAAGCCATGTGACCCCATTACCCGCCCCCCCAACGCCAAAAACTGCACAGGGCCGCCATGCGAACGCCAGTGGACCACTTCTGACTGGGGACCTGTAAGAACCACATAGATAAATAACATACATTTAATGAATGAAGGTGCTTTAAATAATGAAACTAGCTCAACCATCCTAAATATCATGAATGAAGGAGTTCAATACAGTTTTTCACGGCGGTTACGTTCCAAAAAGAACCTGTAATAAGCGAAATCTTTATTTTTTTAACAATTATTATACAATTAAATCCAGGACTCTCTTATGTATCAAAACCGAAGAAGAAACCCTTTTTACAGGCCCAAGCATTATCCTGTAAACCGCAACTTTATTGCTGCACAGGTTTGTGTTGGAGAGACTGTTTAGCCAATCAGAATGCAGAACGATGCAAATCCGTGAAGTAGCGAAACCGTGAAAAGTGAACCCGGAACTTTCTTCTGTGATGGTTTTTCCGATTGGATGTCCAACCCCTTCTGACCTTTCACCTCTGTGTCGCAGTGCTCCGGCTCCTGCGGCCAGGGGAAGATGGTTCGCCACGTCTACTGCAAGACCCCCGAGGGCCGCGTGGTCCCTGAGTCCCAGTGCTCCGCGGAGAACAAGCCCCTCGCCATCCACCCCTGCGGGGACAAGGACTGTGCCCCACACTGGCTCAACCAGGACTGGGAGAGGGTGAGGAACCCTGGGAAGGTGGAGGAGGATGAGAGGGGTGGACTGGAGGTCTGGATGGTGGCATTTTACGTTTACCCTGGTCCTCGGAGTCCTGAAGTTTTCGATGTTTCCCTGCTCCGGCACACCTGATTCTAATGAATGGTCGTTATCAAGCTCTGTGGTAGCATCATAATTAGAATGAGGTGTGCTGGAGCAGGGAAACATTGAAAACCTTCGGGACTGTGGCTCTCGAGGATCAGGGTTGGCCACCCCTGCACTACAGTTTTCCCTCAAGAATCTATTACATTCTATTCTCTGCTTTCTTCTCCTCCTCTTCACTGGATTTGATCTATCCTATCCTAATAATGTAACCATAAGGCAACTCTTTTTACTTATAGTGATGCTGCTGCTTTTAATTATATAATGTATTTGTATGCGTTTTTTTGCACCTGTTCGTCTGGCACTGTTTTAGGAGAAGTCTCCAATCTCGTTGTGCAATTGTATAATGACAAAAAAGGGCATTCTATTATATTCTATAAAGTTGGTTAATAAACTCAATTTGAGTTGACAACAGTACAAAGTGTTCGCAGAAGGCCAGCACGTTCACACAGACGGCCGCGACTCCTCCCACAGTGCAACACCACCTGCGGCCGCGGCGTGAAGCAGAGGGTCGTGCTGTGCGTCGGCATAACCGGCGGCAAGTTCAAGGCCTTCGACGAGGAGGAGTGCGGCGCCGGCAGCAGACCCGAGAAGGAGAGCACCTGTTTCGAGAGGCCGTGTTTCAAATGGTACACCACGCCCTGGTCCGAGGTAAGGCCTGCCCATGTGGCAGACACGCTCCCTTCCTCGCCCCTGCTACATTCTCAGCGTAAATCATCCGGGCGGATTGTTTCGACCACCCCGTGGCATCTGGAGAATGCGGGTCGGGCAATTTCCATTTAGTCCTTTTAGCAGACGCTCTTATCCAGAGCGACTTGCAGCAAGTAATGGGACAACCCTAACCCCCGTAACCCTAAGGCAAGTATGATGAAGTGCTTTGCCCAAGGACACAACGTTATGTTGGCAAAGCCGGGGTTCGAACCAGGTAGCTTCCGATTACTAGCCCGACTCCCTAACCGCTCAGCCGACTGACTAAATGAAGCTCGATCCATCTTTATCAGCCACGACTCCCACGACAACCAAATTAAGTCACAAAGCACGTGTATATATTTGGATTGAGTCTAAATGGGGAGTCGGATGGCTCAGCGGGTTAAGGCGTTGGCCTCATAATTGGAAGGATGTGAGTTCGAACCCCGGCTGTGAGTATGTGATGTTGTGTCCTTGAGCAAGGCACTTCACCCTACTTGCCTAAGGGAGAATGTCCCTGTACTCACTGAAAGTCGCTCTGGATGAAAGCATCTGCTAAATGACTAAATGTAAATGCGTGCGACCATAACCCTGAGAACTTCTTCTTTTTCTGCTGTTCGGCAGTGTACCAAAACCTGCGGGGTGGGGGTCAGAATGAGAGACGTCAAATGCTACGAGGGCCGGGAGATCGTCCGAGGGTGCGACCCCCTCACCAAGCCAGTGGCCAAACAGACCTGCGCCCTTCAGGCCTGTCCCACTGAACCCCCAGGTGAGCTAGACCAGGCCCTGAACTTTTTTGGAACATTTTCACATCCTGTTTCGTCTCCTAAATAGGTCTCTCTAGCCCAAACTGCGTTTTGATTGGTTGTCAAACTGTGATTGGTTGGCTTCCTGTCCAGATGAGAGCTGTCAGGACCGTCCCACCACGAACTGCTCCCTGGCCCTGAAGGTGAACCTGTGCAGCCACTGGTACTACAGCAAGGCCTGCTGTTACTCCTGCAGGGCCCATCGCTCCTCCTAGTCCTGTCTGGGGAGTCCGATCTCCAGGAGCCCAGCCTCATCCCCCCAGCCTCAGTGTCAACCCCCCAGCCTCAGCCTCAAACCCCCAGCCCCAGTCCCAGCCTCAGACCCAGCCCCTGTCACAGCCTCAGCCCCACAGCCTCGCAGCTCCACAGCTCCACAGCCCCACAGCCCCAGCCCAAGCCCTAGCCTCAGCCTCAACTCAGCTCCATAGCCCCAACCTCAACCCCCCCAGCCCCAGCCTCAACCCCATCACCCACACCTCCCAGTTCCTCCTCTTCTCTCTTCCTCTCCACCCTCCAACCCTAAACGCATCCAACCCAGAAACACTACAAAACATTCTCCCGGTCCTGCCCAATCCCAATCCCCGATGGAGTCACATGTCTACACCGTCCAGACCTGAGACTGACCAGGGACTGGAACCAATGAGATTGAGCACCACCAGTCTCTTTTTAGAGAGAGATGAATCTCTTTAGCAAAAGCAACTGAAAACCTTCTGTGCTGTATCGTTTCATACCTAACTGGGTTAAGAGCCAAAGCTGGAGCCTGATAGGAGGATCTCAGAGATCTTCCCTTACAGCAGTGGTTTTCAATTCCGGTCCTCAGGGGCCCACTATCCTGCATGTTTTAGATGTTTCCCTGCTCCAACACACCCGATTCAAATGAATGGCTCCTTATGAAGTTTACAATTTATTAGAATCAGGTGTGTTGGAAGGGGTAAACATCTAAAACATGCAGGATTGTGGGGCCCTGAGGACCGGAATTGAGAACCACTGCCTTACAGCAAACACAAAACAACATTTTCCACACTGTTGTAAAAAGATCACTTAAATTATTTTTCAACATGGATTATACTGCATGTCTAAACTGTATTTAAAATGATAGCGGATTATAAATATTATTTAATTTAGTTTTTACATGCAATTTCTTTTTGCAGCAGGAAAGGAATAGTCATAATCACAAATTCACTGCTATAATGTTCTGCACAGGTTAATGTCAACAAGACCATTGGATTTTTTCTTATTGCTGGGCAGTTCTTTTCCAGATAAAAGTTATTTATTAATCAAAACAGCTTTTAAAAATGTATTTAGCATATTATATGAATTCAGACTGGGTTCAAAGACAGGGCAAAGTGATTCCATTTGTGATTATAAGATTCCTGACACTTGAAATAGTGGAGATGTATTCATAACGTACGTCTCAGCTTAAATATACAGTTTTGTATTTTTATAACCATGTACCTCTTTGTACAAAACAAGTATTGATATTTTGTACTGTTGATAAGTGAATCTAGTAACTAGTAATTTACTAGTATTTCTATTAAAGTTTGACAAAAATGTTTTTAAAAAGACACCGTTTCTTCCTAGCGTTCCAAACTTTGTTGAGTTTTCATCCAGAACTGCATATATGTAAAAACCTGCATTAATTCAGAAAATCTTAGCCTGAAACTCATTTTCCTGGCAGACTGAGAGAGAAAAACATAGGCATCGTTGCGTTGACTTTTTGAATCAGTTTATTGTTGGGGAACACTGTAATGAAACAATTCCAAAAGGCTTGTTTCCACATTGGGACGAGCCATTTGATTGGCTTTCATGACAGCTAGACAAGAACAGGATGTGATGATGCCATCTGCTGGATCCTGAAGAGTTTTTCTGCTCATTATCACCGTTCAAATACCAGACAAACAGACAATGTTAAAACAAACATGATGAAGCATACAAATTATATTTTGAATTAATGTGTCTGGCCTACTTAGCCTATAGTATGTGAGAATTTCAATTCAGATAAATACATTCTACTTAATTTCCTACACGACACTATAACTATACAGAAATTGTAGTCTGAAGTCACAGGCACCATTGAATGGTTCCTATCATACAAACTGAAACAGTAACATTAAACATTATCTAATTTCCCACATATTTCAGTTAATAACGACTAAAACAGTATTTGGAGCAAATAGCAGCTTATGAATGAAACACAAATAATAAATCCGAATAATTGTGTAATTCTTTGAATTACAATTCTTATCCAGACCACATATTATAGAATATTGGGTGCATAAATCTATTTCTGAACAGACGTTTCCTCAAAATCCTACAGTAACATTCACTTCCATCCCCTTCGTGTTTTATGCCAAAAAGCCCTTTTAAAAATATTTTTAAACGCTGATCGCAGCTTATGTGCTCAAAGAAACAGACGAGATGTCCTTGCCGTCCTCTGTTATAACAGGATGTGAATGCTCATACAGTGTCCATGGCAGAAAGAAGCATTGGTCGTAACAAACGAATGGACAAAAGCCACGACAACATGTGAAGCGCTACAAAGACATTGTGAGAGATCAAAAGGTGTGCTCGGGAGCGGTGAACGGCACAAGGGCACGACATCCCCCGCCCCCTTCCCCGTGTGTGACCCCCCCCCCTCCCCCAAAACGATCCGCGCCGTGTGAGCGAAGTGAACGGATCCGTCCGAACGGTGGAGCGGAAAAAAAATATATACAGCTCCCGTGACGTACCCAGACGCAGCCGTTCCGGTGGATGAATTAAACCCTCGCGTGGGGACGGTCCACCGGGCCAGCAGGGGGCGCCGGGCGGGAGCTACACGTCTGTGCTGACGCTGTGGGTGACCACCTCCCGCATGGTGTAGGAGCGGATGAGGTTGAGCTTGTGGTGGAGGCTGGCCAGGTCCATGGGGAGGTCCACTTCCTGTTGCTGCACAGTCCTGTAGCTGATGCGCCCTCCTCCGTTTCGCAGCCTCTCCGGGGGCTGGAGGTAGAAAGGGAGGGAGAGGCGCGCGCAGGAGGGGCAGAAGGAGTGGGCCCGGGGGGGCTTGCGGGTCAGGGGCGGGGTGTAGACGGACGGCCCGTTGACGTCGACCTCCGTGGGGAATATGGAGGTCATGTCGGGCTCCGCCAAGCGCTCGGGGGTCGGGGGTCGTCGGTAGGAGGACATGGTGGTGAGCTCTGGTTCCTCCTCCTCCTCCTTCACCTCTTCCTCCCTCTTACAGCAATAATACTGACAGAGGAAGAGCAAGCACAATAATACTAAATAATACTAGTAACAATACTAGCACTAAATAATACTAGTAACAAAAAAAAAAATGATGTGCTTAGTGAATGTACATCACAAGGAGAAGATTTGAACCTGTGCCTTGACCAACAGTCATACAACAGTTACTAACTGTTTTAGACTTCTGGTGTTACTAACTGTTTTCGTTACCTTGTACTTGTACCTGTGTAATGACAATAAAGTTGAATCTAATCGAATCGAATCTAACAGTCATTTCTAGGTAGATGTCTTATGACTGTGATGGTGTGAAGCAGTGTTGATGACCGGCCTACCTGTAACCTACAGTAACACAGTACTGCTACAATCGTCAGTAAGATGACAGTCGCTAGAAGTCCACCTGCGGTAACCACTGTCCCGGCTGACATTCGAAAGCCTCCCCATCAACACTCTGCACAGACAAGAGAGGGGATGGTCATCAGGGTTAAGTTAAAGCGAACACCAAAACCACCACATGACCACATATTTGTATGTTGGTCATGTATTTACATTTAGAAGACGTTCTTATCCAGAGCGACTTACAGCAAGTACAGGGACATTCCCCCCTAAGGCAAGTAGTGTGAAGTGCCTTGCTCAAGGTCACAACGTCATGTTGGCACAGACAGGGTTCAAGCCAGGAACCTTCTGATTACTAGTCTGACACCTTCACCGCTCAGCCACCTGACTCCCCGTCTTCTATACAGCTTCATACCTGCCCACAGCCAATAAACACCCGTATATTAATAGCTGCATGTTTTGTGTAAGAATGTGACTTGAAATGTTACATCTGTTGTAAAAGATATGTATGGGGTGCAGTCGGTTAGGGTGTGGGGTTAGTAATCAGAAGATCCCTGGTTCGAACCCCGGCTGTGCCAACATGACGTTGTGTCCTTGGGTAAGGCACTTCACCCTACTTGCCTCAGGGGGGAATGTCCCTGTACTTGCTGTAAGTCGCTCTGGATAAGAGCGTCTGCTAAAGGAGTAAATGTAAACGTATACACCATGTATTCATGAGGCTTGCTGTACGGTTACACACTGCCAGTGGGGGATTTGATCTAGAATGGATAGACATACAGCTCAAGCCTCGCCAACATCTTGGTTCCATTTGTCTTCTGCAATGTGGGAGTGCGTCCAGGAAAATGCCATGTTGTGTGACCGTCAGGTATTAATGCTCAGCTCGACCCCCAAAAATAGCCCCAACACTTTCTCAGTGAGAGCTTCTCTGTGAATTTCAATGGAGCACTCAGCAGCGCTTAAGAGCACAAGCAATTTTTCATGGATTCTAGACTTCGGCAACCATCTTTCATTTTCAGAGTTATTTTCTTATTGAGCTGAGCAAGAGAAGAGCTGTAGAGAGGATATAACTCGAGCTTAAGGTTTGATCTTTAGACATGTGCCATTATTTTCTGCAGAGGAGTGTCCTCTGTTTAAACCTCTTTGATAGGGATAGTTTATCTAAGCCTACTCCGATAACAAAATGGCCAACCAAAAGGTTTAGGGACCAAATGTAAAATGGTCGCCATGGTCCCAACTGGTTCCCCACCCTCCTCCCTTACTCTAGGTGTCGCCTCCTGCCATCTCTCAGACCCTCCCTCACTCATCACTGCCCCAAGGGTCTCGCTCCATCGCAACAAATTGCGTTCGGTTCCCATGACGACTCGGCCAGGCGTTTCTCAGGGAGGCTGGTCGTTAACATTCACGCAAAGTTTGACTGCACACCCCCACCACCACCCCCCCCCCCCCACACACACACACACCACCACCCCACCCCTAAAAACTCAGATCAGTACCATAGAAGGACTACTGTCTTCGATTGGGACACCATCTCAAGATGAACTCTTGTATTGCGTTTGACTAGTAGTTGGTCGATTGGTTGGATACAATTAAAACTGCTAATGGAAAGCAATCTATATTTTGATGTTTATGTTACAGTATTGTTTGACAGGCACCGGTTTATTTGTGATGCCTAGGCTATTTTCCAAGCAAATCTGCGGTTCATGTCACAAACGGTCTAGATGTATCATAGACCATCACCCCTCCTCCACACACACACACACACACACACAAGTACACATTCAGGTTAATTGTATTCATTGATCAATGCCATTTCAAATTACGTTTGCTCAGCTGTTTCTGGCAGATTTGAACACACTTCCAGCCAACTGCAAAAGAGTGTAGCCTTTTGATTTTGTATAGCATAAAAGCCCCCCAGTTAATGCATCTATAAACCAACGCGAAGTATATGGCCCATAAAGTTTTTTTTTTTTCTTTCTAAATCTAATTCAGCAGCAAACGACCCCCAGTTTTTGGAAAGGCAGTTTCAGTGTATTCCAGCACCATGGACAGCTACAGGACACAGAGAACTTGACAATGTCTTGTCAATAAAAGGGTTCACCTCTATTTTACCTTCTCCTCGATACATGCAAAAACTTTCATACGGAATTCACTTGACACAACTGATCTGGGCTTCACTCATTGATTTAAAATATAGACCAAAATATACACCCATGATAATCAACTGAGTCACTTTTAGGCTGAGATCAAACAAAAATCTGGAAGCAGATTGACTGCAAACGAAGGACAATGACATACATAGGTTTAACGAAATGACATGCATAGGTTTATGAAACGGTATGCAAAATATCGTTTTACCTCTATCAGTATTTGAATCGTCCCATGTCTCTTCTCCGGCTCCTCCGGTTCGCGCAGCCCCGGTTCTGGGCATCCGAGAGACAGACACGTGATGCTCAGAGCCAGCCGCGCCTGAGGGTATGGATGGAGACAGTTTAACTTGGGGAAAGGTAACTAAACTAATCTAGTGAGAAGCCTATAGTGATAAACACTGTATTTATATGTTAACATAACCCATCGATTAAAAAAATACTGATAAAAAAGAGAGAGAATTTGAAAAAAATAAACACGTGAACGTGAGTCCAAATTCCGTCTAGATTCTCCGTGATGATCTTAGATAATAAAAAATAAAACAAAAACAAAAAATTACAACAACAGCTGTGTAATCAAATGACCAAGAACGACTACCACGATGAGTTGGTTGACTACATCTCCCAGGACTCCTTTCCGTCACATCCCGTACTTGCCACAGTTGATGAATTAATGAATAGATGATTAAAACAATCAAATCCAGCGCATTTCTCTCCCCCTTTCCTTATGTCAAGCTATGCCGCGGCGTTTAAACAATTAAAAAATATAAAATCAACCGTTCTCCCAAAATGTTAAAGAACGTTTACCTCATATATTTTTTATTAGGCCTCCCAACGAATGACTTAAAATGAATCAATCAATTAAAATGGCAGTGGACCTCGACACGCGTAACAATTACCAATGCTGACCAGAAGAAATGCAGTCATGCGTCAAAACTTGCGCCTGTTGTTCCAACCTTTACTCACTTGAGCTCACAGCTGACTTACATGATCAAATGAGTATGGAGCTATTGTCATCGTTAGCTGTTACATTTAATCATTTAGCAGACGCTTTTATCCAAATCAACTTACAGTAAGTACAGGGTCATTTTTCACTGCGGCAAGTAGAGTGAAGTGCCTTGCCCAAGGACACAACGTTGCATAGCCACAACCGGGGTTCAAACTCACAACCTTCCGATCGTGAGGCCAACCCCTTAACCCGTTGAGCCATCTGACCCCTTGGATAACATATTTGTTAGGCCAATACGGTGAAATTCTACATCAGTTCAATGAAATATGATGTAGTGTTCTTGATAACAAAGGACTCAATTCACATTTGAAATCAATATACTTTTGTGGTATGGTAAAATCAAAGGATAAAATTAGGGCAGGCCTTTTAACTCATTATATCTGCATTGCATACATAGCTATACCATATTACAGCAGTCTCAACGCTTAACTGTACCTCTGCTGTGGTTATATCTGTATTCTTTTACATCATTGATGTACATTACGCACACCATGCACGCACTCATAATGTTACCGCTTTCAGTTTGGCACCACCATTGACCTTCCGCCACCTCTCTCTCTCTCTCTCTCTCTCTCATACACTCACTCACACACACGCGCACACACACACACTCACACATAACACACACACACACACAACCTCTCTCTCTAGCTCACACACGCACACACACGCACGCACACACACAAACATCACACAAACACACACACACACAACCTCTCTCTGTAGCACACACACACACACACACTCTATCTCTCTCTCACACACTCTCTCTCTCTCACACACACATACACACACACTCTCTGACTCTCTCTCTGTCTCTCTCTCACACACACACACACACACACTAACTCTCTATATCTCTCTCACACACACACACACACACACTAACTCTCTATATCTCTCTCACACACACACACACTCTCTCTCTTTCTACACTCCTTCACCACCGCTCCCTCCCTCCAAGCACTCCGCCCCATCGCTTTGCACCGAAGCCTCGCTCCACACGGCCTCCACTCCGGACACCGCCAAGAAAAGATCGTTCTGAGGGAAGCGAGAGAGAACGAGATTTTATTGCATGAATTATTCACGCCCGGACGGAGGCTGAGATTCCACTGTGTGGCGGAGACATTGTCTTTGTAATATTTATAAGTGAGATGGAGAGAAAGGTTGGGTTTTCTCGCTCCCCCCAACACCACCCCCTGTCCATGTGCATTCCATCTTGCTTTCACTATCCCCCCGGTCCAGTACCCCCACCCACCCCAGTCGGGCTAGTAACCCCGTTCGAACTCCCGGCTGTGCCAACATCAGGTTGTGTCCTTGGGCAAGGCCCTTCACCCTACTTGCCTAAGGGGGGAATGTCCCTGTACTTGCTGTAAGTCGCTCTGGATAAGAGCATCTGCTAAATGACTCAATGGAAATGAATTGTGAATGTTTGGCTCCGTTGGGGTCTTCTGCTGTCTATGAAAATGGCCGCCCCTGCAGCGGAGAGGGGAGACAAAGACTCGAGCCAAACTCTGAATCCTTAATGGGACAGGGCTCATTTACTGCTGTTGTTCTCACTGTATCTTTAATCAGGACAAATCCCCACTTGCCCGAAGCAGATGTGCGGCTCTTCAAACCCAAACATGCAGCTTACAGACAGACCAGGGCCCTGTACTACGTATCGAGATTTGGCGTTAACGAGGTAAATTCAGGTTTGAACCCAATCCAGAAACCCCTGGGTTAAACCTGAAGTTACCTCGTTAACGCCAAATCTTTATTCGCAGTACGGGCCCCAGGTTTCCAGGGTTTCCCGAGCAATTCTCACTGTTGTCGTCGTTACTTTCTCTCGTACTTTTGTTTGTATTTTCGGAGCCGAGTTGTGCAATACAAACAGCTAACTCGGACAATTGGTTCTTATTTGAGGAAAAACTGTAAGGAATGCTTATTTATTCACTCTACATACATGTCATTTTTGGATGACAACCAAAAATCCCCCAAAACGTTTTGAATGTATGTTTTTAGCCCTTGCCGACTGTCCAGAGGCTTAACAGCCCTGTGTACGCAGCCAATCAGAAGTTGTAGTCCAGAGCGACCTCATCAGCAAGCAGAATCCCACAGCCTGGAGAACATCAAGCCTCCAGCCTGAACTGGGAGTCCGGTCCCATTATTACAGTAATAACCATTTATGCATTATCCATCATAAGAGAGAGCTGGAGAAAAACAGGAGCTCGATAGTGCTTGATTGAACACAAGCCTCTGGTAGTGGGTATTGATTTGCGGTGGTGCAGTGTCTGTGTGGGTGTGTGTGTTTGTCAAAGCGCGTTTGTGTGTGTGTGTGTGTGTGTGTGTGTGCGCGTAGGAGATGGACACCGGGGGGGGGGGGGGGGGCGATAAAACTTCCGTCCGAGGACTGGGCGTTCATAAGAGATGAGAGGGGGGTCTCATCTGCTCGGTCCAGTTGCAATCTGGGAAACCGGGCAGGCTTTGGCTGGGCCTTGATGGAGAGAATCTACTAGAACGTGTGCAATCCGGAAGGTCGTTGGTTCTGCGGGTGACAAACATGTTACAAAAGTCAGAGTCAGATGGCTCAGCGGGTTAAGGCGTTGGTCTCATGAGCGGGAAGGTTGTGAGTTCGAACCCTGGCTGTGGTTATGTGATGTTGTGTCCTTGGGCAAGGCACTTCACCCTACTTGCCTCTGGGAAAATGTCCCTGTACTTACTATAAATCGCTTTGGATAAAAGCATCTGCTTAAAGAATACATTTCAATGTGAAAGCAAAGCTTGTTCAGAAATGTGGATGACATTTTTGGGGGGGAATTTCATTCCGATTTCGGAAAAACATTTAAGAAGAACAAAGATGTTTTTACTGAACGTAATGCGGGGAGTCATGTGCCGCAGTCGGTTAGGGTGTCTGGCTAGAAATCAGACGGTCAACATGACATCATGTCCTTGGGCAAGGCACTTCACCCTACTTGCCTCGGGGGGGGGGACGTCCCTGTGCTTGCTGTAAGTCACTCTGGATAAGAGCGTCTGCTAAATGTAAAATGGAACGTTCCCAGACGGAACCATCGCAGTCGCACGTCTGGTCGAGTCGCGTCAGAACACCCGGATGCTTCCTCTCACTTGGGGTCTCGTCGGTTAGCGTTCTCCATCTGACAAACTGTCCGTCAGACATCTGCCTCTAAGGCAGGGGTCACCAACCCTGGTCCTCGAGGTCCGCTGTCCTGACAGTTTTAGACGTTTCCCTGCTCCAGCACACTTGATTCTAATGAATGGATCATTATCAAGCTCTGTAGAAGCTTCATAGTTACCATTTATTAGAATCAGGTGTGCTGGAGCAGGGAAACATCTAAAACCTTCAGGACAGCGGCCCTCGAGGACCAGGGTTGGTGACACCTGCTCTAAGGGCAGGGGGGGGGGGTCACGCAAGGGGGTTCAGCTGGAGATTGGGCCCGGAGCCCGTCGCACACAGGGGCCGACCGTCCTCTTCCAGTAGAGCCTCCAAGTTCAGAGTGCGCTGGCTGTTTTTGCTCTGGCCAATCCAGACTTGATTCAATACCTTCTCTCTCTCTCTCTTCCCCCCCCCCCCCCCCCCCCACCCCATATTTAATATTGTGACTACGCGTCAGGGCTGCAGATGGGTACCACGTGTTGAACCCGCCGCTCTTGAACGCCCCTTAGCCGCTACCTACCTCTCGAGACGTTTCTCTAACCGGTTGGACGCTGTTGTTATCTTTTCATTAAGCTCAGGAAGACACAGGTAGCGCATGAGAGGTCGGCCTTCTGGCTAGACAGCCACTTCAGTGTGAAGGCCTCGGTATTATACGGTTCAGTTTCATTCCACAGAAAGCGTTTCGGCTGAGGAAATGTTTTGTTAGAGGGATCCAGTGCATTAGCTGCACTGTCTGCCCCCTAACCTGCCTCCCAGCCAACCCCCTAAACCCCAAACCCCAATGTTTATAAAGTATATAGAGTTAGCTTCATGTTACTGTCTGTGATGTCAGCGTGCGCGGGAGACCACCGCATCCCCACCCTCCTGCATGCGTCACGGCCGGGTCCGGGGGTACGAGGGGTCGGAGTCTGGATTCAGTCAAAGAAGGGCCCTCGGATTTCGGGGGGGGGGGGGGAGCGCTTGGGAAAACAGCCCGCAGCCCCAGACCAAAACAAAGGAGGAATCTGTCGTCTGCCCCGTCTTGAGGAGCGGGGCGGTCGGGGTGGGGGTGGAGGTGGGGGGTTGAGGAAGGGAAGAAGTGGGGGGGGGGGGCGGCGGCGCTGGGGGAAAGGGGCGGTGGGGGGGGGTGGGGGAGGAGGTGAGGAGGAGGAGAGGAAGAGAGACCTCACGGCACCGAGCAACGAGGAGGCCGAGGAGGAGGAGGAGAGAGGAGGAGGAGAGGAAGAGAGACCTCACGGCACCGAGCAACGAGGAGGCCGAGGAGGAGAGAGGAAGAGGAGAGGAAGAGAGACCTCACGGCGCCGAGCGACGAGGGGGAGAGACTCTCAAAGACTCTTAGTTTTTTCGCCTGCCTGTAGTGGGGGCGTCGACCGTGATGTGACACTTCCAAAGAGCATCTTCGGGAGCACTCAACATGGTTTACAACGCCGATATGCAACAGTAAACACGCCATAACATGCCTGATCTGAACACACCCACAGAACCGCTGGAAGGCTACATACATTACCTCCAAGATGCTAAATCCCACTGGTGTGCCAGTTATATTATGCTCAGTGGTGTTGAACTCAACTACCTACATGTAATGTATATGCATTCAAGCAGAAATGACCAAATGTATGTTTTACAGGAATAACGCACCATGACTAAGTGTTGATATGTTGTTTGAGGTGCAGTTCTAAAGGAATTTGTGAAACCAATTTTGGATACCATTACTTAATTGCTTAGAGGAATTTTCTACAGGAGGTTGTCAACAATGACAAGGAAAATATGTTATGATTTCTAAGGATATATATATATATATATATTTATTTATTTATTTATGTATATATATATATATATATTTATTATTATTATTATTATTATTTTTTATTTATTGTTGTTATTATTGTTGGTGTTGGTGTCATTGTGTGATAATAAAAAAAAGATTAAGAAAAAAAAAAAAAAAAAATCTGCAGATGATCTTCCCCTCTCCCGGCTGACTACACGAAACCTCAACTCCGCGCCGCTGGGAACCGGCGGGTGATGAATAATGAACGAGGGCTCTATCTTGCGGCGTACTACTCGACCCCTGTGCTCTCTCTCCGACCTCTCTCTTCCGGAAGGCTTTCTCAAAGAATCCCAACCCGGAGGCACCCGAGCGTGTGGGAAAGGATCTCAGGAGAGGAGGAACGGGCAGGAGCCCCTTAAAAGCGCCCGGTTTTCAGGCCTTGAAGCCTTCACCATCTTCCACGCTCCCGCCCCCTGTCGACGTTCGAAAGAGCCGCGCTGCCTGGGGGTCTGTTCCCCTTTGACGTTGACGTTCGAGGGACTTCGACGCAGCCAACGACGAGTGGTTGTTTGTTAAATAAATACAATTTACAAAAATCCAGTTCCCCTTGATGGTTTAAGTCATCCCGTGGCGTTGCCCTGGATCTTAGTCACCGGGTTACGTCACGGCGATTTCATGTTCATACATCAGTGATTTAGCAGAAGGGATGCGTAAATAAGACTGTCATCCCCACAATGCTGTTCATATACAGTGAACCCTCGCTATATCACGGTTCACTTTTCACGGTTTCGCTACTTCACGGATTTGCATCGTGCATTGTGTTCTGCATTCTGATTGGCTAAACAGTCTCTCCAACACAAACCTGTGCGTCAATAAAGTTGCGGTTTACAGTATACAGTAGTTTTATTTGTTAAACAAATGCTTGGGCCTGTAAAAAGGGTTTGTTCTTTGGTTTTAATATATAATAGAGTATTTAATTGTATAATAATTCACGGATTTCGCTTATCACAGGTTCTTTTTGGAACGTAACCCCCGTGAAAAACGAGGGTTCACTGTATCCACCTGTGAGTGAATACTGCAAGCGAGTCTTACTGTCCCGATGCCAAATACAACCATGAATATGCAACCATCGCTTTTGGCGTGCTCTCTGAAGGATCGGGGCGTGTTGTAAGCAAACACGTCAAGACGGATTGGGGGAGTTGGAGATGAGGGTGAGCTAAACTGGCATCTGGGGGGGGGGGGAGGGGGGGGGGCTTATTATATGGCTGGACTGGGAAGACAACAGCCTGGGAGCGGTAGCTGTCAGGATGACGACAGTTCCGGAGCTGCGTTGCTTTCCCGTGTCTCCAAAGCAGTCTTGACTCAGAAACGGGGCACCGAAATGGGGGGGAAAACCAGGACAACCCGCGCCCGCTCCACGCCAACCTGTTCGGGCTGTCAGGGACGGTTAAATTCCTGAAATGCAAATGTTGTGAAAGACAAATCCCCTGCATATTTCATGGTGAACAAGCGAGCCAGGTTTCCTGGTGTCAGCGAGGCACAGCGTTTCCATTGAGTCATTTAGCGGACGCTCTTATCCAGAGCGACTTACAGCAAGTACAGGGACATTCCCCCCTGAGGCAAAGTAGAGTGAAGTGCCTTGCCCAAGGACACAACGTCATGTAGGAACAGCCGGGGTTCGAACCAGGGACCTTCTGATTGTCAGCCCCACGCCCTTTGTGCCGCATGACTCGCCATTTCACTGGTGAAGTGCATCATTGTGGGTAGCGGTGCATGTTGGGATGCATGGATGCCGATGTGATTGAGAGTTCTTCTCCGGTTCCCTAACACAGACGTTCCCTCTCACCACGTTAAAAAGCACACACACACACACACACAAACAAGCGTAAAAACACACTCTAATGTGAGTTTGAGAGTCAATGGTTTGATTTGAAGATGGTCGTCGCCCCTGAAGCATCAAAGGTGGCTGTTTTGATAGACTATAACAGCCACGGTTCAAACCGTTCCCAAAGAGAATGTTTCAATCGAACCGCCTCTGAGGAGAAGATCGAAACAGAATGGATAACGCTGTGCGCTTGCTGTTCCCAGGATGCCTTGCAACGTTTCTCCAGCAGCCCCTATAGCTACACCGTAGCCACGGACACAGTGGATGAGGGGACAGGCCTCAGAGTGATACACATGCTCACCGTGGCCATTATTCCACATGAAGGAGAGTTATTGGAGCAAGGTAAGAGGGCGAGAGAGAAAGATGGAGAGAGAAAAGAAAGGGAGAGAGGAGAGAGGGAGAGAGAGCGGGAGAGAGAGGGAGAGAGAGGGAGAGAGAGAGAGAGAGGGAGGGAGAGAGAGAGAGAGGGGAAGAGAGAGAGACAGAGAGAGAAACCGAGAGAGCAAGAGAGAGAGAGAGAGAGAGAGAGGGAGAGGGAGAGAGAGAGAGAGAGAGAGAGAGAGAGAGAGAGATGGGAACAGTAAGGATCTATCTTTTATTAATCCACTGGTAAGTACAGTCAAGGTGCAGGCTGACTGGTTGGGGCCACGCTGTCAAGCTAACCAGTGACTCACTGCTCATCCCACCAAAATACGTAAAGCCAGTGGACTTGGGAATTGTGTTATTTTGATGAAGATGCATTTCCTGCAGATGTACAGTATGCATTTCCTAAAAATAGAGAGGAAATTGAAACGTTAAGCGATTGGTCTTCTCAGAACAATTCTGTGACATTGTGTGGCGTCAAAAATGAACTAGGACGATGTTAAACATGCAATTGTCCAACATGCAATCGCGTCGCATCGGATGCTCTCTGTCCAGCCTGAATGCGTCAGATTCACTTTTGTTCTGTCATGTGAACCAACCGCGTTGCCATGACTTCCGGTGCTGCAGAGATTTCTACGCCAGCGACTAAAAAGGAATACAAACAGGGCGTCCCCCTGATCGCGTCGCATCCAGTTAGGACACGGTGTAAATTAAGACCTTTAACCTTTGACCCTAACCCAGTCGCAGTGAACTACAATCGAACCCGCAACGTTCGGCCCTCGTTGTTATGATCAGTGACCGATCCCCTTTTTAATCGCTTTCCAAGGCTGGGCAAATGCTGCCCCCTGCTGCTAGCACGAACCAACAACACCGGAGCAAATCATACCAGGGGGTCATTTAGTTCCTTTGGTTTTGTAGGCAACAAATAAATCTTTCCATGGACCTGTGTCATGAGGAAAGTGTACAGAAGAGTGCCGCCATGACCTTTACTTCTCACCAGATGTTCCTCTATCTGTTGTTCAACTCTCCTTCATCTCGTTCGTTACCTCAGAACTTATCGGTTCTATCTTCGCTATCTCTGTGTTATCTTTGTTTATCTTTCCTCCTGACATCGTTCCAGGATGGAACTGTTCACTGTCTTGGCATGGACGCCGAGGGTTGCTGTTTGCTGGCAAACTTACTCAAACTTGTCTTGAACCTGACCTTGACCTTGACTAAAAGAGCCTCAAGCCTCACCTGTCATTGTTTGATCAGACAAGTGGTTCTCAATTCTGGTCCTCAGGGACCCACTGTTCTGCATGTTTTAGATGTTTCCCTGCTCCAACACACCTGATTCAAATTAATGGGTCTTCTTGAAGCTCAGCAGAAGCTTGATAATGACAATGTATTTGAATCAGGTGTGTTGGAAAGGGGAAACATCTAAAACATGCAGGACAGTGGGTCCTGAGGACCGGAATTGAGAACCACTGGAATAGACTGTCCTGGAATAGAGATAGACCAGGGGTAGGCAACCCTGGTCCTAGGGAGCCACTGTCCTGATACTTTTAGATGTTTCCTTGCTCTAATAAACCTGATTCAAATGAATGGTCATTATGGTCCACAGAGATTGATAACAACCATTCATTAGAATCAGGTGTGCTAGAGCAGGGAAACATCTAGAACTATCAGGATAGTGGCTCCCTAGGACCAGGGTTGCCTACCCCTGAGACACACACACACAAAAATGCTGACGTGAGAGCACGCAGACATACAGTCACACGCACACGCAGCTGACGGTCACTCCAAGTGTTCCCATGCAACACGCACAAACAGGTCGCCTCCCAATCACACACGTCTCCTTCCCCCCCCCCGGAGGGGAGAGTGTGAGAGTGCGCAGACCGCTTTACAGCCTCGCCTAACTTAGCTATATAAACCTGGACAGACCGGCGCTGGAGTTAAGCAGGGGAAGACTTTAAAAGGTGAGTCCACGAGCTCCTTGATTTGTTTACACCTGCTCGCTTGAAGCCAATCTCCTCACTGTCCACATGTTGCACAGCGCAACGTTGAAAATACTTAATATTGAGATTAGAAATAAAGAAAATACAGATTATATTTATATACAAATAAAATACATTATATATATATTTGAGCGGTTAGGGAATTGGGCTTGTAATTAGACCGTTGCCGGTTCGTTTCCCGGCTGCGCCGGATGACGTTTTGTGCTTGGGCAAGGCACTTCACCCTACTTGCCTCGGGGGGGGGGGGGGATGTCCCTGTACTTACTGTAATAAGAGCGTCTGCTAAATGACTAAATGTAAATATACAAATGCTTCTGTTAAAAGGGTGTGCGTTATTATCTGTCCCAAATGAACATGCTACAATTATGTAATGTACTGTTACCACCAAAACGCTGATGTAGCTCAGAGATCTGTACCTCAGAGGCTTGATAAGCTGCTGTACTGAACTGCTGCTCTCCATAACATGAATACAGACTTAATGGGAACGTTATATCCTGCCTCCCCCCCTCTCTCTCGTGGTCTCCCTCCAGATGAAGTGTGTCTGGGTGGTCCTCTGCGTGGGTCTGCTGGGTGTGCTCTCTGCCCAGGCGGCAGACCCTCCTGCCAGCCTGAAGGATATCATCAGGAGGAGCCAGCTGAGGAAGAGGGGTAACGTTTGCCATGGTTACGGAGACCGCCAGCAGTATTCCGAGATTGTTATTGCGAACGTTCGATGACGATGAACGATTTGTTGTCGGACACGGCCGAGTTACAAAGACTGATTAGATTTTGACGTGAGGGAGGGCGGGGGCGGTTTTCATCGGCCTCTCAGCTTTTAGTGTAATTGTGTTTCAGTCCGCGAAAGAGAGAAAAGAGAAAATTGTGTGCTTACATTACTCAAGCCGTTTCCATATTGTGAATCTCATTTCACAGCAATGTCTTACATCTTACTAGTATTCTGCTGTTCCACCCCTGTCTGCAGTGTCGATCTTGAACCCGGAACTGCAAGGCGTAGTCCCTCCCTCTCCCAGTCTGGATCCGGTTGAAGGCCCTCTGACGCCCGCCGATTTCGAAAACCAAGATTCCAAGACCCCCTCCGCCTCGTTCGGGGACAACGTCAACCTGCAGTGGCTGAAATGGAACGGCTCGCTCCCCAACGGCGCCGTGGCGGTGTACAACGGCTACGTCGGACGCACCGACTTCGTCTGCAAATTCAACTGCGAGTCCGGGTTCTACACCCCCAGCAAAGGCCCGTACTGCTTCTACCCCTATGGCAACCGAGAGTACATTGCCCCCGAGTTTGAACTGCTAGTCAACAAAGACAACTTTGAGTTCCTGGAGTGGAAGGAAGACTCGTATGGCTCTGTCCCCAAGTATGCTATCAGGACCTGCCCTGGGGTGAACATCTACGTGGGCAAGAACAAGTACGGTCTGGGTAAGGTGGTTACCCAGCACGAGGCCTTCTTCCTGCCCTGGGAGGGAGATGAGTACTGGTACAAAAAATACCAGGTCCTGGCTCTCAACAAGGACGCCTACTCCCAGCACATCTCCCACGTGGAGTACGCCATCGATGAGGTGGAGATGTTCCACTACCCGCCGGAGACCATGCGCATGTCCGGGGTGACCAACAACGAGTGCCAGACCGTGATCAAGACGGTGACCATCTCCAAGACGACCGAAGTGGAGAGCACCTGGAACATCGGCCGCTCCACCATGCTGGGCATCTCAGCGAGCATCACGGCCAAGATCCCCTTCATCGGTTCGGGACACGTGGGGCTCAGCGGGGAGAAGACCCTGCAGTTCTCCAGGGGCACCACCCTGGTGGAGGCCCTGAGCCACTCCGTGTCCGTGGAGGTGAAGGTTCCCCCCAACCACTCGTGCACGGTTCGCATGGAGGGCCGCAAAATGACCGCCGACATCCCCTACACGGCCCGCCTCAGCCGCACCTACAAGAACGGAGAGACCCAGTGGACGTCCATCTCCGGGAAGTACGACGGCGTGCAGATCGGAGAGGTTCGAGCCGTCATCGACCGATGCCAGCCGGTCCCCGATGCCAAGCCCTGCCCCTGAGTGACTCGAGACGTTTTAAACACCTGGAAATCCCCCCGTTGAACACGTTCAATCCACGTCCTGCTAAGCTAAATAATAAAGACGGCAAAGTGTGCAGTTTGACCAGTCAACTAAAAGATAACGGTGTGATTTGGAAATAAAACGTATTCAGAGTACAAACGTGTTCGCTGGTATTCTTTTAGAAAGTTCCTAAACAATAAACCACATCCTCTGAACACATGAATGCTATACAACACTGACAATGCACACAGCAGTTTACTACCAAGAGAACAAGTATTTCTGATAAATACCATTGTAATAAACATACCTACACACAAACATAAATAACATCTTAACAAACACACATACACCCGCACACACGCACACATACATAATAAATAACAGCTTTGTAGAAGTGCATGCATAAAATGTACTGACAGTCAAACCAAAATGACCAATAACAGTAATCAGCTCAGTACACTACAAATAATACATAAACATGCCCATTATATTGTTTTTCAGACAGATTTAGACAGAGTGCCATGCATTACTACATGGGCGTAATAATCTCACACGGCCTATTAGAACCCAGTCAGGTATAATATACAGGGGTATAATGCAGAGAGGGTGTGAATTTCAAATCTTTACTGATACAAGTCAACGTCTATTCACTAGACTAGTGACCTTGATAAGATGAGGGTCATGCTCTGATAACAAGGTCATAGTAAGGTGTTTTCCACTTTTTTCCAGTGATCACAGAAGATATCTTATCTTCTCCTAAATATGTTTTGAAATAGTTTATTGCAGCCTACTTTTTAATTTAAGTTCCATATGTCCATTGTTTGCGGATAAAACGAATTCTGATTCTGACTACGGCATGCAGACCGGAGAGGTCCGATCCGATATCGACCGATATCTGCCAGCCGGTGCCAGACCCGGAGTCCTGCCCCTGAGAGACTCGATGTTTAAACCACCTGGGCAACCTAAGAGATCGGATTATGTGGTTCAAGGACGCTCAGAGTTGGCCTTGGAACCACGTGGCCTTACACTGAATTGCTGCATCTGTCCTGAAATCTTCATAAAAAAGATTGTTTTCGATAAGACCTATCATGTAATCTCACTGTTGTTGAACCTTTCATTTGGTCGACGTCGATTGGCGAAGGATCCGATCCTGATTGGGCTGAAAGAGCATTGTGTCAAACTGTCCTTCATAACACTTTCTTATCTCAGAAGAAGGATAGTAGAGAGAGCAGCATCAGCAGTAATATATTAACGTTAAAAAGCAAACACTTATGTAATGGCACATCCCTTTTCCGGACAAGGTCATACTAGCATGTGCGAAATCGTACAATCCTTTGTACATTTGTTGAGTTGTTAAGGACAGGGTAAAATAACAATAACACAATGAATACACACACGACGCAAAATCATCGAATTTCCTCAAGTCAGTGTGGTAAAAGGCATTGTACAGGTGTTATTTTTGTGTTTCCACAAACCTACCTTGATCAAGGACTATTGCAAAGAATAATGCATGATAAATGCATCACACTCTCTTTTTTTGTCATAGCTTATCATGCGCATATATGATAAATATTCATATTTATGATAGTGAAATGGATGAAGACATTTCTCGGCAGTTTATGGGAGGCAGTTAGTCCAGAGGGGAAGGTTTAAAAGGGGGACGCACACGTCAGTCCTTAACAGTGGAGAAGGAATCTGTCAAGGTAAAACAACCTTTACATCTATAACATTACCTATACTGGAACCATAGTTTGTTGTTATTGTTACCATCAACATCATTCCTTATCTTTGATCCAATATCAAGATATGTAGGCTATTTGGATGAAAGCGTCTGCTAAATGAGTATTATTTACTAGTTTGCAAGTTAACTGTCTCCATGCATTACCTGTTGAGTTTTACAGAGAAATTCAGGTAATGTTGCCAAAGCAGTTGACAGATTATTCATATGGAAGGGTTATCTGATATATCATACATTATATAAATATATACTGTTTACTGTATGTGTACTATATATGTGTCTCACTCTTAAAAATATACAGTTTGAAAGTGATTAAATCTTGTTTTATCACCCTTAATCTCTGAGAGTTGTGTTTTAAACTCAGCACTGTACCAGCTAGCTCGTCATTGTTTGCTACAGTGTGTGCGTTCCTTCCCCATGTGTTCAGATGAGGCTGTGTCTGCCCATCGTGTTGGCCCTGCTGTGCTGCCCAGCCTGCCTCACAGACCCTCTGCTGTACATCACCCATGCGGAGGAAGGCAGTGAGGCCCTCAGCAGTGAGTAGCACCGCAACATCACCCACCAATCAAATGCACTCATCTTCAACTAGATCACTATCATTATGACATTTACATGACATGACATTTAGTCATTTTAGCAGACGATCTTATCCAGAGCGACTTAGAGCAAGCACAGGGACATTCCCCCCTGAGGCAAGTAGGGTGAAGTGCCTTGCCCAAGGACTAGACGTCATGTTGGCACAGCCGGGGTTCAAAACGAACTTTAATCAACTAATTATCATTAGCAAATTTAAATCAATTCAAATGTGAAATAAATTCAAAACAATCGGTGTTTGTTTCTTATAAATAATGTTATTGTCTTGTCTTATTGTTATGTTAGACATAACATTTTGTTCTGTATATATAAATACATTATGAAATGTATATCTGTTATCAGTAGTAAGAAATGTTTGCTGTGGATTAAATATGTGCGTGGTGAATTGGGTAACATCGCGACTTTCCCTCTTTCTGCAGAGGCCTGGCTGAACCCCCAGCTGGAGGACGTCGTCCCCTCCTTTAATTCAGGCAGTCCCGCCCTAGAGGCAAGCTTCGGGGTCCCTGCACCCCTGATCACGTACGAAGACAACGCCAACCTCAACTGGGTCAAGTGGGAGGGCTCTCTCCCCAACGGTGCGGTGGGCATCTACAACGGCTACACGGAACGCACGGACTACATCTGCAAAGTCAACTGCGAGTCTGGCTTCTACACCGCCAGCAAAGGCAACGTCTGCCTGTATCCCTACGCCGACAAGGAGTACTCTTCCTCCAAGTTTGAAGTCCTGGTCAACGTGGAAAACTTTGAGTTCCTGGAGTGGATCGAAGATAAGTACGGTTCCGTGCCGAAGAACTCGGTCAAGACCTGCGCCGGGGTGGAAATCTACGTGGGCAAGAACAAGTACGGTCTGGGGAAGGTGGTGCCCATGCACGAAGCCTTCTTCCTGCCCTGGGAGGGAGATGAGTACTGGTACAAAAAATACCAGGTCCTGGCCATCAACACGGATGCCTACTCCCAGCACATCTCCCACGTGGAGTACGGTATCGACCAGATGGAGCTGTTCCACCACGCTCCCGAGACCATGCAGATGGCCAAGGTCACCAACCTGGAGTGCAACTCCGTGGTGAAGACCGTGAAGCTGGAGAAGACCAGCACGGTGGAGAAGACCTGGGACATCGGGAGGACCACCCGGAACGGCACCGTGTCCACCATGAAGGCCAAGATCCCCATCATCAGCCCGGGCAACGTGGAGATGACCAAGGAGCAGTTGGTCAGCTTCTCCGAGGGCACCACCATGGTGGAGACCATCGCCCACTCCATCTCCGTCGAGCTGATCGTTCCCCCCAATCACTCTTGCGGGGTGAGGATGGAGGGGAGGAAGATGACGGCGGACATTCCCTTCAAGGGACGGCTGAGCAGGACGTACGAGAACGGCGACACCAAATGGACCACCATCACGGGCACCTACGACGGCGTGAGGGTGGGAGAGATCAACGCCGTGGTGGAAAGGTGCAAGCCGGTAGCGGACGCTGTGCCCTGCTACGAAATGGACTGAATTGCGTTTTGCCAGCACACTTCCGCCTCAGAGGGACTGACCCCTTTCAGTTATGCTTATTTCACTGAAAAAGTCTTAGAGGTTGTGACTCCTTGCTGACATGATGTAACCCCCACTGACTATTTCCAAAGAATAAACATGCTTTTGGCTTAACATTTATTTTGCTCTTCTCTGGACATATTTACTTGACACTTACTCTCGAATTCTCTCTTTAATGATCCCCTCATCCGTCTAATCATCAGCATTTTCATTATAATTATCCTCATCATGTGCTCAATGTCAACTGTAATTTATTGCCCCTATCATTCATTCATGCGCTATAAATGCAGTATCTAACCTCCCAGCTAGAGGGCAGCACTTCTGAGCCAAATCTGCCAGCCCCCCTCTGCCGGATTTCTCGTTGACTTCGCTCTGGAGAAGTATGGCGGCTCGGTGGCTTTCTGACCTGCATTTGACACCGTCCACAGCTGTTTGTTTTAAGTTTAACACTTTCAAGAGCTCATTGAAATATCTTTCACTGTCGGTTGTATAGAGTTTCCATTTGAGAAATGTACCCGTTCTTAAAAGTCGGAGAATATTCGTGGGGTTTTAATGACAACGTTAGCCACGTTAGCTAGCTACTGTTCGTTATCGCAAGTTCACGAGACACGTCGCGAGCTTTAGTCATCTTTGTGTGTCACACTTTCCCGAACTTTGTCACCATGTGTCGACTTTTATCTAAACTGATCAATCGAGCGTTGCTGACCGGGCTGTTTACTCCAGCGATGGCCGGCGAGGCAGAGATGCACACCCATGTTCGACGAAGATTGGTAAGTAAATGAATTATATATTCATTTAGCAGACGTTTTTTTCCCAAAGCGACTTACAGTACGTACAGGGACATTCCCCCATGAGGCAAGTAGGGTGAAGTGCCTTGCCCAAGGACACAACATCACATAGCCACAGCCGGGAATCGAACTCACAACCTTCCGATCATGAGGCCAACCCCTTAACTTGCTGAGATCCCTGACTCATAAGTAAGCCAGTGTCGTCGTTTTCGTAACAATGACATAAAGTGTGTAGAAATGTGTGTTTGTCAATTGTACTCGACATGACACAACCACGTTCAATGGTTCAGTACATCAAGGTGTGATGTCACCTTGTTCTTGCTAGAAGATGCATCGGGAACAGTCGAGGCTCACAGGGGAACGTTCTGGTTCGTTGATTCACTGCACAAAAGACCCCCCTCTTTGTGTTATTGAGACACAGTTAGGTTTGTGTCAACATTTCTTACACAAGTTTTCGTTTGTCACAATCACAATGCTTACTTCCTCACTGATAGTCCACCAATGACAGTCTCAGCGTCCTCCTGGAAATGGATTAACATCTTGACTAAAATAAATGTCACGATCGGCAATTAGTTATATGGCTGAGCCGACTTTTAACCCCCTAGGCTGAATTCAAGATTTTATTTTCACATTCATAGTACCAAAAATATTTCATAAGGAAATGTAGCAAATGGTCTTGGTTGTTATCAACCTTTACGTAAGTCATTCCACTGATAACTACCATGGAAATCAGGTGTGACCGTTAAAGCCATGACACCCATGATCCCAGAAAGAGGGTCGGAGAAAGAATGAACCGGAAGGGGAAGGAGGGAATCCTGTCTTACATTTACATTTATTCATTTAGCAGACGCTTTTATCCAAAGCGACTTGCAGTAAGTACAGGGACATATTCCCTGAGGCAAGTAGGGTGAAGTGCCTTGCCTAAGGACACAACATAACATAGCCACAGCCGGGGCTGGATCTCACAACCTTCCGATCATGAGGCCTACACCTTAACCATTGAGCCATCTGCCCCCACTTTTATCCAAAGCGACATCCGAGAGAGAGCTTTACAAAAGAGCATCGGTCACTGATCATAACAACCGGATAGTCCTCAAATATTGCCTTGCCCAAGGACACAACACATGTAGACACAGCCGGGGTTCGAACCAGGGACCTTCTGATTACTAACCCGTACACCCTAATCGACTGCGCCGCATGACTCGGAGCAGGAAATCAACAGGGCAGTAGAACATCGAGGTTGAGAGCCACAGTCTTAAATCATAATCCCTGGAAAAAAATACTTAATAAATTCTCATTTAGCAGATGCTTTTATTCAAAGCGAATTACAGTAAGTACAGGGACATTCTCCCTGAGGCAAATAGGGTGAAGTGCCTTGCCCAAGGACACAACGTCACATAGCCACAGCCAGGAATTTGAACTCACAACCTTCCGCTTACAAGTCCAACGCCTTAAGCCCCCCGAGCCATCCGACTTGTAAAATAACGATGTTCGTCTGTTCATCTGCCAGGTTGTGGGTCTGGGCAACCCGGGCATGGAGGGCACGCGTCACAACGTGGGCATGGCTGTGCTGGCCGCCCTCGCCACTCGCCTGGGGGTCGCCGAGCGGTGGCGATCCGAGAAGCACGTGTCCGGTGAGGTCATCGTGTTGGAGCATCAGGAGACGCAGGTCGTGCTGCTGCGACCTCGGCTGTACATGAACGTCAGCGGCGTGTCGGTGGCTAAAGCAGGTGGGAGGGCAGCATTCAGCTGAACATCACTCCGCCTTTACATTCACGTGACATTTATTCATTTAGCAGACGCCTTTATCCAAAGCGACTTCCAAGAGAGAGCCTTACAAAAGAGCATCGGTCAGGGACGTTTCTAGGATTGAAAGAAGGGGGGGGGGGGGGGGCTTAGCCCCTACGGATGTGCATTTTCTTTTTGACTCATTGGATTTTCTTTTTAATCCCAGTCATTATTTGGGGCTAAAGCCCCCCTAAAACAGGGCTAACGACGCCCCTGGCATCGGTCAAAGAGCATAACAAACTGATAGACCCCAAACATAGCGGGCATATAGATTATGAAACATGCATCGGAGAACCAAAAACTGCCAAGGTAAGAACTATAAGAGCATTCAGCGGATAGCTCTTCCCTTGGCACTTATTGGTTCTCACGATGTATGTTTCACAATCTAAAAGCCCACTGTGTTTAGGGTCTATCACGTTGCTATGCTCAGTGACCGATGCTCTTTTGTAAAAGCTCTCTCTTGTAAGTCGCTTTGGATAAAAGCGTCTGCTAAATGAATAAATGTAAATGGATAAAAGCGTCTGCTAAATGAATAAATGTAATGTACATGGAGAGTCGTGTGGCTGAGCGGTTAGGGCACAGGTGTCAATCTCCAGTCCTAAAGGGCTGCCTGACAGTTTTAGATGTTTCCCTGCTCCAGCACACCTGATTCTAATAAAAGGTTGTTATCAAGCTCCACAGAGCTTGATAACAACCTTTTATTAGAATCAGGTGTGCTGGAGCAGGGAAACATCTAAAACCTTCAGGACAGCGGCCCTCTAGGACTGGACTTTGACACCCCTGTGTTAGGGAGTCAGGCTAGTAATCAGAAGGTACCTGGTTCAAACTCCGGCTGTGCCAACATCACATTGTGTTCTTGGGCGGGGCACTTCACCCTACCCGCCTCAGGGGGGGAATGTCCCTGTACTTGCTTAACGTCACTTTGAATAAATGACTAAATGTAAATGTGACAGTAAGGATATTGATTGATTGATGCTTTGATTTTCCTCTTCTTGATTCCTTCCAGCCAGGAAGTACAGCATAAAAGCCGAGCACATTCTTCTGGTGCACGACGAGCTGGACAAGCCCTTGGGGAAGCTGGCCTTGAAACAGGGGGGCAGTGCCAGGTGAGCACCTCTGGATCGCTTACTGTGGGTTGTAGCTGCAGCTGGTGTCACTGTTAGAGCTTCCTGTTCTTTATTGCTCCCAGTAGGGGCACTTGCATTTAGTCATTTAGCAGACGCTCTTATCCAGAGTGACTTACAGCAAGTACAGGGACATTCCCCCCTGAGGCAAGTAGGGTGCCTTGTCCAAGGAGACGGGATGAGAGTCAGATGGCTCAGCAGGTTAAGGCATTGGCCCCACAATCGGAAGGTTGTGAGTTTGAACCTTGGCTGTGGCTATGTGATGTTGAGTCCTTGGGCAAGTCACTTTGGATAAATGCGACCGCTAAATTAGTATCTATTATTTATTTATCAAAGACACAACGTTGTGTCGATTGCGTCACATGACATGATCTGACCTGAGTCTAACTGTTAAACTCTGCCTTGCTCGGATTCACAGGGGACACAATGGCGTCCGCTCCTGTGTTGACTGTCTGCAGACCGACGTAAGTATTTTCAATTATCAACCACACTGACGTTCCCTAGGCTGTAAATCAGCATCATTTTTGTTATTCTGTTCTACCCTTATTATTATGTTACATATATGTTCTATGTTTGCTCTTTTCTGCCAAAGTAAATTCTGTGTTTGTACATCCTGCATATAGAATAAAATAGATTCTGATTCTGATACTTGCTGTAAGTCGCTCCGGATAAAAGCGTCTGCTAAATGGCTCGATGTACCCAGGTGATGCCCAGGCTGAGAGTGGGGATCGGGAGACCACCGGGTCAAATGTCGGTGGATCGCCACGTCCTCGGCCGCTTCTCCCAGGAAGAACGGAAGGTTCTGAGGGTGGTTCTCGACCAAAGCGTGGACCTTCTCCTCGGCCGGCTCACCGAGCAGGAGGCGCGGTCCCCAGCGTCGCCACCAGGGGGCAGACGGACGTCACCGGCCGGCAAGGAGAGGGAACTGTCAGCCTCGCCGGCCCAGGACTTGCCAGATGCACAGAACTGAGGCTGGAACTCTGAACTGAACTGACATTGAAAAACATGAATGTGTGCGGATGCCTTTTATTTAATAGGATTATATTTATTTCCTGGACCAGGTTACTTTACAAGGTGAATCCCCTGGCGTTCAGAAACGATGTTGAGGACGCGAAAGATGGAGGCGATTGAGAAATCGCGGGGTTAATTGGACCTTTGTTGGTCTTTAATCCACCCCCTGTGTAAAATAATTCTCACAGATGTGATCACAATCCAAAGAAAATTACTTTATTGACAATTGAACTAAATAAAAAACATAAACCAACAAGACATTGAACAGTTATCCTCTGTGGCTAATGGATTGTTTATCGTATGAATCCAGCCTTATTTCTGAACTAATGGTCTGAGCCATTCTCCATCTATGAAGTGTCTAATGAGTTGCATCCAGTCAAGATGTGAGCACAATAGTGAATACCAGAGACTGTAATAAAACCCCAGAAAAGAGCATATAAGACTACAGAAAGAGGCAGTGTTAGAGAGAGGAAAACCAATACAATGGGACAAATAGATGGAGGGGGGGGGATGGATCTGAGGGGGGTCCAAGAGAAACAAAAGGGACCAAAGATTTTAAAAGGGGGGGGGGGGGGGGGGGGGGGAGAGGTGTTTGAAGCCTTCTGCTTGGCCCTAGCTCAGAGTCACAATAGTGTAAGGGACACACTTGTGGATGTGAGGGAACGATGTGTGTGTGGCGGGGGGGGGGGGGGGGGGGGAGGGCCGCTCAAAGGACATTTCAAATTTCTCCACTCATGACAGACCCCCCCCCCCCCACACACACAAAACCCCTAGGACCCTTCTGCTTTCTTTAGGGTGACCCCCTTGAGCTGCCCCCCCCCTCCTCAGTGGTCAACCCCTGAGATGCTCGGCTTCAAGAACTTTTTCTCCCAAGAGGTCATAGGTCAGCGGCAGGGCTGGACACCAAGCTAATAGAGAAGAAGCTCATTTATTCAGGAATGGTAACCCCCCCCCCCCCCACACACACACACACACACAGCCTCAGTAGCTCTGCCCCAGTGGGGGGTCTTTCCCTAAGCTCACAGATGTGCTAAGACCCCGGGCCTATACAATAAGACACAGGAGTGGGATTGGAAACACTGCACATGCAGCATCCCCTACCCAACCACTGATTGACTCGAAGGTTTGAAGTGATTTAAGGTGGAACCTTGAAATGGGGGAGAGGGGGGAATCCTGCCTGGACATCCTGCCTGGCAAAGGAGGACGGGGGATGATGCGCCGGGAGGAGCAGAGGAATCTTGGGATGGTGGGGAGACGTGGCTGAGCGGTTAGGGAGTCGGGCGAGTAATCAGAAGGTATCCGGTTCGAACCCTCCCCCCCCCGGCTGTGCCGACGTGACCGTGTGTCCTTGGGCAAGGCACTTCACTGTACTTGCCTCGTGGGGGAATGTCCCTGTGAGTAATCAGAAGGTACCCGGTTCGAACCCCCCTGGCTGCGTCAACGTGATGCTGTGTCCTTGGGCAAGGCACTTCACCGTACTTGCCTCAGGGGGGAATGTCCCTGTACTTGCTGTAAGTCGCTCTGGATAAGAGCGTCTGCTAAAGAACTAACATGGAAATGTAAGACATGCTTGCTGTCATTTCTGTTTCTGCTCACGGATCTGTTAAGCCCAGCGGTTCCACATCCTCCATACGTCACACTCTCACCCATAGAGCCTCTCCCCCCCCCACCCCACACACACACCCCACCCCCGTTACCTAGCAACCATCCAGTATTGGCATGTGGTTTTAATGCTGGACCAGCAGATGACCGTGGAACTGGAAACCAGGCTGTCCTTCAGATCTCTGCTGACCGGCTGGAGTGGAGAGCAGCCAGTCCAGGCTAACCTGAACGATACACACCATTCTGAACGATACACACCAGTCTGAACGATACACACCAGTCTAAACAATACACACCAGTCTGAACAATACAAACTAGTCTGAACAATACACACTAGTCTGAATAATACACACCAGTCTGAACGATACAAACCAGTCAGATCGATACACACTAGTCAAAACGATATACACCAGTGTGAACAATACAAACCAGTCAGAATAATACAAACCAGTCAGAATAATACAAACCAGTCAGAATAATACAAACCAGTCAGAACAATACAAACCAGTCAGAATAATACAAACCAGTCAGAATAATACAAACCAGTCAGAACGATACAAACCAGTTAGAATAATACAAACCAGTCTGAATAATACAAACCAGTCAGAACAATACAAACCAGTCAGAATAATACAAACCAGTCAGAATACTGAACACCAAGTGGAACCCTGCACATCAGTCTGTTCAGCTGACCTCAACACTTGGGCTTTTATCAGAGATTCACCCTATCAACAAGCCGGCCATTTAAACTCTGAATGATTGTAAAGACCTCCAGTATATACAGTATACAACACAAAGTGTGCTTGATGTGTTTTTGAGGAAGGTTTATAGTTATGCAGCATGTTCTGACAAGGGTATGACCCATAGTTCCATGACAAGATCAAATGGGATACAGTTTTACCCTTGATAAAACGCGAAACGGTGAAAGCTTTATTACACTGGGTGTCTGGTTGATATTGAGGTCCTCAAAAGAGCTATTGAAGGGTCATTTAAATGAACACTTTAATGTAGGAATACTGTACTTGGTATTTATTAGCAGGATAAAGATTTAAATTGTGCAGGCTATATGGGGACTGACAAATCTGATTTTTTTTTAATATTATCTATATATTGCTTGCTTTTCATATACTCTATTTAATTTCATCTGTGAACTTTGCTTGTTGGTGGTTATAATAAATCATCAAATGGACATTTAGAAGTTCTTAATGTTCATTAAACAGAAACATGTATTTTGACTTTTTAAGGTACTTTTTTTTAGGAATAATTCAACTCCTGATTAGTGAACGTCTTGGTGGGCTGGCCTATAGTGGTTCATCTTCCAGGGAATTAAACCGATCTGGAGAGTGAAGTCCCTTTCTTTTTCAATTTTTCCGATGAGTAAGCATTAATAACGCGTCCTGTCCCTTTCACTGGCATAATCTTCACTGATCTGGGGCCTCACTGCACTAAATTATTCTGACACTGCCGTGAAAAGGCAGCAGCGGGTAGGCCCCTTACAGAGGCAAATGAGCAACGAAATGGAGAAGATGTTCCCAAGCCAAGGAAATGTTAACTCACTCCCCAACGAAGGAGTTCTGTGGATGAGCCCACAACTGAGATGTCTGGGGCCCCCCTGGGGCCCCCCTGGAACCCCCACCTGAAGGCGGTTCCCTAGAAATTCGCCCATGAGACTCAGCCCTGCTATGATCTAAGGTGCAGGCCTATTATATTAGATAAACCTTTATTTGTCCTCCAGGGGGGGGAATTGCAGTTCACATCAGCAGCAGGGTAATAGCACACAGAGTTGCAGGGTAATATAACAATAACAATAAGGGGGGCACGATATAGTACTGTATTTAAAAAAAATTGAATTAAAAAATAAGTAAGTAAAGTACGTGGTTAACTGAGTGGTTCCTGTCTCGAATGTGAGCCAGATATAGACAGACATATAGACATGTAGACAGTTATTGTACTTAAGGAGAAGGCTCACAGGGGCCTATTGGTCCAGAAAGTATTTCGTTTCTGTCTATTTTGTTTATTCAATGGGTAGTCTCGTAAAAAAAAAAAATGTATTGGAGACGTTTGGAAATAGGGTTGGGACACGTACATGGAGCGAGGTTCTAAAATGTCCACCAGCTCCTGATTTCTTTAATTTTTATTTTATTGTATTTTTATTTATTTTTTAAACATAGGACAACAGACACCGAACCACAACACAGCAAAAAAAAGGGATCAAATGAAACCATTAACCGCAACAACAAAAAAAATATATATGTGTGTATAGTCACATAAAAAAGCAATACTTAACAGTAGCCTTTAATTCGGTGCGTCCAATTCAGTTATTCGACCCAGTAATTTCGTGTACTGTATTTAAATTATGAGGCAGTTTAAACCTTGTTGCCCTACAGTCTCATTTAAGATGAGATCAACTTTATTGATCCATCACACGTGGAAATTTAATATCTGCCTGATGCCATGAATTCCCTTAACCAATTCACAGACTAATATCCCATTTTAACTTATTACATACATGAATATAACGATGCCATTTGACCAGAACATTCAGGTATAATTGGAAAATGTTTTTTTTTGTAGCTGAATTGATTTATACATCTTTATAGAGCCTGTTGGTCCTGTGTCTGCCAAGCTCTCTCTTGTCAGTCGCTTTGGATAAGCTAAAATGAATAAATGTGATGTCCTAGTCCTTCATGGGGCCTGTCTCTCGAACAGAAATGAACGTCATTTTGGAATGGTCAATCCGTTTTCTGCAAGGTTATAACAGTGTTTTTGATTGTAAATTTAGAAAATGGGACCGTTGTATCTTTAAGAGGGGGGTATAGCTGGTCCCTGCCTTCGCAGCTGGCTGGCTTGTGTGCGTTTCAGAGACAGTGCAGATTCATGAGGTTCTCCAGCACAATGGACGTTTATCACCCCGTGGTGTTATTCAAATTCAGTACCAAGAGGAGGACCATCCCCACTCCCTCTCCACGTCTATCTCGGGTTAACACCGTTATTGTGAGTGGAAAAAGCTTTTGGATGGGGCGGACAGCCACCCGGTGCCCATTCCAATGCAGTCATCCTATCAACTCATATTGGGGTTTGAGGAGGGATCCACGACTTGACTCGATCGCCCTTTAGATCCCAGTCTTTTCGTGCATCGGGGATCTGGAGTACAGAGATGACACTGAGGAACCGTGAAGGAGCAGGTGCATCCGCTGTTCAGCCATCTCTCTCTCTCTCTCTCTCTCTCTCTCTGTGTCTCTCTGTGTCTCTCTCTCTGTCTCTCTCCCCTCTCTCTCTCTCTTTCTCTCTTTCTCTCTTTCTCTCTCTCTCTCTCTCTCTCTCTCCCCCTCGCTCTCTCTCTCTCTCTCTCTCTCTGTCTCTCTGTGTGTGTCTGTGTCTCTCTCTGTGTGTGTCTATGTCTCTCTCTCTGTGTCTCTCTTCTCCCCCTCCCCCCCCCCCCCCCCCTCTCTCCCTCTCCCTCTCTCCCTCTCTCTCTCGCTCTGGGCTTCCCTGGCGTCATCGGCGGGCAGAGATGTGCTTCTTTGCAGCCTTCACGTTTCCAATGGAAGAGTCTGAAACAGCCATGAGGGGATCGGTTTGTATTATTGGAAGAATTGGGAAGTCGAAGTTTAAGTAGGAAGCAGGATCAGGTTGAAACTCGGACCAAGATGCGTCTCATATGGCGAGAAAAAGGAGGCAGGATGGAGTTTGGAGGAGCCTCGTTGGAAAGTGTGCGTTTTTCCAGATGATCTGTGTCGATGCTGGAGAACACGACTCGATTTATTCACCTACAGCCTGAAACAACGACATGAATGTGCGGTTTGGTGCTCGATTGAATAACGAAAACTTCCAGGGAGTATTTTGCTTATGTTTGATGGAGGCAGCAGGCTATAAGCCTGCCAAGGCCTCCTTACTTTTAGTCAGCCAATTTGTTTAGGAGAATGTCGAATATTTAATATTTTCTCATTGTGGTGATCGAAGAAATAAGATTTAAATCGGTTCATTATTGATTATTCCCCCCAAAAATGTGTTTAACTAGTTATAAATACGTAAAGGCCTGGATGTTTAGTTAGTAGAGTTATATGTTGAAAAATATTCTATTTATTATAAATGTATTTTTCTGAATGATATATCCTAATTCTACAGGACCAAATTCAGGCTATTTCCACAAAGAAGTCAGGGAACGAATTAGTCCACTGACTGTAAGTTTGACAGTTTGAATAAGCATTTCACTTGCGTGTTTGAAGAATACGACGTATAGTCAACGAAGTCGAATAAAGATCAAGCTGTACAGTAAATCACGGTAAATCGATGGAAAAATAATCTGAGCCTTCGCGGCTGATTGTCCAAACGCAATTCTTGTGAAATTTCAAACCCAACCCCGAGAATTGTGCTCGGACATCTGTTGCGTAGAGCTCTTTGGCATCTCCATCTCTGAAGAAAATCCAGGTCATATTCAATTTTTTTTCTTCCTACATCGTGGATTTTTTTCCAGATATTCTTGTTTTTTTATTTGGTTTATTTGTTATTTTTGTATTTCTGTATTTCTACTTCGATCATCTTAAATCCGTGTCTGTTGATAAACAATTTAACATAATCCAGATTCAGGCTTATAGCATAGGCCTCTTTGGCCAAATATTTCTATATAACAGAGAATCAGGGGGATTGTCCCTGTACTTCAAATTGAAAGTCGCTTTGGATAAAAGTGTCTGCTAAATGAAGCATTATTATTATTATTATTATTAGAATCTTAGTCATGGGCTGCTTATCTAAAGGGGGTTTCATGTGTTTTGAAAGTTTCCCAAATGTGAAGCACACCATGCCAATTGTCCAACAATAGGTCTGACCTAATGGTACATTAGGAAACCACTAATGTTTTTGCTCAACAATTCCCAATTCTTCCTAAAAGCACCTATCAAGTCTTCTATTATCTTGGTACTTTCTTTACCCCCCTTGCAAGGATAAGTTTGTTGTCTCTCTACACCCTCTTTGTAGTCTTTTGTGTTGCCCAGGATTATAATTAGCATAATTCCTTAGGAATGTATCCTTTTAATTTGGTTTAACAAACCGGGATCATTTCAAATGTTTAAGCCTTTGGAAAACAAGCCGCGTTATATTCCAATAAAGAGAGATTTTGTTTCCAACCTGATTTCAACAAGTAAATAAAGTATTACGTCAGTTTATACCCTTTTGTTTTTCCCTCTTATTTTTTTAATGTATGTTGGTGTCTTACATAGGCCTAGAGGCTCAACTAACAGAATGCATTTCTCATTTCAAAACAATTAAAATCTACATTCACTTTGTAAAAACGAATGCCTAATGTTTAAGACAACTAGACCTTATTGTTTATTGTTGTTGAGATGGTGAATAGTAAAAGAGAACAACTGTATATTTAGTTTAAAAAAATAAAAAGTATTCTGTATTTGTTAGCAAACAAAATAATGTAATATCAGGCTGTAATTTTTACCAACCCTAAAGGCATTGTTCAACAGCTAAAAGGTTCTGTCTCAGTTATACAATCTCAAACTTTCTCCTGAAAACTCAGCATCCTCGCATAAATGTGTCAAAAACATACTGGAGAAGGCACTATAAACTATTTCACTTGGGGATGCATGGCTCACATGAAGTAACTCACATGTATATCAACCAACAACAACAAAAAACCCAGAAGAAGTTTATGATTGGATGTTCACATTCTTGCACCAGTGTTTGAACAAGGGAATCCAAAAAGGATTGTGGGATGTCCAAATATGGACACAGTCTCCTGCAGTGGGGTGATGGTGTATTTGATTTTCACACAGCATCTTCTAAGTACAGACTACAGGGCATCTCTTTAGGGCCTTCCCAGTCTCTCCCAGCATGCTAGAGACAGTGAGAGAGATACTTCCGGGAACAGTTTCCCCTGCAAGTGATGTGGTCCTTCCTATGATCTCTCTTTTCATTTCACACATGACATCATCTCATGGTGGTCTGCTTCCAGGGATAGTTGTGTGTGGTCTTTTTTTATCTTCAAAGTCCTTCTCTATAGATTCTATATAATCCATAGTCAACACATTCCATAGATCCTTTTTCAACCAGAAAATCCTACTATTTAAATCTGTATTAGTATATTTCTGCTGTGTTGTTTAAAACTGTAAGGTTTATTCTTGAAACACCTGCTAATCAAGTATAACTTAATATAATATCAATTGAATAAAAAACGGGGGGATTTATTGATTTCTTCAACAGATTGCCAGAGTATTAAAATAATAATTTGACCACAGGTACACCAGTCCTCAAAGCAATTAGAAAATATTTCATAAATCTTCTAAAAAGCAATTGTGTGACAACCTGAAAGCTAATGACTTTGCCTGCAGGTCAGGAGCTGGTATTGGGAAATTGATAGGTATTGGCATTCATATTGATGAGACAAGCTATACTTAAGGTTCTTGTATTAGTGATCATTAGAAGCATTTAGCCTCGTCTGAGGCCACTCAGCACAAGAGCGTACACATTTAAAGCCATTGATGCTTCAAAACAGTTAGCATTCAACCACCTTACAACGTGAATAACATGTGATATCACACAAATGTTGTGTAATCCGAACACATGGATAAACAACATTGGGGGGAAAGGAAAATCTTGCAATGTGGCAAGAAGACGCCTTCATCTTTCACCAAACTGCAAAGGGAATCTGAGGCTGGGAGAGGGAAGATTCCGGAATCACGCCATGGCCAGGAAGAAGCGTTTCGCCTCCCTGCCTCTCTCTCTCGCTCTCTCCATCTTTCTCTATCCATCTCTCTCTCCATCTCTCTCTCCGCGGTGACCTCCATGGCCTGATCGCCAGGCTGTGTCCATCTCTGCCACAGCTGGTCCCCCCCCCCCCCCCCCCCCCCCGCAGCCCCAACCCCCTCTCCACCCCGCCACCACACCAGCCCCTGAAGGCGTTCTCATCCGGGTCCCTCGCGTCCCTCCTCCACGTCCACGTCCCCGTCCCCCCCGGAAGCCCCCCCGGCCACGTGACCGAGGGGGGGGGGGGGGGGGGGGGGGGGGGGGGGGGGGGGCTGAGTGTCATCGCCACGGGTGACACTCAGTCCTTGCTCGTGAGAACAGGGGCGGGATGGCGGAGGAGGAGGGAGCGGAGGGGAGGAGGGAGCGGAGCGACGTCACGGCTTCCGCCCCTGGTCATTGTGCGCCGGCGCTTCCGCAGGGGTGGCCGGAGAAATCTAGAAAAGGCTGATTTAGGGTCCTCGCTGGCTGGCCGGCTCGCGCGATGCCGCTGCAACCGACCCGAGAATGGGTGATGCTCTTCACACGCTCGTTCCCCACCCCTTGTTTTAACGTCCACACACGCCGGTCTGCGTTGAGCGCGTAGGGAGGGCTAAAGCGCGTTTAGCTTCTCCCCTCTAGCTAGGCTAGTATCTGGTGGTGGTGGTGGGGAAGCGGGGGAAGACAAAAGCTAAAGACATTTCTTATGACTACCCCTCCCCCTCCACCACACAAACACACACCCCCCCCCCCCCTCAAAACACACACACACGTATCAACTTCACACACCAACTCGCTCACACACACGCACGCACGCTCGTACACGCACGCCACCCCCCTCCTTCGCCCTCCCCGGAAAAACGTCATCACCGCTACCTGAGCTGGATCCGTCCATTTTGTTTTCCCCACTGCGCGGTGTTCGTCTACGCAGGCGTTTCGTCCTGAGGAACAACACCGGTATTTCACGTCCCCCTTTCGCAGAATCTGGCTTTCCACCAATCAGAGTAGAATTATATTCTTAAATCAGCCAGGGGGGGGGGGGGGGATGTGTGGGGATGGGGGGGGGGATGTATGTGTGCGTATGTGACTGTGTGTGAGTGTTTGTTGGTTGAATGCATGCGTGTGGCTGTGTACGTTTGTCAGTGCGTGTCTGTCAGTGTGTGTTTCCCGACGCACATGAACAGAGAGACGCCTCGGAGAGACGTCCCCGGCCCGGGCGCCCCCCGCGCGATCCGTCCCACCCTCCGTCGTCACCGCCCCCCCTCCGTCTCCGAGGGCCCCCCCGCCCCCCCCCCCCGTAGCAACCCGGCTCCTGTTGTTCCAGGCACGGTGACATCTTCTGTTTCGCCACACAGCCCCCCCCCCCCCACTATTGTTCCAGCCCCGCCGTGGAGTCACGGCGCCCTGCCTCCAACAGCTGAGCCCCTATGGACGCCGTGACATCACCGGGCGAGAGGCCAATGGCAGCAGGCGCTCTGTTGCGTGCTTCGTTTTGTTGTTCGGGAACAACAGAGCGTTTCGTAAGTCCCGTTAGTTATGACGACGCTACGGTTTCCGTCGCATTTCCGTTAAGTCATTTCGAAGACGCTCTTATCCAGAGCGACTTACAGCAAGCACAGGGACATTCCCCACCCCCTCCTCTGAGGCAGGTAGGGTGAAGTGCCTTGCACAAGGACACAACGTCATGTTTGATACAGCCAGGGTTCGAACCAGGGACCTTCTGACTACCAGCCCGCCACCCTAACCGACTGCGCCACACGACTCCACAATGTTGGCGACAGCCAGCCTTTTAACCAGCTAAGCGACACAACTGTAAAATGTTAACGTTCTGAGAGAAGAGTAAGTATGTTCGTCTTCTCTGGCCTATGATTGGTGGATCCACGTTCGGCAGCTTTTGTTGAAGCGGAAACTACAGCTGTCACTCGAAAGTTCCACGTTCTCGAAGCTCGGCGCCCATTATCACAAGTTGTAGGTGGGGGTGTTGGGAAAGTGACCGCGTCAAAGGACAGGGGCCGGGCGAGAGAGCAGCAGGCACACAGAGGTCAGCTGGGGTGTGTGCGTGGAGGGGGGGGGGGGGTACTGTGTTCTGAGGGGTGGGGGGGGGGGTGGTGCCCCTGGAACTGTGTGTGTTTTCATCAATCATCCAGAGTCTTGAAAGAGCATGAGCGGCATCGTTCCATTATACCCCCCCCCCCCCCCCCCCCACACACACACATTCTCCCTGCCTGCACCCCCCCCCCCCCCCCCCCCCCCCCCCACCTCTTTTCCATGGTAAGGCCTGCGGTCCTTCAGGCTCATCTGACCACACAGAGGCCAAGGTCATTCCCCCCCCCCCCCAAACATTCCCCTCCTCCTCTCCTTCACCCCAACCAGTCCTACCTCCCTCCCTCACCCCTCCACCCTCCTCCCCTCCACCCCCCTCCCCCCCAACCCCCAGCCCCGCATTCCCCCCGCTGCGCGCCCTTTGTTCACCTGTTGTCGTGGAGACTCTATTGCCACGGAGGCCACCCCCTTTATGGTGGAGGAGGGCGGTTTGTTGGGGTCAGAGCAGAAGGTAAAATAACCCCCCCCCCCCCCGTCCTACCCACCACAAACACACACACACACTGACCCCACGATGTGACACAATGACACCACGGTAGCCTGATGGCCATTCCACCGTCCTCCCTCTGGCATCCTGCTCTTAGCTAACAGGCCACAGACCAGCGCTCACAAACATTACATCCAAGAGGAAAGACCTCCGTCTTCAGATTCCCTCTGTAGACTTTTCTCATCTAACAAAGGTGTAAACTACCAGTTTGGTTTCTGAGGAAAACCTACAAACAGATATTATATACTCATTTAGCAGACACTTTTATCCAGAGCGACTTACAGTAAGCACAGCAACAATCTCCCTGAGGCAAGTAGGGTGAAGTGCCTTGCCCTAGGACACAACATCACATAGCCACAGCCGGGGTTCGAACTCACAACCTGCCACTCATGAAGCCAACGCCTTAACCCGCTAAGCCACCTGACTCCCTATAACTGTATGACTCCCTACAAGTTTGTGGAGTCAGGTGGCTGAGTGGTTAGAGTGTCGGTCTACTAATCTACTGATTCCTGGCTGTGCCAACATGACGTTGTGTCTTTGGGCAAGGCACTTCACCCTACTTGCCTCAGGGGGGAATGTCCCTGTAGTTGCTCTGGAGAAGAGCGTCAGTTTAATGTAAAAGTGGTCTACATGCCACCGCGGGGCGGTAACACTCCTGTAGGGTGTACAGAACGACCGGGTCCAGTAGGCCTGAGATGAGGGGTGTGGAGAGGGGGGGGGGGGGGACCCAGGGCAGCCCTTCAAATCGCTCTTCCAGCAGCCAGAGGAGGCTTCCAGGCATGCAGGCAAGAGTTGGGATTCGGCCAACCGTCCCCAAATGACTGCGCCTCACCAAAAAAAAGGGGGGTTTAACTCTTTGTTTCCGCGACGGTCCCCTTCGCTCTGGGCCCGCGTAACCGCCTCCTGCACCCCCTCCCGCCCCCCCTCCCCCCGCTCCCACTCCTCCTCACCCCCCCCTCCTAGCCACACTACCCACTCCTCCTCACCCCCCCCCCCCCCCCCTCCTAGCCACACTACCCAGTCCCCTCTCACCCTACCTTTCCCCTGACCCCGGCCGCACGGATAAAAGACCCATCAGAAGTATCGCTGGCCACATTTACAAGTGAATGAGGGGCAAGAATGGAGCGGTTAGGGAGAAGAATGGGAAAACAGAGGGGCCACTCACAGATGTGGCTGGGGAAGGGGGGGGGGAGGGCCATTGTTGCCCAATGGGGGTAGGGGGAGTGGCTTTTTACACCCCCCCCCCCCTCCCTGATTTGCGATGCCGGAGCAGTGAAAGTGAGGGGTGGCCTTGCAGACGGGAAGGGGGGGGGGGAGAGGGAGAGAGAGGGATAGGGGGAGAGAGGGAGATGGAGCGAGAGGGAAAGAGGTAGAGAGAGAGAGATGGTAAATGAGATGGAGAGGGAGGGAGGCAGAGAGGGAGAGAGAAAGGGAGAGAGAGAGAGAGAAAGGGAGAGAGAGAGAAAGGGAGAGAGAAAGGGAGAGGCCGGTCCAGCTGTCCTGGGGAGCGTGTGAACGCAAGGCCCTGGGGGTCAGGCCTGAGGGAGGTGGAGGAGGGACCCCGGGGGGGGGGGGGGGGGGGTCATCCTGGCGCTGGATGGGCGTCTCATTGTCCGGAGGATGGCGATACAGAAAAGCTTTTCCTTTAACAGCGGCAGCTGGGGTGAAGTTGCCCCTCAAGAGTGTTGACCCTTTGACTGCTGATCACCCACCCTCACTGGGGGGGGTTCAGGGGGGTGGGTGGGTGGTAAAGACTGAAGGGGAGCGGTGGCATATGCGTGATGGGAGGATGGGTTCGAGGCCATCTCTGAACGTCTTAAGCCGACCGGGCTCCCTGATCCGGGGGGGGGGAAAGGGACAAACGCTGGGGACCGCTTTTCGCTGACAAAGGACTTCCGCGCGTGTGCGTGTCGCGCGTTCTCTCGCAAAACGCCTGCCCGCGCCGCCCGCCTGCCTACCTACCGCCCGCCCGCCCGCGCTCCGGAGGACCTCTGACACCTGTTCAATTTCCTGTGGAGAAAGTATTCATTTCCTGTTTGTGCCTGTTTCGCCAATATGCTATCAGCCACCTGTCGGTGTCGGGGTGGGGTGGGGGGGGGGGGGGGGCAGATGGGGGTTGGGGGGAGGCAGATGAGATCTGTTTTGTCTTCATATTCACAACATGCAGTCCAGCTAAGGCGGCCTGGTCCATCCGTGCATCCGACCCCTCCAATACTCCTCTCAGGATGAAACTGATGTTACCGTTATTCACAAAAAAACATGCAAAGTTAGGGTTTGGGTTGGAGTGGGGGAGTCAGATGGCTCTGCGGGTTAAGACGTTGGCCTTGTGAGTGGATGATTGTGAGTTCAATTCCCGGCTGTGGATATGTGATGTTGTGTCCTTTGGCAAGGCACTTCACCCTACTTGCCTCAGGGAGAATGACCTTGTACTAACTGCTAGTCGCTTTGGATAAAAGCGTCTGCTAAATGAGTATTTATTTATTTATAACTGGTAAATAGCTAAACCAAGCAGCCAAAAGAAATCAGCTGTTATAGACAGGCATCCTAATATGAGGCAGGGTCTACCTAAAGACATGTTCCTGAAGTGTTCCACAGTAGACTGGCGGTAGCCCTGATTAACGGAGAACCACAAGAACCCATCTAGGAGGCTTACATTCATGATGCTAGAGAAAATGAGGTTGCTGCTTGTGAATGTTAAATTAGTATACTGGTATGTGTTTATAGTGGTGGGGTCTCCATGTCTAACAACACTGACATTTGTATTTGGTGACACAACATGTCATCCACTTATTTCACACCAGTGTTATATAGGCTTGGTCTGAATATCTAAGAAAACATTTCAACACTGTGCGCACACTGTGTGATTGCAGTTTGTGTAGCTCCTAAATCTATTCATCGAATCAATTCGAAATAGACAGATAGGGCATTGAAATGACACAAAAACGCTCGACGACGCCAAAACACTAAACTGGATGTTTATTTTCAGTGACAAGGATGGAACTTGTGGGTTTTCAGAATTAGTTTGGCACAAAGTGACTGCAGGGCCACAATGTCTGACCGAACACAGACCCACTATCAACATATTTACCAGGCACTTCCTGTGAAACTGGGGGGGGGGGGAAATCGGATCAAATAATCACACAACATTGACGACAATCTACAGGAATGCTGCTTTTGTAGACTGACAGTCTATGTGCAAACTCCCAAGATTTTACTTAACATGATTTCACAGGAAAGTGAGACAGAGGATATTTACCCAAGTGAACTGTTCCCGAGGCAATTCAATTCGAGTTTCTAATGGTGCAAAGCGCAATGTACACTAGGCCTATACTGTTCAAAAGTGTGAGGGTTACGAAGAGATTGTTGATTAAAAAAGAAGAAAAGATCATTAAAATAACATCCAATCGACAGTGCAGACTTTATTTACGTTGTCAATGACTATTTTGTACAGGCTGGAAACATCTAGTTCTTTAATGAAGCTTCCAACAGCAAGTAGACACACTGTCATCCAGAACATGTACGTTTCCTAGTACAAGTTTATCATTTTAATGGCTAACTGATCATTAGAGAACCCTTTTGTAATTATGTTAGCACAGCTGAAAATGGTCGTGCTGATGAAAGGAGCAATAAAGCCGGCCTTCTTGAGCAATTGGAGCGTCAGCAATCCTGCGTTCGATTACCTGCTCAGAACGACAAGATACAAAGTTTCTTCCGGAACTCTGACGGCTGTTTTTGTTTGGGGGGGAGAAGGAAGGACGTTCCCTCGCTAAGGAACTTCTGAGAAGATATTCTCATCTAACGCTGTGGTCAAATACCCTTCGAAGAACAACATAAACCAACTCACACTAGACAAGAAAGAAGAGGAGAGACCTGGATGAGGAAGCCATGCTGAGCAACTGGATGTTCATCAGCGCAGTGATCTCCAACCCTGGTCCTCGAGGCCCACTGTCCTGCATGTTTTAGATGTTTCCCTCCTTCCCACACACCTGATTCTAATGCTGGTTCGTTACCGGGATTCTTCAGAGCTAGATAATGATCCATTCATTTGAATCAGGTGTGTTGGAGCTGGGAAACATCTAAAACATGCAGGATAGTGGGGCCCTTGAGGACCAGGGTTGGGGACCACTGCGTGTCTGGTCTGAGGAACACACACTTTGGTTGCGGTAACATTGCAATTTCCCTTCGGAATGAACAGAGAACCAGCGAGGAACCTTCCCAGATATCTCACAGGTCCTCACCTGGTATTGCGATGGTCTAGGGGTGCTTGGGTACAGTGGGAGATGTACATTGGAAAGCAATGTACATTGGAACGCCTCCCTCAGGAGGTGTTCCAGGCATGTCCCACCGGGAGGCGGCCCCGGGGAAGACCTAGGACACGCTGGAGGGACTATGTCTCTCGGCTGGCCTGGGAACGCCTCGGGATCCCCCCCGGAGGAGCTGGAGGAGGTGTGTGCGGTGAGGGAAGTCTGGGCCTCCCTGCTCAGACTGCTGCCTCCACGACCCGGCCCCAGATAAGCGGTAGGAAATGGATGGATGGAACTGTACAGGGTGAAAGAGATCTTGAAGAAGGAAGGCACTTGATTGGAGGTAAACTTCTCCTGGAACAGGACCTGACCCAAAGCTCCAAACTGTGCAAGAACTATTTAGGGAAGAAGCCATTATCTGGTGTTCTGTTGATTTTATTGGATTGGCCAGCGCAGTCAGCTGATGTCAGACCTACTGAGTCAGGGGGCTGAGCGGTTAGGGAATCGGGCTGGTAATCAGAACGTTGCCTGTTCGATTCCCAGTCGTGCTAACATGACGCTGCATCCGTGGGAAAGGCACTTCACCCTACTTGCCTCAGTGGGGAATGTCCCTGTACTTGTGTACAGGTGCTGTAAGTCACTCTGGATAAGAGCGTCTAGTAAAAGACAAAATGGAAATGTCTTCAGAATACTTTAACATATTATTCGACGAAAGCAAAGTTTGAAGGACAATTATTTAAAATAAAAGATGATTTTCAAACCGTGTCAATTACTTTTCCTATTCAAAGTCAGTGTGATTGAACGGAAAACAAGGACGTTTCTAAATAACCCCAAACTTTTGAACGGTATGTTACCAAGGAATTTATTCCATTTGTACCCCTGGCGGTGGAACAACCATGTTTGTTCAAATATTTAGGCCATGTTTTCCTCATTACAATATTTTATGGTGAACACTGTTGTTCACTGTTGGTATTCAACAGTATAAAACCCTGCAGAAAATGGTAATGCGGTTATTTCAGCTATCAAGTTTTTCAGGCTGAGCAAATATGTACCTTTTTGTTAGAACATATTAGATTCATACATGCATCACTCAACTTTAAATTTACAAAGAAACGTTTGATAACCAATCAGTAATGTTTTTTCAAATAACCGTGTTGTTATTGCACGTTGGACCCCTGGAATTGATTTAGTGGTCTTCCACGGCTATTTCAAAAAACATTTTGAGCAAAAACCTGGAAATTCTTACATTACAAAACCTTAGCAAACATAATACACAGTTATGAAATACCGGCATTCAAACAATTGATTTAGCAAGTCAACGAACGACATTTGTGTCCCCGCATGTTAAAATGTTAAATAAAATAAGAATTCTTTTTTTTAAACCAAATAAATAATCATACGAATTAGAAAGCACCACTTGTTTCACTTCATCACTACCATTCAGTAGCAGTCTTTACTGCCACCTGCTGGTGAAAATACGTTTCGTCCCAAAGCAGCAACGTGGTGTAGAGAGAAAATGCTTGTCTGGGACTCACAAGCCTTAACACTTTTCAATCTTTTGTACTTAAAAAAACAACAACAACAACAAAAAAAAAAAAATTCCAACCCCAACCCTTTAAAAGTTTATCCGAGCGGATAAACGTCACGTCTCTATTCCAGAACTCTCCGTTGAGAGAATAGCAGAAGCAGGGTGCGATATTTACTTAGTTCCTCCCAAAATATGTTTCAGAAGTTAAGGCACCATTCTCTGTTCAACCAGGGCCAACAAGATTAAAGTCTTGATTTCAGCCCCTCTCTATAAATCTCGACAGTCAGTCCAGTCACACCCTGATTTAAAAGGTAACTTGGCTCTGAGGTAGAGGACCAGAAGGTATTATGAAGAGATCTTGCCTTGTGAAGCCTTTGGAGAATCAGAGAACCTTTCCTATGTCATGTGATCTGGGTCCGGCCCTCGCCACAGCAGAGGATTGACAGTCAATCTCATTTCAACAGTGCTGTGGCCAATTAAACGCCACGGCGACCAAGCTCGTCCCTTTAAACGCCTCTCGTTAAGCCGGAGGAGAAACAAACCTATCACTTTTCAACTCGGAGAGATTTCAGAATTCAGTCCTTAAAAAAAAACAAAGTTCCTCTAAACAGGATCTCTTCCGTAGGGCCTGGGAAAGGGACCGTCCCTGCTGTGGGTTTCAGAGGAAGAGGCTGATTTTGGCCGGGACAGACTTGCACCCTGTGGTGGAGAAGTACCGGCCCTGTTGGGGAGAGTAGTGCATGGCTCCCCCTACTGCCTCGACCACGTCGCTGCGATGGCCCAGGCCCCGCCGGCTCAGCTCCTGCTGGGCACAGCGCTCCACGTGGAGTCTGCTGAGCGGGAGGAAGGGCACGTACCTGGTGATGAGCTTCTCCTCGATGATGCTGGAGTGGTACAAACCATCTAGAGGGATGGGGAGGGGGGGGACAGGGACAGAAGAGAAACAGAATCCTTTTAGCAATTGAAATACTGTGTACAACTGTATATACTCCCCCCCTTCCCGTTGTATAAATGCATTGTCATCCAAACACTCTATACTTTTGAACTCTTTAGTTTTTATATACCCCTACCCATGTATAGCTATTTCCTACTTACATTTTTTTTAAATATATATGTAATTTAAGTCCTGTATATGTTCTTTGTTTGATCCATCCTGCCAAAGTTAATTCTGTGTTCGTGTAACTGGCATGGTGAATAAAAACCCATTTAATAATCTAGCATTTAGCAATCCAATGCAAAGCGCCAATAACACCACTAAGTTCTGTGCTAAATTCTCTCAGTATTGCCCCCCACCTTCACTAATGCAGTTCTTACTAACATTTACATGTAGGCATTTACATTTAGTTATTTAGCAGACGCTCTTATGCAGAGCGACTTACAGCAAGTACAGGGACATTCCCCTCTGAGGCAAGTAGGGTGAAGTGCCTTGCCCAAGGACACAACATCACATTGCCACAGCCGGGGTTCGAACTCGCAACCTTCTGATGACTAGGCCCACTCCCTCACCGCACAGCCCCCGCTGCCCACTCTTACTTCCACTGCTGTTGAACACAGCCTGGGAGATGCTGTCCTCCAGGTCTCTCGCCCTGATCTCCTCTCTCTCCTTCCCCGCCTGACGGACCTCCGCGGCCAGCCGGTTGATCACCTTCTCCCCGGTGATACTACGACCATAGAGGCAGAGAGAAATAAAGAATTAGGGAGAAGGGAAGAGAAAAACAGACCGAGAAACAGAGAGATCAGTCCAGAGGTGCCCATATACACCCCCCGCACTTTTCCGACGGTGACGTCGAGGACGTTCACCGGCCAAACGACTGCTTTCACTGAAACTTTGTGTCCAACACTGTATATTCTGCAAGATCAATACTTGTAAAACTGTATAGTCTGTACATAATAATTTCCCCAGCCTTTTCCCCTTGTGTATATCCTCTTACCTATTTTGCCCCCACTCCTTGATCCCTGTGTGCACTATTCTAATCTTCACCTCACATCCTTACCCCTGTGTGCTATTGCCAGACTGTGTGCCGTTGCGGCTAAGGAGTGTCCCCCTCGGGGATTAATAAAGTATTCTGAATCTGAATTTGCGAGCGCTAGGCTAGGACGTGCTAACCTGATGAAGACGTAGATGGCTTTGCGGTAGTTGGTTTGGAACACCACGTGGGACGGCCCCAGGAAGGGCTCCAGGACATCCACCACCCCCGGGGGCATCATCTCCATCTCGTCGAAGATGAAGACGGAGCGAGCGCAGGCGGTCAGGTTCCCCTCCACCCACCTCTTAAGATCCTCCTTCAAAGGGGAAGGAGAAAAACAAATGTTTAGGGAGTCAGGTGGCTCAGCGGGTTAAGGCGTTGGCCTCATGATCGAAAGGTTGTGAGTTTGAACCCCGGCTGTGGCTATGTGACGTTGTGTCCTTGGGCAAGGCACTTCACCCTACTTGCCTCAGGGGGAATGTCCCTGTACTTGCTGTAAGGCGCTTTGGATAAAGCATCTGCTAAATGAATATTTTAACAAGTCAAAAGCTCTTGACCAAGGTGATACTAAGTCTTCTACTCTGTAGAAAGCGTACATTTACATTACAATCACGTTTAGCAGACGCTCTTATCCAGAGTGACTTGTAGCAAGTACAGGGACATTCCCCCCAGAGGCAAGTAGGGTAAAGTGCCTTGCCCAAGGACACAACGTCATGTTGACAGACCCGAGGTTCGACAGGGACCTTCTGATTACTAACCCGACACCCTAACCTACTGCACTACATGACTCCCTGCAATATCACCAGATGTTGAAATGCTGGCAAATCAAATCAAACTATAACATTTTTTTTTTTTACAAGCAATGTTGTTACAGAGGGCTTCACATACGCCCACAGAACTGCCCCCTCAACCTCAACCAATCTCAAACCTGAACAATCCTACGTTGTCAACAAGAGGCCAAAGTACAAGTGAGTAATCAGTAAGTAATCGCGATTGTGTGTGCTTAGGTAGTAGTTGTGCTGATTAATTGGAAAACTAATAGGGGAAATAGAAAACATGGAACCTACCCTGTACTGTTGGACGTGGTCTGTCAACGGGAAGTGGAGGGTGGGCACAAACTGGTGAACATAAGGGCTGCCCATGGCCTTGCCATAGAGGTGCTCTCCCAACATGGAGCTGACCAGGGTCTTGCCCGTCCCAGAAGAGCCGTGGAAGGACAAGACGAGGGGTCGATCTGGGCTGTTGTTCTGGAGGAACTTCGACATCTCCTCTGATACTATGTCCTGGACCAGATGCTGTCCGTAGACGTTCTTGTAGAGGTCCCATTCCAGATCTGATGGAGAAGATCAACATCGGCTTTAACGTTGACTTCGGTTATTAACGTCCATTGAAGATTGAACTCGGATCGCCTTGAGTTCGCGTTGGGGAGACATAGATCCGAACCCACAGCTGGTTTTTGACAGCTGACAAATTAAAATAACCATCTGACATACTCAGCCACGTTAACGTGATCATCTTTAACTTAGCACTCGCTGCTGTACAGTGATCTAATGTAATGCTGATTGGCTTCCTACTGCAATATACCCTGCTAGCAATCAAATAACCCTTATGTTATGTTTTTGTCAGCTGACACAAGCTTGCAAGTTCACTAAAGGTAGATGATTAAGAAACTAGCTAACCACCGTGTTTGATCTCACCCCACCCAAGTATTAAACCACTGAAACCTACCTTTAAGGTTTGGGTTGAAATCGCAACTACAGCTGTTCGATATCTGACAGTAAATTCCCAAAAGATCCCCCTCGACTGGGATGAAATAAAGCAAAGAGATCGCAGCTAGGTTAACAAACATTCTGGGTTTTTTCTTGTTATGCCAATACGCTAACCCCTAGCTAGCTCTACGTGTGTGGGACAGCGAAGTGGACTTGCAAGACCAAAGAAAATCACGGACAACTAGGAGGGATTCGTTTGTAGTTTTCTTTTATGTGTTTTGTATTGAACAGACAAGGCATATGCTTCGAGGAAACATCATTTCCCATAATGCAATCCGTGCAACACTGCGCAGATAGTTAACTAGACTAAACGTTCCGGGAATTGATTTCATCACAACTCACTGTAGACATTCAATAAAGACGATGCAATTTTGCATACCGTATTTATTACAAACACTTAATGAATCAAGTGCTAAATAGCATTCATAAATAAAAATATGTTCTCTACATGCCTTATTGAAACGTATTTATGTGTTTTTGGTGGTCAGGGTTAAACATCGCTGTTCTCACACTGTTCTTGAAAATCTTGTTGAAGTGCGCGATCATGGATTGATTGATCAGCATACATGAAAACCTATGATACAGAGCCGCACACACATATGTTACACATGTAGCTTGCCATGATTAACTTCTATAAGTCAGTTGGCTACAACACAGTCATCACTGATGATGTACAATGAACAACTTACAAGGCACTGTCCAAAATTGTTGCGCAACCGGAAATATCCAACACGTGTCGACATCTGTCATTACCACTGACTTTCCCTGCTTTTGTAGTCCTGAAGGCACATCCCCATTGTAAGTAGGAACGTCATTCCAGCGTATAATTTAGAAAATAATGGTATAGTAATCGGAAATGGATACCACACATCGCTAGTTTAAGGAATATGTCACAAAAGTCTATGCAAGGCAAACCATTTTCCTGTTCCCTTGTGATTATTATTATTAATAATAATGTATATCCCTTAAACTCCCAAAATGGGAAACTGATGCAGGTGCACACATGTTCGATGCATTGGTCCACTGATACCTTTGTCCCACATCCAGACATGAACAAAATGCAGCTGTCAAAACACTAGGTTTTCATGTTTTTAAGTGACAAGGCTAACTTAACGAACAGCCAAACGTCCATTCGCTGGGTCTTCTGAGGGATGTGGGGGGGTGCTCACTGAGGTGGGGTAGGGGGCTCCAGTTTATTGGACAAGGCTGTCAAGACTTGGTCGAACTTGGCGTAGCGTTCGGACTGCCTCTCCTCGGCTCCTCGACTGCCCCACAGCAACCTCATCTGGAACTCGGTGAGGAAGAGCTCCTGGACATCGGGCTGCTCCTGGAAGCCTGCATCAGGAACAACAAACACAACACTGGGTAATGGGTACATAAACAGCAAACTGCCTTCCCAAACACAACACTGGGAAATGGGTACATGAATAGCAAACTGCCTTCCCAAACATAATACTGGGTAATGGGTACATGAACAGCGAATTGCCTTCACTAACACAACACTGGGAAATGGGTACATGAACAGTGAATTGCCTTCCCAAACATAATACTGGGTAATGGGTACATGAACATTACATTTTACATGTATTCATTTAGCAGACGCTTTTATCCAAAGCGACTTACAAGAGAGAGCTTTTACAAAGAGCATCAGTCATTGAGCATAGCAACGTGATAGACCCCGAACACAGTGTTTTTTTTAGATCGTGAATGATACATCATGAGAACCACTAAGTGCCAAGGGAAGAACTATAAATGCATAACACAACGATTGTGAACATAAAGTAAGAGATACAACAAACAACACTGGCAAGTCACCATATGGGGACCAACAAATAGTTCTAAACAACATTAGATGATGTGAAGTGCCATACTATTCCTAAGTGCCATTACATTCTCTAAATAAGTGAGTTTTAAGCCTTCTTTTGAAGGTGAGAATGCAGTCTGTGCTTCTGATGAACAGCAAACTGCCTTCCCAAACACAATACTGGGTAATGGGTACATGAAGAGCATACTGCCTTCACAAACACACAAAAACAAACCTTCACTCACACCCCTTAGTCTCTCAAACGCTCCCTCTTTCACCATCCATATGCATTTGGCAATCGTTTGTGTCTTTTTGGGCGGTTCAGTGCAACTCAAAGCTTGTACCTCGCACCTGAAAGAAGCAAAGGATTCCTCCCACCTCTCCCTTACCCCGTAGTTTAGTCTCGGCATTGGTGTGGTAGATCCCCCCCAGCTGTGCAATGGTACGTGCCGCCCCCAGATGACTCATGACCCCCTCCACTCCGGTCTCCACTGTTTCCCATGGCTCCGCCCCCTCCCCGACCGCCACACTCTTCTCCAGGAGGTAAAGCAGGGGGATCACGTACGGGAAACACGTGTTCGACAACGGACAACTCTCTACGAGGGCAGAAACACAGATCTGTCAGCTCCAAACTAAGGCCATACATGAATAACCTTCAACATATATTAAGACTAATAATGATGATTATTATCACGTTGTTATTATTATTATTACCTTTCCCATCGTTCAGACTCTTCATGAAAGGCTTCAGGGTTTTCTCGTAGAGGATGGCGCCCTCGGTGTGTCGTTGCCGTAACAACATCCAAGTCTGTTCCAGGCGGGAAACCTGAGGGGAAAAAAACAGCTTATCGACTAGCCATGTACACAGCACGCAATACGTCTTAAATAACTATTCTTAAATAGGAGCAGCTTGTCACAAACAACACCTTTTCTCCAGCATGAAGGATAAGTGAAATTAAATACCAATACCATTCCACAGAGCTTTCTTTTCTCGGAACAATACAGAGAATAGATTTAGCCAAGGCCAATGTACCTGCGGCAGTTCCAAGGCTCTCATGATGGCGGTGAAACCAAACAGGTTTCCCAGGTTGCTCTTGAGCTCTGCGGCTATCTGGATGATCTTGTGTAGCAAGGCAGCTCTCTCCTCAGCGGTGCCTGTACATCCCAGGACGTCCACCGCTAGCATGATGGACATGGTCACAAACCTGGGAATGGGGAGAGGGAGGGAGGTAGAGGTGGGTGGAGAGAGAGAGGAGGCAGAGGTATGGCAAGGACAGAGAGGGAGGGATAGAGGGAGGGATGGGTGGAATAGGGGTATGGTTAGGAGCAGCACCTTAGGGGATTGGCCTCTCACCGAGGAACGTAGTCGCAGAGTCGCTCTACCTTTCTAGAAGGTCCAGACGGAGCTGGTGGCCGTGAGGGAGGGTCAGGAGTTCGATCCCGTACCTCACTCCCATCCTCCTCTGCGTCTCTGAACTCACCCCCAATATCCTGGCAACCTGAAAACCCGGAAGTCACATTGTAGAAGGTCCACACACACACATAACAACGTCATTAACGTTCATTAAACGGTCAAAACGGTTGTTAACGTTGCTTGTTTTCACGCGTGCGTCTATGTTCTTGTTCCTCTCTGTTCATTGGTGAGGTACCGTGCAGTCAGCCTTGGTGATGTGCTTGGCCGCGCTCTGGGCGTCCACCTCGGCCAGCAGCTCCTTCCTCCTCCGCAGCACGCCCATCTCCAGGGGCCTGTTGTCCCTGGGAAGCAGCTTGGATCTGTATCGGCCGGGCCTGAACACAGACGCGTTCTCCACCTGGGGAGCAAAGAACACGTTCCCTTTCTTCCAATGCCCTGGGCTCAGGCCCGACTCAAGTCCTTCCTCGGCGCAGAGACGCTCCACGTAACTCGTCCCCTGGTGGCTGGGCGCTCCGTAGGGGCCGCCCCTTGTGTCAGCCTCTGCCCCGGGGCCGCTGTGGGGGTGCGGGGGCTGGGGGGGGCGGGGGTGCGGGGGGAGGCGGGTGTTGTTGCTGGGGGAGGTTTGAGGCTCTGCGGAGACGGGGGCTGCGATCCCCATTCGGTTGCCTTGGTGATTGTTCTGACCCCTGTGTTGGGGGACTGTAAAAACACCCAGGATTTAGCATATGAATATTATCATTATAAAGTCAAGTATTATTTAACAACTGCAGTTTCTACCATGGGAACACGAGACTTTGTGTTTGAAATAGAAGAATGTTCAAATATTGTATTTGGCACAGCGTTAGCTCTTTAAGTCAACTAAATGTCCGGTGAGTATTTATTTACAGCAATAAGAAAGTACAGTAGGTGGCTTAATGGCCTTATCAACTGTAGCTGGTTATATAACTACTACTTAAGCGATAAAGGCATGATACAATCTGCTGTAGGTTTGGCCTACAACAATTCGCTCCATCATTTTCACATCACGAGGTGGGGAAAAAACCTTCTTGTTTTCACCTGCTAAACTTTAGTGTGGTTCATTCCTCGCCCCTGTGCTTGTCATGAGTATTGGAATGCTTCCCTCCCACTTCCTATCCAATCGTTGTTTAACTGCATATGAAAAGTGAACCTTGGACACGGCAGCTCCAGGTTTACATAAAAGAGCGTAACCGAACTCCACAGTGCTCCTTAGGATCGACAGGACTGTTCCTTCATGTTCCAGAGTGTACTTGAACTTTCCAATTTCCCTCCATCTTGCTGAGCATCCGGGAGAGATTGAGGTTTAATAATCGATTTGGGATTTTCTGGGGTAAGAATTTGTCATTAATCTCGTATCAAAAATACTAAAAGGAAGAACTCTAACATAATTTTCCAGATTGGATGAAGTCTGTCAGTGCGATATTCTTCTGCTTGTGGCGATTTATTCGAAATCATATGGTATCAGATAGAGATCATTTAAATATATCTCAAATATCTAAAAACTATTCAAACACATTTTGTTATGCAATGACAAACTATACTTCAGAAATATAACAGCCAGATCCTGTGTAAACATTGTTTTGGAGAGTTTCTCAACATTTTGGATTTTTGGACACATGGATTTGTGCAGGACACAGGGACGTAATAATATTGCTGTTGCGTAATAATCTCTTCCAGCTGTGGAGCAAAGACAAATATTTCTACGTTGCGCAAGATGTATAAGTCCAAAAGTGACCATAACCGTGAGAATGCATCGATTTCTTATCAGACACTCAGCAGAAATATATTTTCAACTGTACGTACTGACATTAAAGGTTATATTTCCCTGAGAGGTTTGAAAACACCTGCACTGTTGTCCCCAAAGACTGACGGTTTATATCCGTGTCTGAGGCAAATTTTTTTATGAAGACAAAACATTCATATAATATGGAATGCAGACTGATAATCTGCGGTTGGTTTTGTTAAATGTAGAATGTTCCGGGTCTTGGACGAGACATGCAGTATGTATATCTCAGAGGCGAGGCTTGTTGTTCTGACAGTTAACTAACAGCTGCGTATCATCTGTTGTCTATTATGATGATTGATGCACCACTTTATTATGATGATTGATGCACCACTGTTTACACTACTGTGCATATACACCCCCCCCCACCCACGTACTATATATACCCATTCCACTCTGTACCTATGTTATTTGTACTTCCATGTTATTTGTATCATTTGTATTATTTGTATCATTTGTATAATTTTTTATATGTATCATATCTGTAGTGTATTTTACATTGTATTCATTTTTTGTAAAAAAAAAATATATTAGTATGCCACATATACTGTATGTTCTTTGTTTGGTCATTTCTGCCACAGTGAATTCTATGTTTGTTAATCTTGCATAGCGAATAAACCCCATTCTGATTCTGATTCTGATTAGGTGAAAGCTCCACCTGAACATGCATCTTCCAGCCTTGGCAGCGTGGATCGTACTGTGGGCTGGTCTCCCAGTACGTGGAGGGAAGGTGTTAGTGTTCCCACTGGATGGGAGCCATTGGGTGAACATGAAGGTTCTCATCGAAGAGCTCCACGCCAGAGGTCACAGCATCACAGTCATTCGCCCCTCGGTCAACTGGTACATCAAGGCAGAGTCCCCTTTCTACACGTCGATCACCATGCCGACCAACGCCGGCCTCGACAAAGAGGTCTTCGGTTCGTTCGTGAAGAGAGCGCTGGCCTATCGGCGTCAGGGAGCGTCCCTTTGGGCGCGCGTTGCTTTGGAGATCGATCTCCTGCGGCAGTTCTACCACATTCACGAAGATCTGGTGGAGGCGATCGGGAGAACGTTCGACGACGAGGAGCTCATGGCGTCGCTGAGAGAAGCGGAGTACGACGTGGTCCTGTCCGACCCGGCTGGCGGCGGAGGGGCGCTGATGGCGCGCAAACTCGGTATCCCTCAAGTCTTCAACGCCAGGTGGACCATTCAAGGCGAGGGTCATCAGTGCATCGCCCCGTCGCCGCTGTCGTACGTGCCGATCCCCGGGTCGGAACTGACGGATAAGATGACGTTTTCCGAGAGATTAAAAAACGTCTTCATGTGTCTGTTTACGAGGCTCCAAGTGAGGTACGTCACCGACTCCACCTATTTGCCGTTTGTCCATCGCTACTTTGGCCCGGACGTTCATTACATGGAGCTGTTCCAGGACGCCGACATCTGGCTCATGAGGAACGATTTCGTCTTCGAGTTTCCTCGTCCCACCATGCCCAATATCGTGTACATGGCCGGGTTCCAGTGCAAACCCTCCCAGCCCCTCGCTCAGGAACTTGACAGTTTCATCCAGAGCTCTGGAGAACACGGGGTCATCGTCATGTCCTTGGGCACCTTGGTGGAACATCTCCCCGACGACGTGGCGGAGGATATCGCGGCCGCTTTCGCGCAACTCCCCCAGAAGGTAATCTGGAGGCATACGGGGAAAAGGCCAGCTGCCCTCGGCAACAACACCCTACTGTTGGACTGGATGCCCCAGAACGACCTGTTGGGACACCCCAAAACCAAGGTGTTCGTGGCCCACGGGGGAACCAACGGCGTTCAGGAGGCCATCTACCACGGGGTTCCCATCCTCGGCCTTCCTCTGATGTTCGACCAGAGCGACAACCTTTCCCGGATGAGAGCCAAAGGCGTCGCTAAAGTGGTGGATATAGCCTACCTGAACAGAGACAACTTCCTAGAAGCGCTGAGGGAAGTTCTGGAGGACCCGTCCTACAGAGAGAACATGCAGAGGCTCTCCAGGCTGCACAAGGACCAGCCCATGCAGCCGCTGGACAAGGCCATGTTCTGGATTGAGTACGTCATGCGACACAAAGGAGCTCCTCATTTGAGGACGCAGTCGTTCAGGATGTCCTGGATTCAGTACCACTCTGTTGATGTTATAGCCACGTTACTGGCGGCCATTTTGCTTGTTTTACTGCTTTGTTTATCCTCTGTCATGTTTTTGTGGCGTAAAGTGTTTTGTAGGAGGAAAGCGAAAATGGATTAATAATGGTGCGCAGGGAGGAGTTCTGTAAAAGTACTGTATATTTTACGTAAACCAACACTTCATTTATTGAGGATAATAGGTTTTTCACCAGTAACTTAGTAACAGATGTGTAGTGAGGTGGTGTAAAAAGCGATGTGTAAAAAGTTGTGGTCGCTTTGGTATCATGGAATAAACTTGAAAAAAGGATGATAGTTTTTTTCTTAATTTATGGCAGAACTGAAAGTAGCACTAATTACAGTAAACAGTAAAGATTTAGTAAAAAGATCGATGCTAGTTGACATTTACAGGGAAGGATTTGAACCTGCAACATCTTCAACTGCATTAAAATAGCTCTAACCACTAAGCCACACCCTTTTTGCTATCTGCAAAGAAGCTTCCACTCACTGGTGTTGAATTTAGGAGACAGAGAGCTTTCCCCAGCGGGACACGCCGGCTGGAGTCGATCCAAGCTGCCGAGCTCACAGCTCCACACTGCCCCCTTGTGGTGAACATGGGAAGGGCTGAACAACAGACGCACAAACACAGGGTGAACGATGACGACAAACGTGATTAGCGCCGTATAAAACACAACAAGGGCTTGAAAACCCGCTGAATCCCTTTTATTTATTCATTATAAAACCTCACCTCAGTGGGGTGGCTTGGTCTGTTCTGTTTCCATCGCCAGTTTTGGCGTGCGCCCCCCTCTGGCAAGAAGGAGAGCTGAGCACCGAGCTCCAAGGTCCGGCCATACCGAACAGAGCCTCCAGGTACCGCAAGGGCAACGTCCTGTTAACAGGACGATGGATCTCCGCTCCGCTCTGCAGGGTCAACGCCGTCCTGTTCCCCGCGTAGAAGTGAACCAGCGCCGGGACCGAGTCGAAGCGCTCCCCCTCTAAGGTGAACTGGACCCGGCTGTAGGTGTCACCAGGCCGGACTGGAACTTTGCTGATGAGGAAGTGCAGGGGTTTGTGAGACCAGCGGCTGGTCAGGACGTAGTCTCCCTGGCTGGAGAGAGAGTCCCTGATCAGGAAATCTCCATGGTTCTCCACCAGAGTCTCAGCGACCTGTTTCAAATCAAATCAAAGTGTATTTATGTTGCTTTTTCAAGCAACCAGTGGTCACAGAAGGGACAGTTTGCGAATGCTTTAACGTTTACATTTAGTCTTTTAGCAGACGCTCTTTTCCAGAGCGACTTACAGCAAGTACAGGGACATTCACCAAGTAGGGTGAAGTGCCTTGCCCAAGGACACAACGTCATGTTGGCACAACCTGACTCCTTTTTCAGTGTATCCGAGCAAAGAGGAATTCAGACGTTATTGATCGTTCTCCATGTATCAGCCCGTGTGCGTGCTGCACATGCATGCGCCAGCGTGTGCGTGAGTGTGTGCGTGCGCGTGCCGCCATGTGTGTGTGTGAGTGAGTGTTTGTGTGTGGTGTGCCGCCGCGTGTGTGAGTGTGTGTGTGCCGCCACATGTGTGTGTGAGTGAGCGTGTGTGTGTGGCGTGCCGCCCCACATCTGTGTGTGTTAGGGTGTGCGGGTGCCGCCACGTGTGTGCGTGCGAGCGTGTGTGTGTGCCTGTGTGTGCGCCGCCACGTGTGTGCCTGTGTGTGTGTGTGTGCGCCTGTGTGAGCGTGTGTGTGCCGCCACGTGCGAGCGTGTGTGTGTGTGTGGCAGACAGGTGAGTCTAACCTGCCAGGGGATGTGCCCGTGGTACCAGGCGTGGCTCTGCAGTACGCCGCCGCTCATCTTCAGCTCCTCCTCCAGCTCCTTGCGTTGCTTCTCCGTCGGAGCGTCCAACCAGAACCTGTCCTTGGAGAACTTCCGAGGGGGAGCGACAAATATGGCGGTCAAAAAAAAGAGCGACTTGGACCAAAAAAGAATGGGAATCGCGAGACTTTCAACTATGTTAGGGAGCAGCCTGTTACTAATGCTGGTGTCTGAGTCATACTGAGTTCTACATTGGAGTGTTCAAAGAGAGGGTGTGAGGGTAGGAAGGATAGAGAGGGAGATTAAAAGGCTTCGAGAAAGAGGGCAGGAAGGGTAGAGCGAGATAGAGAGAAAGAGAGAGAGGGAAAGGGAGCGAGGTTACACAACAGTGGACAGAGAGGAGATGTCTGGCGTTCCCACACCGGCATCACAGCGCAGTCTTGGGTTTGTTGTCTTGGAAACGTTATTGTGGAAGAAGGCCCATCAATCAGCACAGCTTTGTCTGGTCTTTAGACAAACGAGGACAGATACTGTACATCAAGCAGCTCTTCGGTCACCCACTCAATAAATGTTTGTGGAATTCTCCGGTCTGGAGGAACACCGGCTGCAAACAATTGTTCCCAGCCATTAATCTGGCTGATGTATTGTTGTTTTTTTTCAACAGTCCCTAACCAACCCCATTCAACAGTCTGTCCCATGGGACACTAAATCAAGTTTGGCACTGGTCCAATCCACTTCAAAACAAAGAGAGACGAACCTAAAGACCTGGAAACCCTAATGAATAGCATTAATTCCATCACCGTTACCATTCATGACAGGCTCATCCCTTGGAGACAACCGGTTTGTGAAAGTTAGAGGGAAGGCGAATGGAAGTGTGGATTGGAAGCACTTTATCTCTCTCTCTCTTTCTTTCTTTCTCTCCCTCTCTCTCTCTCTCTCTCCCTCTCTCTCTTTCTCTCTCTCTGTTTCTCTCCGTCTTTTTGTCTCTCTCTTTCTCTCTGTCTCTTTCTTTCTCTTCCTCTCTCTCCCTCTCTCTGTCTCTCTCTCTCTCATTCCCTGTCTCTCTCTCCCTCTTTTTATCTCTCTCTCTCTCTCTTCACCTTCACACAACCAGTCATATCCAGGTTGGGCTTTGTTGCCCATGGTAACCCAGCTTGCGTGAAGGATCCCCAGGAATGGGCAGGAATCCCACACTTTTTGTTGTTGTCACCAATCCTAAATCAATTAGAGCTTGACCACTGAGCACACAGGAGCCTCAAAAGAGCTCTCCTGGTTTCAGAGAAAAACGGCGAGATGTGGAGGTAACCCCCCCCCCCCCCCCCCCCCCTAAAAAAAATTAAAACAGCCCCTCTAATAATGAGAAGGTGACTGGTTTGAGCCAGCTAAAGAACACTCTCCAACTGCTCAATTGTGAATATCAGTAGTGTCCTGCCAACTATACTTTTCCCAGGATAGTCCTGGCTACTAGTTACAACAATTCGTTTCAAGTGGATTCACATTTTGCAGCCAGTTCAAGTTCAGGAACAGTCTGCTCTGACAGTTTTCTATCCGTCCAAAGTGAGTTCTTTAACGGGTTTATGAATCCTAGATGTCAGACAAAGAAAAAATTACCTTACCTTTACATATTCACCACCGTTCATGGCATCCAGTGAGCTAAAGGGATTAAAAAAAACACAATAGAATGTGGATTTGTTTCACGATCAGATGGCTTCAGTACATTTAGATGTTGTGTTATTCATTTAGCAGACGCTTTCATCCAAAGAGAGTATAGTACAGTACATTTAATATCTATGTTTTATATATAAGGTAATGGTTTGTGTGTGTTTGTTTTGATATTACATCTGTACATCTCATCTGAGTTTGTAAGTGGTGTCAATTGAATAGAGATACAGTACGTGGAGTAAAAAATAAATAATAGTACGTAAAGGATGCAGGGGACAATGTGCTTTTAAACTTCATAGATGACTTGTATCCTCCGTTAATAAGGTTCATTACAAACTGGTTGGACTGATACGCAGAAATCCTTCTTGTTCATGTTTAAGTCTGCCACAGCAGCACCTTGCTACGGCCTTCAAACCCCCTTACGGTGAGGAAGTGTAACTGCGAGCAAGGCTTTTTACAAGAGCTTCTGAGAATGTCCGAACATTTTTGCAACCCTGCTGTTTCTCAGAAAGTAGCTTTTTTTCCAGCCTGAGAGCTTTTCAAAAGACTCCCCCCCCCCCCCCCCCCCCCCCACAAACCAGATCTCCCTCCCGCACACACACACCTTAACCCTAAACGCCAAAATGACAGTGGTAAGGCTGAGCACAACAATCAGGCCATGATAAAACAGTATCCAATCAGGATTTGGATTTTGGCAGTCATAACATGGATCTTAGAGCAGGCTGTGTCTATTGGAGGTTTGACAAGAAGCCTCCTTGTATTTGTTTGGGAGAGTTCCCTCCGGATAAAAATAAATTTCTATTGCATGAAAACACTGTTGGCCAACAGCACACAACCAGCTGCGGAGACCCTGTGCTCCCCCTCCCTCACACACACACACACACACACACATAGTCATTTATCAGACGCTCTTATCCAGATTGACTTACAGCAAGTACAGGGACATTCCCCCCTGAGGCAAGTAGGGTGAAGTGCAGGACACAACATTACGTAGCCTCAAAAGGGAATCAAACTCACAAGCCTCAACGCCTTAACCGCTGAGCCACCCGACTTACCCCCCCACCCATCCACACACACACACACACACATCACATGGAGTTGATGGAGAGGTTTACAAAAGCGGGGTCAAACTTTCCCATCGAACACTGGAAAAACACCACCGCCATGTATTTGTGTCAGCCTCCATGCCATCACCTCTTCCAACCTCGCTGGACACTCCTTGACCCTCCACAGACATATGACTCATCCCTGTTACTGTATGGACGTAATATCTCCAAAAGATAACAAGCATCTCTGCCTTATGTCTTTCTTTTGCTTTTATTAACATCTTCCAGTACAAAGAGCACAGCCCAGCTTCACAGTCCTGTCATGCATTTTGGGCTGAGAAGAGGGGAAACAGGCACATTCCTTGAGCAACAGTGCATTACATAACACCATGAGTCCTTACAGGCTGCAAATTACTAAACAAATGGAGCTGCTTGTTGTGGCTATACGGGCAGCGAGTATGGTCACTAGCGAACGTTTAATTCCATGGAGCTATTCAATTATTGAATATTAAATATGAATTAATTATTTATGGTTGAAGGTTTCTTTTTCTTTAAATGTTAACAAACGATTTCACACTCTGTTATAACAATCTGTCTCTGCACCACATTCTTAAACCGCTGATACTTCAACATGCTGTTCCAATGACCAATGTCGCAACGACCAATTCATGACCAATTCATTTGGGGTTATATCAGTCGACATTGCGAATAAATTGTGTAATCAACAAAGACCTGTAAGAACCTCGACGCACACTGCTAAAAAGTTCTAGAAGGTAAAGTTATCATTATTATAAAGAAGTTATCATCTCACCATGATCCGATTATCATCGCAGCACATGGATTGGACCGGACGCCCTTGCAATGTATTTCAATCTCAGTGTCAAGATTAGATTAGATAAACCTTTATTTGTCCTCCAGGGGGGGAAATAACCAAGTACCAAGTTGAGGAAAGATTCAGAATTGGACCAAGCTGAAGAGAAACACGTTAGAGACAGGGAGAGGGACCCTGAGTGCGCATGTCTGGGCTGCTTGTTATTGCGCGTATTCCACACGTTTCCAAACGATTTAAATACATATTTGTTTAACATACAACGATCCCGATTTATGGTCAGAATACGAGATTTTAATCTCAATAAATCAAGATTTAATCACTCACATTTTACTGTAAGATTTTTTTCAGAGCGTCCAAATGAGCGTCATGGATTAAACTAAAGCGTTAAAGCGCGTCTCACCTCTCCAGGGTCTCTAGTTCAGGATCTGACCCCGTCCTTAACGAGTCCTCGCCTGTGGGGTCGGCCGGTCCGGCGACAGGTTCCATCACAACATACCAGTCCTGGGTGATAACCCGTGTTGCCTCAGGGTCATGTTGAGGGGTGGGGGTCAACCGCACAGGCTCAGTCTTGGTGGCAGTGGGCTCGACCATGTTTGTACTGATCACCGAAGGACCCTCAAGTTCTAAAGACAAGTCTGAACCACTGAGGGATTCATGACATGGTGAGATCTCTGCAGATATTTTGGATGAGCCTTGGGTGGCACTGACAGAGTGGGATGGCATTGGCACCACGTGCAGGGGTCTTTCTTTATTGCCCTCAGACAGGCGTAGATCCACACTGGAATGATTGAAAGTGGACAGAGCACCCAGCAAGGGGGACTGACGTACATCATCCGGGTCATTTATCTGGCCCGGTTTTTGATCAATCCCTGTTTTGATATCGTTCTTCGCGGAGCGCTTCGGCCTATCTGTGCGTGGCACGGTGCAGATGTGGGTGTGCATGTCACTGGAGCGGGCGTAGCCTCGGCTGTGCAAGCCGGGTGTTATATCATCAAGCGTTTTGTCTCCCGCTGTTGTGTTACTTGAGCTCTCTTCACCCCTCGATGACTTTTTGTGGTCCGGCTTGGCTGAGGAACTTTTGGAGAGGTTAAGATTGGAAATGCTCCCGAACCACTTCAAACCTAGAACAGACAGTTTATTAGTTTGACCCGCCATTATCACAGGACGCTTTTCAAGTGTCACTTAAGCGCCAGTTCGCTTTTAGGATTTGTGTTTATTGTCAAATGAGACTGTTTAAGGAATGTTTGGTTATCTTATAGAGACATGCTTGGAATGTTATTGTACCCGGAGTTGTTGAAACTCTCACCGGATTCAGTTTTGAACTTTGGGCTGACCCCTATCGTTGTTTGATAATGTTTCAGCCCCTGGGGCCTATTCGACGATGAATAGCCGAAAAAGGCCCATTAATTGTGTATGTCCCCAGTTAAATATAACATAATGATTCCCTAGGGAAGGTAAGATGAGATAGGAAGGAACAATACAATATTGCAATAAGATCATGTTCCTATTTATTACTTTGGAGCTTTCTAGACTAAGGATCAATTTGCATCTGTGCCCACTAGTTCAGTTTCACAGAACTCGTTTGTATGTTATCATGTAATATTATTATTTCATACTTGTACTGTAATTTGCTTTTATTTACAGATAGGTAAATAATGTTTATTTAAATATATATTTGGCTCTGTGATCAAGTTAATGTAATTAACTGTAAGATTTTTTTCACATTCATCACACTTGTATGTCTTTGTAAAAGTTGATCTTAAATGGTCAAATCAGTGTCTGTCTTCATTTTGTGAGCAATCACCATCATTGAAACCAAACAAGGAGTCATCTATGCGTTGCGTACAATAGCCTGTAAATCTGTGTTGTGTTACTGATAGACACGCAGAGACAAAGAGAGAACGGACCAACAAACAACCGTAAATGGAGCCCATTCTTCCCCGAGGTACCCTCCGAGGAGCCTTCTTTCTTATGTCATACGAGCTCTTGAGCTGTTGAAGTTGAACATCTCTCTAAATGTCACGGCATTGATTATCAGTCCTGAAGTGAATTCACACAACAAAACAAACAAACAAAACGTACCTAGTTTGTATCTCTTCATGATTCAGCTGGGTGGGTAACCTCCAACGGTTGGCGTTATCTCTCCAGAGAGGACAGGCGTACGGTGGTCTCTTCGAAACAGAGACCCTGGCGTTGCCGTGCTGTGAGGGACAACGTGGTTTCACCCTGAAGAGAAACGTGCTTCCTGTGTTCTGAGTAGGGCGGAAGACCCTATTGCACATCAGCACATCCACCTATAGCTATCTGATCACCCCAATGAATCAGAGTGAATATGATCTTCCTTCAAACCGATCAAGAGAGTGTTCTTTGTGTGTCATTGTTGATCCCTTGTAGGCACACGTGGGATTATTTTGGGAGTTTTTGCTACGCCACTCAGCTTTTATGTGGATAAAATCAAAGATGGTTATCAGGGAAAGATGTAACGGCTTCCTAAGAGTAGCAGGTCTTGCCTCACTTTCTTTGGATCAAATTTCCTGCCACCACTTCCTGCTAAAGTTATACAAAAATGTCTTGGGTTAAGAGGGAAACTGTTAAAGAATGTCTGCCGTGGTATATGTACAGTTCTGCCAATTACTCAGAATAACCTTTTCGTAGGCTTATTTCTTCACTACATTTCAGATGACTGAGTGTCACTGTTTGGCAAGAATGACAATGATGGCAGTGTTGACATCTGACTCGTCCATGAATGGCTCATCATGTCTTGGCAAAGTTGACAGTAAGGACTATGGCTACAGGCAAGACTGATGCAAGTCAGCTGTGTTATGAATGGGGGAAAAAATACAAAGAGGCGAGCGTCCCTGTAAAGTTGAATTTTTAACAAAAAGGTCATTTACATTTATTAATTTAGCAGACGCTTTTCTCCAAAGCGACTTACAAGAGAGAGCTTTACAAAAGAGCTTCTGAGCATAACACCTTGATAGACCCCAACATAGCGGGCATCTAGGTTACAAAACATACATCATGAGAACCAATTTGCAACCATTTGTTGCCCTGTCTTTGGTAGCCCGTTGTAATAATAAAATAAACTGACATTGTAACACGTTTTCAATGTGTAACACAGTCACTCAGTGGAATTGGATACACAAAATAGATGGCGTTAAGGTATATTGGGCCCAGGGCCCCAAGTAATAGGGCTGTTAGGATAATGGAATTCCATTGGAAAGACGCACTGCGTAGTTCCTAGGCAACAACGTGTGTTTTGATCGCTTCGCCACTGGAAAGCGCAGCGGGCACACACGGAGAAAAGTTCCTTTGGAAAATGCCGAAAACGCCTAAGAATGGAAAGAAAACTGCCGACAACACCGCTAAGAAGGAATCCACGGCAGTCGGAGATAAATCGCAGGCGGTAGACGCGCTGTCTGAATGCGGAAAGGAGTTTTACAGAGCGCAGATTCGAGACTTGGAGGAGCAATTAGAGAAGTGAGTGATTTTTTTTACGTAGGCTACGCTCTATCATAACAGACCATTACAATTCCAAAGTCAATATAATTTCCTGTTTACTACAACTAATCTGCATTAAATGCAATGAAATGTTCGATACTATTAACCAGTTGGACTTTGCAACAATACTTTTAATGTATTTGTGTATGAATAATTGCTTCCTGTTTAGGACAAAGTTTAAACGTTTAAAATCATTAGAAAACAATCTGTAGGTTTAGACGACACAGCCTAGCCCTACTAATTTCCTGTAGGTCCATTTATGTGGGTGTCAGCACAAATTTGGGACCTATTTCGTCTGTCCTGCAGATATCAGCATAAATGTGACAAACTCGAGTTGGAACAGAAGGACTTCTCCTCTCTCTACGATGCCCTCGAGGAGGAGAAGAAACAAATCGTCCATTACCTGAAACGCTCTCTGACCCAGGAGGAGGACAAAGTGAAGGAGGTCGCCGAGCAACTGGTCGACCTGCAGCTAGCCAGGGACGCCGAGAGAGAAGCCGTCCAGGTGCAGCTGGGCCAGATCCGCGTGGAGTCCCTGGAGAACAAGGACAAGCTCACCTCGGAGAACATGGTGCTCGGTACGAACTCCCACTCTAACACATCCTACTTTTTACACATAATCATTTAGCAGACGCTCTTATCCAGAGCGACTTACAGCAACTACAGGGACATTCCTCCCCTGAGGTAAGTAGGGTGAAGTGCCTTGCCCATGGATGCAACATCCTGTTGACACAGACATATTTCCCTTTTCCTTTCCTCTTTGTAGCTAGCAAGCTAGCGGCCCTGGAGGACTTCAGGGTCCAGAGAGAGGAGCTGACAGCCCGCATGCAGTCCCTGGAGATGCAGCTTGAGAAGCAGGCAGAAGAGCACCGTGTCGTCATCTACAACCTGGAGAGGAAGGCCGTGGTGGACATGGACAGGTCTCCACTGCTTACATGTACATTGAGTCGTTTAGCAGACGCTCTTATCCAGAGCGACTTACAGCAAGTACAGGGACATTACCCCCCTGAGGCAAGTAGGGTGAAGTGCCTTGCCCAAGGACACAACGTCATGTTGGCATGGCCAGGGTTCGAACCAGGGAAGTTCTGATTAGTAGACCGACTCTTAAACCGCCCAGCCACACGACTCCCTTCATACTGTGATAGGTCATGCTGCTGTGACAGACCCCAACAGGGGACATTTCCAGAGAAACAAAACCTTGCTGCCATCACATGGCTTAGAGTAGGGGAGCCCAATCCTGGTCCTCGAGAGCCTCTCTCCTGACAGTTTTAGATGTTCCAGCACACCTGATTCTAATGAATGGGTCGTTATCAAGCTCTGTGGAAGCCTCATAATGGCCATTTCTTAGAATCAGGTGTGCTGGAGCAGGGAAACATCTAAAACTGTCAGGATAGGGGCTCTGGAGGACCAGCATTGGGCACCCCTGGCTTAGAAAGTCACCTATAATATCCCTACAATATCTTAAACATCTGAACCCCCCCCCCCCACACACACCTGCCCATAATCCCGCTTTCCAGGCTGAAGAAGGAGATGCGGGAGCGCGTGGCGGCCGTGGCGGCCGAGTTCCGCCGCGAGTCGGACAGGAAGATGCCGGAGATCACCAGGAGGGCCATCCATGAGAATGTGGCGGTGAACGTCCAGATCGGCCAGCTGTCGGACAGGAGCCGCCTGCTCCTGGAGGAGAACGAGACCCTCAAGCAGACGGAGAAAGATCTCCGGCGGGAGATGGAGATCCTGGAGTCGGTGGTCAACGACATCAGCCACAAGAACGTCAGCAACCAGAAGGTGAGGAAGGGAGGAAGGGAGGGAGGAAGGAGGGAGGGAGGGAGGGAAGAAGGGAGGAAAGAAGGGAGGAGGGGAGGAAGGAAGGAAGGAGGGAGGGAAGAAGGGAGGGAGGGAGGGAGGGAAGAAGGGAGGAAAGAAGGGAGGAAGGAAGGAAGGAGGGAGAGAAGGTAAATGCACTGTAGAAAGGGGTGGGGGATGGGAGAAAGGCAAGACGAGAGGTTTAAAGAAAGAGGAGTGGAGATAAGGAATGAAGGAATGAAAAAATTCAACCTGGTCTCGGTATTTCTGACAGGGCTGTGGACGTAGTGTGGCTGTAGTGTGTCCAGGCTGACGTCTCCCTGTCCCCCTCCCCTACTACAGGTGGTCCAGCTGTTGACAGCCAAGTGTGGCCAGATGAACGCAGAGCTGATGGAGTACGCCAGGGTGCAGGAGGAACACCAGCAGCTACAGCAAGACCACACCGCCCTCCTGGCTGAGGTGAAGGACCTCAGGTCAGACCACCGCTCTGTTTACAATCTGTTACCTGGAACAACTGTTCTCTTATATCTAAGACTATTTAAATTCTAGAACCTTCCGGAACAATTCAAGAACAATTCAAAGACAGTTCACCATATGAACGCTGTGTGTTCGAGGAAAGCCGTCTCTCACTTTTATATGTGTTTGTACTGTCTGTGTTGTGTTGCATTAATTGTTTTTGAATTGTTCCGGAAGGTTCTGGAATGTTCTGTAACGTAACACAAACGGTACAAGCATATATTAAAAAGAGAGACGGCTTTCCTCGAACACACAGAGTTAATATGATGTTCATGATGTTACACGTTCTATAATTGATCAGGGTTTGTTAATCCCTGGTGTGTGTGTCCAGAGAAGAGCATAGGTCGGTGCTGGAGGTGTCCAGCAGGAGAGGGGCAGAGGTTGAGAGTCTGGCTGGGAGGCTGGAACAGGAGAGGGCTACAAGAGAACAGCTGGAGACCATCCTACAAGAGGCCGCCTTCGCCCTCAAAGACGCGCTGACGGTACAGAACGACGCGCTCATCAACGAAAAAGAAGCGGTTCTCAACGCTGTCACGTTCGAGATGACACACGGCGTCAAACTCGCCGTCAAGCGTAATGTGTTTTGGAGTCATGTGGCGTGGTCGGTTAGGGTGTCGGGCTAGTAATCAGAAGGATCCCTGGTTCAAACCCCGGTTGTGTCAACATGACGTTGTGTCCTTGGGCAAGGCACTTCTCCCTACTTGCCTCAGGGGGGGAATGTCCCTGTACTTGCTGTAAGTCGCTCTGGATAAGAGCGTCTGATAAATGAGTTTTTTTTCCAGATTTCATTGGTTTCTAAAACTCTCGTCAAATCATGGTCGGGAACGGCGTTCTCCGGTCTGTGTTCAATCAGGAAGTTCCCAAGGAGGAGGAGGAGGAGGAGAAGGAGGTGAAGACGTTGGTCAGACGGAATCAGATGATGCAGAAGCTTCTGGCGGTGCTTGATGGGGCCGCTCGGCTGGGCAGGGGCCCGGTCATGGAGGACTTCCTCCCAGAAGGAGAGGCTTTTCATGAGCTCAAGACCGGAACCAGCCTGGAGAGGTACTCTAACCACGCTGCCCGTCTAAAACCAAAGTCAGTCATCAGCATACCTGAACTGAGTTTACAATGTGGCTATTCGATACAAACCCCTCCTTGACACTGACCAAGTGACCACTTGGAGGGTCAGTGGCCAAGTGGCTCGTTTGAGTCAACTGGCTGAGTGGTGAGGGAATCGGGCTATAGCAAATCAGAAGGTTTCGTGAAATTGTGTCCTTAGGCAAGGCACTTCCCCCTACTTACCTTAGGGGGGAATATCCCTGTATTTACTCTAAATCGCTCTCGATCAGAGTGTCTGCCAAATGACTCAAATATAAAATGTTCAACTCTTTGCATCCTGTCTATGTATAAAAGGAATGACTAGCATTAATGGATATACTGTATTTATCGCCTCGTTCTCCTCTATAGATCGAAACATCTTTGTCCACACCTCAAGACATCTGCTATGCAGTCTCACTTCAAGACAGGATGTCTGGGTATCGTACCAAGTGGAGCACACAACTCCAAGTCCATCCTGTCCAAGATGGGCCCCGCCTCTAAGAACACGTGCCCTCAGTTACACAGGTAAACTGGTCAACTCTGCTGTTTCTGTGCTCGTTGTAAACCCTGTTTGAATAAATAACATTGTTTGGAATGCGGCCATCTATGGTAGAGAGTAGATGGATATTACAATTCCATTGAAATACATGTATATAGGGAGTGAAAAATAAAATAATAATGTTGATATAGTTTTAGGTCATAAACCGATAACCGATAACCATTCGGCAGTGAGGTCATATGATAACCGAAGTTCCAATATGGGTTTTTCTTCAGGACACTTCAGAAAAAGACCAGCCCGTCCAAAACCACTCGCCAAGGAACCCTCAGCCCTCAGCTGGCTGACCCTGCCAGCGTTGTCCTTCCTTCCTCTCAAAGCCAATCCAAAGACCTCCTAAAATAAGCTGGACCACAGCATAGGGTTCCACATCGCTCTAGCCTTAACGTAGCTTGCGAGGACATTGTTTACAGGCAATAAATGTTCCTTTTCTTTTAGTATGCTAGCTGAGTATAATCGCTGGGGTGTCAAGTGGCTGAGCGGTGAGGGAATCAGGCTAGTGATCAGCCTGATCAGGCCCCTACTTGCCTCAGGGGGGAATGACCCTGTACTTGCTCAAAGGCGCTCTGGATATGAGCGTCTGCTGAATGACTAAATTGAACTGTTATACAGCCACTAGAGGGCAGCATCCGCTATCTGTATGCTAGGATTGTGCTTTAAATACAGAAGACGTTTGAGTTCACTCGAGGCAAAGTGTGAATTATACAGTGGGGGGAACCCATTTCAGCTCAGACATGTCTTTATATTAATTAATCAAATCCTTTACAGCTGGTCAAGGGGCACAAGCCAACATCTATTAGGGGTAGAGGTCAGGTTAGGGGTCACCAAAGAGGTTTTTCAGAGTAAAACGGCAACACAATAGCAGACCCTCATTTCGGCTCAGACATAGACCCGCCCAGCAAATCTTAATCAGGAGGTCAGACCTCGCCAAAGTTGTTCATTTTTTTTCAGTTGGTACCCAGAACTGCCTGCCCCCAGCAAAATAATTGTGCATGTGCGTTTATATATTATATATAAATTATATATGTATATTATATATAAATGAGGCTTGGCATCAACAAGCTTATGGTGCAAATGCTGACTTGATTTATTCATCAAACATGTTCGTTAATATAGTCTACTTCATACTTCATCATACTTTGATTGGTTAGCCTTGAACTCTGGTTCTATATTAATACCAAACTTCTGAGCCATCTGCTAGCCTAGGGTGATATTTGATGTTTGACATTGTCAAGTTTTGTTTTTTCTTTGTTAAATACAAATAAAACAGCGAGTCTATGAAGGCATCTGGTTCATCATATTACACGTCCCTCGGCCGCAGCACCATCTGCCCGGTGAGCTGTGAACTCGCTAATTCGATTCTTTATCCTTCTCCTGCACCGGATCGCTCCGACAACAGCTGTATCGCTCAACATTCATTAACGCTCAATCAACTGGGGGTCCTCCTGGCGCTCGCGGAGTTGACAATCCCCCCCCCCCCCCCCCCCCCGACCCCACCCCCCTCTCTCCAGACCTTAACCTCATCCTCCTGGTGAGTCGCGGCCCAAATGAAATCCTGCAGATTTTTCAAACCCAGGTTAAGACCACTGCCTTAAGGTCTTATATTATTCAAAGTAGGAGGCATTATAGTGGGATCCCAAGCCTAAACAATACAAGCAGCCTACAACTAACACATTACGCTGCACGTGATGATTGAAGGGCAGGCCTACATTGTATTTCCCTGTGAGCTGCATCCCTCTTGCACAGTGGCACAGTATTCACTAAGTAATCCCCAAATGGTCAACATGATCAAAAACGTAGCCTGAGTAATCACAGATGGGATTACTGTTGCAGCAAAGAGCATCATTTCGGCTTCCGTTTCTAATCCTTTATACCAGAATACTACCTCAAATCCGACTCCTCTATCAAGTCTGTCTCGGCGGTGAGTGGCTCTGAATAACGGCTCAGAAATGTCATGATGGAGTGTCCCAATTCCCGTTTTCACGTTGAAATATTGATGACATTCTCGCGTCCCACCCCGTTGAGCGGGTGAATGCAGTTACAATCGCGAAAAATATATATTCGCACTCTTAGCCAAATCGGGGTTAAGGAGTATAAAACCAGGTGTCCTTCTAAATTCTCATTTTCCTGGCATCCTTTGACAGATTGCTCATCGGCTTTGGCTGAATCAGTTACCTTTTCTCCAAGCACCAAACACGTACATTTCCACGATGACGGGTTTTTACACCCATTAAATCCAGTAAGAGATGAAACCTGTCAGGCCTTTATTTTGCGGCGCAGGTCTTTCGACGGTCCACAAAGAGGCAGCCAGCAGCAGCAGCCGCAGTTTTTATTGCTATGTGATTTATCACCCGCCCGCTCTGCGGTAATTCCCCCGGTGATGTTTCCTTCTTTCTCCGCAGTCCCCAAAAATAAGATGTATCTCTCTTAAGTGGGCCAGGGAGGGTTGGACAGTTCTGCCCAGAAATACCCCCCCCCCCCCCCCCCCCCCCCCTCCCCACGATACACGTTCGTCTCGGCAGCTGCAGTATGAGCCATCAGAACTCGTTATCTAACGTTTCAGGGTTTTTTGAAGTGTTGTTTTTTTCCGGTTTTGGGAGCAGATGGGAGGAGCGACGTGGATCAATGGACGAGGGCCAACGCTGCCCTGGAACACGAGGACGCCGCCATGGAGGAATCGATGCGGAGTTTTCATCGTGTAGATGTTGGAGTTTTTCTTTTTTGACGTAGCTTCAACACGCGCCGAAAATATTGCCCCAGTTCCTGTGACACTCATGAAATAGTGACGGAAAATGAATGATTCTTTAATAATAGATTCCTTGAGTTTGGTTAGGAGGAAGTGTGGCTTCCGATATGTAAATGGAAGCAGCTCGAAGTCCAAACGTAACATGTTCCTTTAGCATATGCTTTCACCCAAAGCATATAGTTTGGGGGACTGCAATAGGGTGGGGGGGTGCAACCACTCAGCTGTCAAGTCCCTCTAACCACCGAGCTCCTTCTTAACCCCCTCACCGTGCATCGCTTGGCTTCGGCTCGCCTTGACCTTGGGCGCCCGTCAAGCCCGGCACAGAGCCTTGCTCATCAAATATTTACACCCAGATCTAATTCAGGACTTGTGTTTACCCCCCCCTCCCCTCCCCTCCCCTCCCCGCCCCGCCCCACCCTGCCCCAACCCCTCCCTTGGCTTCAGGCTTAGGCTGCAGTTGAAATAAGAGAACACCTCTGGGCTGGGGGTGCAGCGTAGACACGGATGAAACGGAACCAGCCTGGAGGAGAGGGTGTTTCTTCCCGGGGGAGTGTTTTAGTTCGACCTGGATCTTCTCACTGGACCCCAAACCTGGAACCCGGCCCCCCCGCAGCCAACTAACAGCGCTGCAGTCTTTCCAGCCTCTGGCAGAGCGGGGATTTTGACCCCCCTTGATGCTGTTCCGGGGGCCCGCAGCAGGCACGGGTCATCCCAGCCACCCATGAACCCTCCGGTACCTGCCCGGTTAGCCGCTGCCGTACACGGTGGCTCTGCTGTAACGATCGGGAGAGGCTCACTATGACATCACATGTCCTTACCTTTACGCCCCGCCCCCACCTCTCTCTCTTGCCCCCCCCCCCCCCCCCCCCCCCCCCGCCTCCACAACATTCTGCCAACCGTACAACAAGCAGCGTATCGCAGCTGCTATGTAATTAGCCTAAGAGCGGCCTGTAACGTGAGCTGAGCTGTCAGATGGCAGTATTGCCACCCGGAGTGGAGGCAGCCCCAAGGACACAGGATCAGCGGAACGCCACACTGATGTACCCAGAGTCCCCCCCCCTACCCACCCCTTTCGGTTTTAGAAAAATCTGGATCCTCCATGGTTGGAATTCAGTAATGAGAGGCAGAGGGCGGCATCGACGAAGTCGACCCACCTGGGATGAGCGAGGGCGGCGCGGTGATGTTCTTCGCCGTGAAGAGAATTGATTAACGACAACAAAAGCCGGGGGGGACGATGAAATGAACCAATCGAAACGCAAGCGTCGGAGCGTGGGGGGGAGGGAGAAAGAGGGTTCTGTTCAGAGAGAGAACGGGGGGGGGGGGGGGATGGGGGAGCGGTTTTATAAGATCGGGTGACAAAACACGCTCCGTCGGTGACATCTGCGCCAGGCTGTTCGGCACCGGGGTTTTCACTTCACCGGAAAGGGGGTGTGAGGACGTCACGCGCTGAGTCATCGCTGACGCCACAGGTTCGGCTTCTGAGCGTCCTCAGCGTACGGCGAAATTCAACATGTCTGTAAATTTCCCGTACATGACATACGTAATGCTATACATTTAAATTTAGCAGACGCTCTCATCCAGAGCGACTTACAGCAAGTACAGGGACATTCCCCCCTGAGGCAAGTAAGGGTGAGGTGCTTTGCCCGAGGACAACAACATCATGTTGCCTTGGCTGGGAATTGAACTCACAACCTTTCGCTCACTTACCCCACGCCTTAACCACTCAGCCACCTGACTTCCCATATGTAACTCAAAGCAAACTTGCCTCTTGACAATATACTATATTCTCTTGTTTGTTGACATGTTCACTTCGAGCTTGGGGCCACGTGAGCAAAGAACAAGAATACTTTCAGTCTTCTTCAGCTCTTCAGGTTAATGTTTCCATAGCTGCTGTATTGACTTTAATAATAAGGCCACTGCTTGATAAATCAATAGCTAGGCAGACAGACCGATCGTAAGTGGAAGTAACAAGAGGCACAAGGCTGGCTAAAGGTGCCATGCTGGACCAACGGGCTCACCCACCTTCCAGCCGTCGCGCCCTGCCAGTGAGGGCAGGGATGGGGGGGGGGGGCCTAGACGGAGCGGGCTCCCCTCCGCTTCAGATCCACCTGCTGCTGGCTGACGCAGACAGATTGCATCCACCCCCCCCCCACACCCTCCACCTCGCCTGCCAGCCCCCAGCACACTCACCACCCTGCCCCCCCTCCCACCCACCCACCCCACCCACACCCTTGCAAGCTCCCTTACCCCCCTGCCCCCTCCCCTCTCCACCCCCTGCAAGCTCTCACACCCTGCCCCCCCTTGCAATATCTCTTACCACCCCCCCCCCCTCCCCTCACACAGAAGCTCTCCCACCCCCCTGTCCCACGCACCCCTCCCTACCCAGACAGCCCAACAGCAAGCTGCAGACTCTCTGGGCACGGCTTGTGCTCCAGGTGTGCACGAATACAACAAGAAAGGGTTAGTGTGGTGGGGGGGGAGGGGGGGGGGGACAGGAATGTTCATTTGGCAAAATTTGCCAGTATAAGGCTGCTGGAAGGGACGCAATACAGAAGGATATGGAGCGTTTGCCGTGTAAACACTTCGAAGTGCGGATACCAGATGAGGATGTCACTTGTGCGTTTGCGCGCGCGCGCGCGTGCGTGCGCATGTGAGAATGACAGGGAGCGTGAGAGAGAGAGAGTGAGCGTGAAAACTAGGGCGTGTGTGGTGTTATGTGGTGAATGTGCGAGAGTGATGAGTGACAGATAGAGAGATCAAGGGAGGGAGTGGGTTTTAAGGCCATAGTCTTATCTGGGCTAACACCACAGGTTGAAATCGTCAGCTGTCTAAAGTAAAAAAGCACTCAATTTCATCACCAATGCCTCTTAAACACTAAGAATAATTCCAAAGAAACTATTCCCATAAGGGATTTTTAATTAAAAAAATATATAAGTGAATCTTAATACGCAATAGTGGCTGTGTGCAATGAAATCTACCAATACACTTTCCTTTTTAAACCCATGAAAGCGAAAGTAAAATTAAGCAAAAGGGTGCGTTAACACCATTCACGTCTCCTTTGCACGAGAGGAAGCACGCGGCTTCGCATCGCACCCCTGCAGTTCCAGTGCGCTTGCGCAAAAACGTTTCCCCCAGTCCAGCGCTCAACGCAACGCTCTCGGACACACAGCGTGACCGATCTCTTGCTGCAACGGATCCGGGACTCCACGTTTGCGTGCAAGGGGGAATAAAAAGCAAGAGTTTACACCGTCCTCCTCCTTCTGGATACACGTTACTTACGGACCCCCCCCCCCCCTCCCCATCCCCGCTCTCGGTGCATGCGGGTGTTTTTCTCGGGTGTTTTGCGCCGCTCGGAAACTATAGGTGAGTATTGGGGGCTTTGTGACAGTTGCGGTTTGCGGGAGGATGAATGAGGCTGATGTCCGCAAGGCTGGGCTTGCCTGGATCACCTATATACTGTTAAAGTCTGTTTTAGCGGCATATGGTCGGTCCTCATTCGGGGGAGGGTTAAGCAAGCTGCCGCGCACCTCTGTTATATTGAATAAAGTAAGTAAGTCGGGTGCGCGTTATTTTTTGGGCAGCTGTTGTTGTTTTTTTGCGACGGGTGGCGTTGCTTTTTATAAAAAACCTTAAGCTTCTCGGTGGGCGGGGGAAGGGGGCAGGTGGGGGGAGGGGGGGGGGGGGGGGAGGAGTTGGGGGGGAGGGGGGGGCGTGGGGTCTAACTTAATTTCGGGTTTCAGCAAGCGCAGCAAAGGAGGCAAGGTGGTTGTTTTTTGTGGGGGGGGGCGATGTGTAACCCCTGCGATCGAACAGTTGCTCTGCATTCCCCCATGCTAAGAATTATTTATTTATTAATTAAAACAAAAAAAAATATATTTTTGTATTAATATTTTTTTCTTATTATCTTATTTTTTTATATATAATTGTTATATATATATATATATATTCGGTGTTGCAGTTTTCCACCGGGGATGAGCTGGATAGCAGGACTGCGGTGTCAGCAGAGTTGGGGGCCGCACAGTCCAGCAGGTGCACCGCACTCCTGCCTTGGAATGTAAATAGACCCTGTAACTCGATCTGAATTTCCCAGGGCTCCCGGAGGACTGTTTCAAGTGTTGACGGGGGTGAAGCTCTCGCCTTGTAAATGAGGATCAACTGTGTGTGTGACATTTTGTTTTTGCAATTAGCTCATCGGTTTGGCCGTTTATATAAATCCCCCCTGAACGATTTACTGTGTTCCTTAAAACGGGGAAGGGTCTGTTCTGAAAACGCCGGCTACATAAATATTAATTCATTCCATATACATGGACGCAGATGTATTTAGTTCACCTCAAAGTTCCCATTTTATGTCCAGAAAGAATCACCAGTTTTGGTTTTATGCTTGAATGTTCCTTGCCCAAGGCCTCCCAGCTCAGAGGGGGAGTTATTTTGGAAAACAGTATATTGGGATGGTTATAATAGTTTTACCTAAACCATACCTTTACCTTGGCAGGCAAACCGACAATTCATAGGTCCCAAGGCAAGCGTAAGGTCAGGACAGAGTCTTTGAGATGTGGTGGCATGTATAATTCAGTAGGTTGTTGGCGATGGCGCGTTAGTGAAGGGGGAGAAGGTTCCAGCGAAGGGGCCGTGCGCTGTTGGTAACCGAGACCGGCCGGTGAGGTAATGTGTAACACAACCAGGTCGTCCCTCCGAAACGCTCCCGTCAGCAAACGCATCTTACACCCCCCCCCCCCCCGCTCCCCCCCCCCCACCCCCCCCATTCCAACCCTCCCTCATCCCACATTCTCTCTCCACACGCACGCGCGCACACACACATATGCCAAGACTGCCTGAATCCAGTGCATATCGCGGCCCCCCACGACCGAGAGAAAAGATTACATTAAAGAAACACACGGGCCGTGAATGCCCAGCGCAAAGACGGAAAGAGAAAAGCTTCACTCTTTGTGGAAAAACACAGGCACTTGCTTCCAGAGACATCCGCCTCGAATGCCCGTAGGGTGTCTCATCCCGAGCGTTTGATGTGCCCCCCCCCCTCCCCCCTCCCCGGCGAGAGGGTAGAGGGAATCTCACCACCTGGGCTAAGGTTAGCATGATCGCGCGCGAATTTCCCGGCTTTTTTTCCCTTCCGGAACGAGCTCGGGCCCAATTCCCACACGGAGTGTCATCGGAAGGATGCCGGCTGTTTAAAGGCATGTTCTCTCTCTCTCTCTCCCCCCACCTCCCCCCCAGCCTGGAGGCCCTGCTGAGACGAGCCGGCCTACCTGTAGATGTTGTCGTGCCGGCGACGGATAGGCGCTCGTTGTTGTCGCTCTCCTCCTCCGGAGAGCTGCCTTCGCACGTCTCTCTCTGACGACGTTCTCGCGCGGTTCAGACAGAAAATAGACGAACGGGGAAAGATATTTTTCTCGTCTTCGTTTTTGATGACTAGTTCACTGG